>VWZX01005339.1:109804-136468 GCA_013399015.1 Galbula dea | reverse complement strand
GAATCTATACAAGGAGTGGAAGAAAGGACAGCTAGAATGGGGGCATACAGGGAAGCTGACCAGGCAGCAAGAGATCCGGTTAGGAAAACTAAAGCTCAGTGGGAATTAAATCTAGCCAGGAAGAACAAGGGGAACAGTAAACATTTCTATAGATATATTAATGCCAAAAAGGAAAATTAGGNAAGACTAGGGAAGATGTGGGCCCCCTCTGAAAAGAAACGGGAGAACTGGTGACAGGCAATATGGAGAAGGCAGAAGTTCTCAATAGCTGCTTTACCTCAGTCTTCACTGAAAAGGCCTCCCGCCACACCCCCAAAGTCAAAGAAGATAATGGCAGGGGCGGGAAGGTAGAACTGCCTGTGGGAAGTGAAGATCAAGTTCGTGGCCATCTGAAAAACCTGAAAGTTACAAGTCCATGGGACCCAAGGGGATACACCCACGGGTACTGAGAATTGGCAAATGAAGTTGCTAAGCCACTCTCTATTGTATTCCAAAAGTCATGGCAGTCTGGTGAAGTCTCCACTGTCTGGAAAAGGAGAAACATAACCCCTATTTTTAAAAAGCCGATGAAGGATGATCCTGCAAACTAGAGGCCAGTCAGTCTCACCTCTGTGCCCGGTAAGATCATGGAGCAGAACCTCCTGGGGGCACTGCTGAGGCAGAAGAATAATGAAGAGGTGATTGGGTATAATAACACAGCTTCACCAAGGGTAAATCGTGCCTCACAAATCCAGTGGCCTTCTTTGAAAAGGCTGCAACATGAATAGACAGGCAGAGAGCAACTGACATCATTTACCTGGACCTGAGCAAAGCCTTTGACCCTCTCCCACACGACATCCTGGTCTCCAAGCTAGTAGAATATGGGTTTGATGGATGGACCACTCGCTGGATAAAGAATTGGCTCCATGGCCACACCCAAAGAGTGGCTGTCAATGGATCCATGTCCAAGTGGAGGTCAGTGACAAGTGGAGTCCCTCAAGGATCAGTACTGGGACCAGCCTTGTTCAACATCTTGGTCAGAGACATGGACAGTGGCATTAAGTGCACCTTCAACAAGTTTGTGGACGGCACTAAACTGTGTGGTACGGTTGATACGCTGGAGGGGAGGGACGCCATCCAGAGGGACCTGGACAAGCTGGAGAGGTGGGCGCATGCCAGCCTCAGGAAGTTCAACAAGAACAAGTGCAAGGTCCTATATCTGGGAGCAGGGCAATCCCAAGTACTGATACAGGCTGGGTGAAGAGTGGCTTGAGAGCAGCCCTGCAGAAAGAGACTTGGGGGTGCTGGTGGATGTGAAGCTCAACGTGAGCAGCCAGTGTGCGCTTGCAGCCGAGAAAGCCAACCGTATCCTGGGCTGCATCAAGAGAAGTGTGGCCAGCAGGTCGAGGGAGGTGATTCTCCCCCTCTACTCTGCACTCGTGAGACCCCACCTGGAATATTGTATCCAGTTCTGGAGCCCCTATTACAGGAGGGATATGGAGGTGCTGTAGCAAGTCCAGAGAAGGGCCACGAGAGTGACCGGAGGACTGGAGCACCTCTCCTACAAGGACAGACTGAGAGAGTTGGGGTTGTTCAGTCTGCAGAAGAGAAGGCTCTGAGGAGACCTTCTTGTGGCCTTCCAGTATCTGAAAGGGGCCTACAGGAAAGCTGGTGGGGGACTTTTTAGGAGGTCAGGTAGTGATAGGACTAAGGGAAATGGATGTTAACTAGAGGAGGATGCATTTACATTAGATATTAGGAGGAAGTTCTTCAGTGTTAGGGTGGTGAGACAGTGAACTACTTGCCCAGAGAGGTTGTGGAAGCCCCATCCCTGGAGGCTTTTAAGACAAGGCTTGATGGGGCCCTGGGCAACCTGATCTAGTGGATGGTGTCCCTGCCAGGCAGGGGGGTTGGAGCTAGATGATCTTTAAGGTCCCTTCCAACTCTGGCAATTCTATGACTCTGTGATTCTGCCAACCCATGTGCTAAATTTCAGTCAGGGCTGAAAGCAAGTCAGTGCTCCCAGAGGCAATCCCTTCCTTGATTATGGAATATTTTAGGAAATAGTTATTGTGTATAGAGTGCACATATACTTGTTCTTTCATTATACTGGAGAATTTGCAAATGGGAAAAATCCCAACAAAGAAGGGGCAGTCTCTGGTGTCAAATATGGCAGGAAATCTGATTCAGTATGTTCTGTTCATAGCATAAGCATAAGTATTCACATCTCTCTGCTAGGTCAGTCCTACAAGGTCTAATATTGGATAAAGCCACTGCTGCACTTATTTAAAAAAAAAAAAAATCTACCATGATCCATAAATCATTTTTCCTCAGGTTCATTTTCCTCAGCCTTACTGCTCACAAAACTGTTCTGGATATGTTTTAGATGTTTTCAGCTTGTGGATACACATGGCTCCCTCCTGCAGTGATGTGTAAACATTTAATTCTACTAGCAGGCTAAGTGATGACAGCAGGTTTATTTTATAGAATAAGAGGCCTATGCAGACACAGAGTCAAGAAGTTAAAAGAAGAGAGATTCAGACTAGATAGAAGGAATTTACAATGAAGACAGTGAAACACTAGCACGTTACCCAGACAGGTGGGAGATGTCCCATCCCTGGAAACATTCCAGGTCAGGTTGGACAGGGCTCTGAGCAACCTGATCTAGTGGAAGATACCCCTGCTCACTGCAGGGGGCTTGGACTAGATGACCATTAAGGGTCCCTGCTGACCCAAGCCATTCGATGATTCTGTGATATCTAACATACCATGAGAGACAAAGACAGTGCCTATGTACTGAGTAAAACTGTGGGCTTAGATGACAAGAATAATCTAAGCCTGTTGGAGGATTGTGTACATCACTCATTCAAAAGCACAGGAAGAATAGGATTATTTTGCATATTACTTCAGAATTCTCTTTTTCACCTCTGTCTTTCTGCATACAGCTTGGGGCTAAAAAAGCTTCTAGCAGACACTTAGTGAGACACCCTCTTGTAGTATTTGTGTTGATTCAGTCGTATAGTTTGAGGTCTGTATTATTGTCTCTAAGGTCTACAGAGCTATCTTCTACAGCCCACCTTCATAAAAACACTCATGCCCCAACTCTTAGTTAAAACCCAAATTTGCTAATTGAACAGTTTTCAGGTGTAGAAAAAATATATTGGGGTCCGAGTTTGACATGTAAGAAGCTTTAACACTGACATCCTCATAACCAAGCTCTCTTTGCCACCTGAAAATGTGCATGTGACAGCAGTTATACACAGTGAAATATTTTTCCTCTTTGTGATGGACAATAGCTTCTTTATGGATTTAAATGGTTTATTCCTCTAGCCAGACCCACTGGAAGGCTTAGTAGTGACTGAAGTCTTAAAGCAAGAAACTATTAACCCAGCACTGCCAGGTGCCCACTAGACCACATCCCTCATCACCCCATTTACATGACTTCTAAATTCCTCCAGGGATGGTGTCTCCACCACTTCTACTGTTTGACAACCCTTTCAGGGAAGAAATTTTTCCTAAAATCCAACTCAAACATCCTGAGGCACAACTTAAGGCCATTTGCTCTTGTCCTGTCACTTGTTACCTGGGAGAAGAGACCAACCCAACCCATTACATCCTCCTTTCAGGTAGTTGTAAGACAGCAGTAAGGTCCCCCTTCAGTCTCCTTTTCTCCGGACTAAACAACGCCAGCACCCTCAGCCACTCCTCATCAGACTTATTCTTTAGACCCTTTACCAACTTTGTTGTCCTTCTTTGGACATGCTCTAGCAGTTCAATGTTTCTTGTAGTGAGGGGCCCAAAATTGAACACAGTTGTACTGGGTCTGGCTGAGCTGTAATTCATCCCCATAGTGACCCTCACAGTGCGGTGTTTTGCATTGGTGACTAGCAGGGTACTGATAACACACCCGTGTTTTGACTGCCGCTGGGCACAACACTAGCACTGTGACATTCCTTCTCTGGTTGGGGGGCAGGAACCTGGGAGGGAAGTCGGGCAGCCAGCTGACCCAAACTGACCAAAGGAATATTCCATACCATATGACGTCAGCTCAGATATAAAAGCTGAGGCACGGAGCAGGGGGGTGGGCATTCATCGGCTAATGACTGCCTCCTGAAGACCGCAGCCCTGCTTCTCGGAGAGTGGCCGACCATTGCTGCTCATGGGAAGTAGAGATTAAGTCTGCTTTTGCTTTGCTTCTGCGCGCGCAGGCTTCGCTGTGTGTAGTGCTAATAATAAACTGTCTTGTCTCAACCCACGGGTCATTCCTATTTCCACCTTACTCTCTCTCCCCTGTCCCTCTGGGAAGGGGAGTGATAGAGCGGCTGGGTGGGTACTTGGTGTCCAGCCAAGGTCAAACCCACCACAACAGTATTTGAGGTGTGGCCTCAGCAGTGCCAAGTACAGGGGGATGATAACTTCCCTAGTCCTACTGGACACACAGTTTCAGATACAAACCAGAATGCTGCTGGCCTTCTTGACTACGTGGGCACTGTTGGCTCATGCTCAGGCACCTGTTGACCAGTATCCCAGAGTCCTTTTCTGCCAAGCAGCTTTCCAGCCACTCTTACCCAACCCTGTAGCATTGCATAGGGTTGTGACCCTGATTATCAGCATTCATTACAGCTCTGGAGCTGACTGGAGTAAAAAAAAAAGAAAAATAAAAGGTAAATGGAGATTCATAAAGCTTTTATTCCAAGAGGTGATGCTTGTGATGCTTGTGGTCGAATAAGTGAGGTCAGTATCTGCTCTGATTCCACCTATCGGTTCCAACAGCCCAAAGACATTTTGCTGGGTGCCCCGGGGAGAAAGCAGCACCCCACAAAAGCAAAAGGAATCACTTCATCATACAATCACAGTGCCAAAATCTGACGTTTGGTACTATATAGCATTGCTGAGGCCAAAAATATAAACCTGCAACAACAGTTTGAGGAAATATCAACAGAAGGGCCACCAATTACTTTCTCTATTTCTTCTGATCTTTCCCTGAGTATTTACTGCTAGGCACTGCCAGAGACAGACTGTGGTGAAACACTGCTGTAACTCACTGCGGGTTTTTATTGAGATTTTCTCAGAGGAAAGACTGCAAATGCACAGAGGAGAATGACAGATGCTGCAGTCTTTAGGAAATGAACTGTTCTTTGATTGCTTGCTTATCTGAGCGATTCGTACTGTGATAGACAGCACTTACACCATCCAGTGCCAATCTGGCTATTCGTATTTCCCTCTCCACATTTCCTCTTCTTGATTGAATAATCACTAACAATAATCACGAGCAGCTGGAGGAAGGAAGTATATCCATCAGTTTTAACGTCAGCAAGAATGAGAACTGACTCCTCCACCATTCACCAAAGCTCTGCATCTTCAAAGTCATTTACATTTTCCTTATAACAGTGCTACCATAAAGACTGTATTATTTCTACCTGGAACTACAGAATGTTTTAATTCTCTTGAGGCTAAGAATATTGACAGAAGTGTAAGCTTATAAGACTGCGGTTATGTAAGATAGACCAGACCAAAGAAAGATGAGTTTGCAGAATGGGTGAGGACAGGAAAGGGCAGAGATATGAGGAAAGTGTAAGTAGGCAAAACCAATGAATGGCAGAGGCTCTTCAAACCTTGTCTGTGCACAGATTGCTACTTCTAGTAATAAATTACCTTTCTGTGTCCATTTATATTGTAGGGTACACTTCAGAATGTAACACTGAATATTCAATAACCAAAATACCAAATTTTAAATTTAGATCATCATATAGCCCCATATATTCTTTATATATCTGTATAAATATATTATGTTATATCATCATATAATTCTACAGTGGTATTGTCTAGTTATATGAACCAATTTCTGTTACCTGAGCTTCCAGCTCTCTCTGTTCAGACTCACAGAACAGAAGAAAATACAAAATGAGTTTCAAGGCACAAAGATTGCCTTCCCCATAAAACTGTTAAAGTGGTTTATTCAATAGAATTAAATCATCTTTCAAACACAGTGACACAGACCAAAAAAATACCCTGATTGCTGTTTTAGTTATGGCTTACATCAATCGATAGGCTTTCTATTACAATCATAATATAGCTACAGAAACAATAAGCAAAAATCACAGGGTGGAAGGTTGAAAAAAGAAAACACCAGGGATTAACATCATCATGAAACCACCATGACTGCATCTGAATTTCTCCACCCTCCATCTCCACTCCACCATCACTGCCTTAGAGAAAAAACAAACATGAAACAAGCTTTATTTTTGTAATAGCCCAAGCTTCCCCAGCATGAAGACGCACAGTTTTGCTCCAGTATTTCTAAATTAAGCATTTGTTTCCACCAGGTGAAAACAGGGGACATATTCAGCTGTTCAACACAATTTACATGGGCTGAATGCAGTGGTTTGATCAGGTACCTCACGGCTGACAATAAGGAGGACCCAGACACAAAGCAAAAATCACCATGTCCTGTCCCAGACAGAGAAGGTACTGGTAGTTTTCCTCATAACTTAGGGGACAGGTCTGGTGCCACACTTAAGTGTGTGTCACTTGGCCAACAGAAGGTTAACACAGTTTAAATCAATTCTGCTTGCTCCCCACCACTAAACTGTGTAGTAACCAGACCTGCACGGAGCACTGGAGATACTTCAGTGTCTTTGTCCACCACACAATTTCAGGTAGAACAGACATTGCAAGAACTAGACAACACAGTATCTGATTTTGCTGGCTTAACTTGTCACCATATTACATGCTAACACATTTAACAGTAATTTGTACAGTTAAAAATGTACATCAACTTACTCAAAGACCAAACATCGAGAACACTTATGGCTTCTAAAGAGAAAGTTAGACATGTCAGTAACATATTTACAGCTTTCAATTCTTGAAGCACTGAGACAGATTCATCTTTCTTTAGTTTTCCTCGACGGCCCAGTCCTTAATTTATGATGCTTCTCAGATGCTCAGGGCTTGAGAGAGAGTTGGTTGTGCCCATGGCCTGCGACTCGACCTCTCTTACTCTTACCCCTACCATACATTGAGATTTCCCTTAAGTTCATCTTAAAAAGCACAAAAGTACAACTGCTTGTTGATTTTGAATACCATGCAAACAACAGAGGGATGCCCAGCAGCCTCACCTACATTAGACAGGATGATAATAAGACATAAAATGGTAATAGTCTGGGAGGGGTTTTTGAGAGATGCAGGTTATTGGCTTGACTTACAAGCATTGGACCAGATGTTTTTTCCTATTGAAGCAAACATTGAGGTGGCTTCAAAGGAAAGGAGCTGAATCTTACCTTGACCACATTCATATCACTGATGAATTCCATGCTTGTGTTTTAAAGCAAGCAGAAAAACCTTTTTCTTAAGGCATGTGATTCACACACATGCAGTCAGATACAGAGGGTTCATTTGTGATTCCATATGGCGATTTACACTACCACAATGAAATGCTTTGCATAGATGAGTTTGAAAAGACAAAAAGTGCCAAAAATCTGGAAGATAGACAGTCACAACATTTCTGCTTCCAGGTAAGGGTGTTCTCTATGCACACCATTAAAAACACTGCACTGTATCTATAATATAGTAAAGAAATGAATCTGAAATCAAGTGAGTAAAAAACAAAAGGCTGCTCCTCCTGCCCATGATCAGAGCCTGTTTCTGGAGGCTTGCTCTAAAGTATACTCAACTTTCCCTTGACTTCTCTAGGTTTTGGGAAAGGCCCTAAGCATAAGTATTGACTCCTTTATTCCTAAAACCCCATCTCACTTCAGAATTTCCAAGGGAATTTGGTCATTATGTTTTGCAGAATTTTGCTATTTCCTTCTTCATATACCTGTAAAAGCTCCAAAGTTCTCTGCACACTCACATGCAAGCAAGACAGGGGGAAAGGATCATTTCAGAGCTCTCCAATTTCACTACCTAAGCTTGTGCTCTCTACAGCCAGAGCTTGGCTGACAAGCTACCAGGCCTCAGAAGACTAAAACTGAGAGACTCCCTCTCACTCCATGTCTCAGTGCTTTATCCACCTCAGTTTCCCTTACACAAACCAGAGATTGCTCCTTCCTGCCATGGAAAGACAAGCACAGGCAGTTCACCCATGCAGCTGTGTCACTACCTATGTTTTTGCCTTCAAGGTCCGAGCCACATTTCTACTGATTCACAAAACCTTCCCACAGAGGGCTACTCTTAGAGCTGATTTCCTTCCATTATTACATCTAACCATCCCTTCAAGGCCAGGTTGGACAGGGCTTTGAGCAACCTGGTCCAGCAGAAGGTGTCCCTGCCCATGGCAGGAGGGTTGGAACTAGATATTTAAGGTCCCTTCCAACCCAAATCACTCTATAATCCTACAATTCCACATAAACATTACTTTTAATTTACCATGAGTCAAGCCTGGAAGGAGTGGCTTTTGTCGGGGACGAGGGGAGCTACTCCTGACCATTACAAGCTATGAAGCTTCACCTATCATCTCTGTCATGTTACTCCACAGTGCTAAAGGCTCTGGACCAGAGCTGTGTTTGCAAACTCCTATATTCCCTTTACATTGGTCTTCCAGGCAACCACAGACCTGCTCACCACAGTGTGTTTTCTCCCAAAGATCACAGCAGAAGAAGCTGCCACAGCATGGCTCTGCCTTTGCAATTCATCAGCTGGCTTTGGCAATTCCACTGCAATCACAGAAAATACGCTAAAAGATTATAATGGCCCTACAGGCTGGAGAACCTCCCCTATGAGGGCAGGCTGAGAGAGCTGGGATTGTTCAGCCTGGAGAAAAGAAGGCTTTGGGGGGTCCTTAGAGCAGCCTTCCAATACCTAAAGGGGGCCTATAAAAGGGAAAGAGAGACTCTTTACCCGAGTAGAAAGCAATAGGACAAGGGGGAAAAACTGAAGGAGGGAATATTTAGACTGGATTTTAGGAAGAATTCTTTACGCAGAGGGTGGTAAGAGACTGGTACAGGCTACCCAGAGAGGCTGTGGATCCCTGGCAGCTTTCAAGGCCAGGCTGGATGTGGCCCTGGGCAACATGGTCTAGTGGGCGGCATCCCGGCCCATGGAAGGGGGGTTGGAGCTAGATGATCCTTAAGGTCCCTTCCAACCTGGGCCATTCTATGGATCTATGAACTCTGTCACCATTCAGTCCATTCTATCTAACAGCAGAGTTGGTTTTCAGAAATCAAAAGCAAGCAGCTAAACTATTTCAGCTAAATACTTCCCATTGATGAAAGCACTGGCAGATTCATAAGCTTCCTCTGTGGACTTGACAGTAAATGAGAAGCAGTTCCAGTTATGAATTTGCACTGCCAGTGTATGCAGATCTCAGGAACTTCTTAAGAGATTCTCCCACACAGTAGGAGTTGGGGATTAAACCATAATATTATAATTTTCTCTTTCCCTGTCTCAGATGTCATATCCTCAGCAAGAGAGGTGGTATTACAGCTTTTGCTCAGGATGTGGTATCAGACAGCTGACAGCATTTCTTCTTTGACAGATCAGACTTCTGTATTGGGGGATTTCTCTGGGGCCTGCAGCCTTTTCTGGGGGAAAGTATGACATATTATGCACACCCTTTACTTGCCATAACTATGCAGCAAACACATCTGGCTTCCTCATAGTCAATTCCTATCACTTAAGTATCCCATTAGTTTAAGACTGGACATCTGGAGCTTTGAGTGCATGGGAGAAGGGAAAACAAAATAGCCTCAACCTCAGACAAATTCTTGATTTCAAGAGAGTATTTTCTTATGGTCAATACACAAAGGAATGATGGCAGAAAATAAGGAGGGTCCTTCTTTCTGCAATAGCCCTTCTTTTCACCCATTTAATCCAGACAGGCAGAAGCTCAAGGTAGCCACTGCTGGCCACCCACCCCACAATGACATTGCACTGGTAGCGACCTCCATGTAGCCAATCTCCCAGGCAGTACTTATTTGCTACCCTTGGAGAACAGAGCAGCAGGTAGGTTCCATCCTCAGACTCTGCTCCTGCAAGCTACCATCATCCCATTTCCACTCAGCCATAGATGCCACAGTATGGCACCAGGAATTTGATTTTCCACTGCCCCGTGGAAGCTGAGGAGGTTAAAAAATACCTGAAAGCTTCTGCATATGGCATTTCTGACAAATGCCATTGCTCTTCAATCATTGTTTGAGGAACACCTGAAAAATGAACCAGAAAGTAAACACACTGCAACATGCATTTCATCTCAAGGACTATTTTATACATATTTTCGTATTATTCTGGCTTGCAAATTGCTCCTTATATCTAACTATATACCTATGTACACCTTCACAGACAGTTCTGGGCCTGTTTTTGCAGTCCCTACACAAATAAAATACCCATCCACTTGAATGGGAGCTCTTTTCAGATAAATGTGGCAAGAGTGGACCTTTGGTGCATGTGTGTGAGTATCCTGCACACACATCTTAAAATCATTAGAAAAATATAGTAGCTATTGATTTATAACTGATCACAATCTAAACACAGTGAAACTGCAGTTATTATAGTATACCTTAGGTGAATTTACATTGCTCATTTATACAAAGCAAACAGAGGAAATAAAATGTCTGTTACGCTGTAATTACAGTTTAATCATAATTACCATTTTCCTTATCTTTTTTTCCTGCCCAAAATGTCCAAAAGGATGTTTGCAACTAAAAAGAGGGAATTGGACTATTTCCTTCCAACATATGAGTGCTTCTCAAGTGCTTTCTCATCTTTTTTGAAACACTTTTTTTGCAACATATCAGACTCCTTTTGGTTCCTTTTCTTCACTTCAATCACCACAGTAAGGAAAAATTCTTTACTAAAGAAGGTAATCTTAGCAAAGCAGCAGCAGTAAAGCAATACTGAAGTCACTACTAGCCCCATACTCAGGCAGAATAAGGACTAAGGGCTCTAGGTACCGGCTTCAGCATCATCCTGTTATCATAAAGCGTAACGCACAGCAAGACGGCCAACCCGCAGGGTCTCTGCATTGCTCTCTAAATAGTACTTTCATTACAACACTTCATTATCAAAGCCCTTTGCACATAAATTTACAAAACACAACAAAGACAAAGATCACTTTTGCATATTAAATCAAGGAAATCATTTCATCTGCAAGTTCATTCTTAGTGTGCTGCATATTTCACAGCTAGCTGATATGAGGTCGTGCTCACTAACACACAGTATAAATCTAAGACCAAAACCACAACACAACTATGTAAAGCTTAAGCATAGGTCCTTCAGCTACCCTTGGCTGGTATTTCCCCAGTGAGCTCTGACACCTTTGCCAAGGATGTGGGTTGCATTTAAAGCAATCAGAGCTCTTGCGTCCAGGGTAAAGTTAAGGAAATACACTCTCAAAAACTGTCCAGGTCACTGCTGGTCAGTGGGGACTTTTGAAATGTTGACCATCATGCTTCACTTCCTTTTTGATCATTTTATCTGCAGCATAAGCAAGTTACACAACTCTCAGCATAGCGAAGAGGCTTTAAAAGAAGTTTTGTTCATTCATGCATTACAAAATCAGACCAGATTTGGATTTAAAACCTCCCCCCCCTTAAAAAAAAAAAGTATCCCCAATATAGAACTAGCACTTCAAACTCCAAATAAACTCCAAATCCTTGATCAAAGATCTTGTAATCTAAGACAAGATAAAACACTCAGCAACAGCCCAAGTGCTTCAGACTAAGAACTAATACGAGGTAACTCTGTTCATTTTACTCTTCCAGCATAGCTGAAACAGTAAACTCTACTTTCCTGCGTATGCAGTCATGCCAGTATGAAAGGGCATGGACCAGCAGCAGCCTGCAACACCAGGTTTCAGCAGACAGAACAAACTCCAGAATCTCTTCTGCATCAGGATCTTGCCAATTTAACTATATCAAGTGAAAAATAAAGCTTGGCATAATTGACAGAGTTACACTGGTAACTTCTTAAAGAATACATAGGCCCTTTTACTATACTAATAACATTCTTGACATACAAAAATGTCACATTAAGACAGGTGACACTTCGAGGTGCATAATTTTAAAATAAGCATTGTAATCCAAGCTGCAAAGTATCTTTGCTGTATTTTAACTTCATTTCCTTAAGTATTTAACTCGACCTGCAAAACACTGAATCAACATTCAGATATTCTTCCGAAGTCATTAACAGAAACTAAAGAGGAAATGCTTTTTTTTCTCTATCATTCGGACTAGATGATCTTTCGAGGTCCCTTCCAACTCCTAAGATTCTGTGATTCTGTGATCTTTGAATGAAAAAATCAACTCAGAAAATACAACTATGTAATCTTGCTATTCAGCCTCAGAGAAGTGTGAAGGAGCATGTTTCTTCAATAACAACTCCAATCTGAAGCTGGATGGTAACTGTAGGAGGATGCACACACATTGCTCACGTGTTAATTAGAAGGAAAGCATTACAGACAATAAAAAAGAAAGCATAATTAGCAGAGGATACTAGAAATACAAGACCCAAGAAAGAAGAAAGAAACTCTAAAATTATTGCACACCATGATCAACACAGTTACCGGTTTCTACAAATGGGAGTTTAACATTCTCCTCTATCCTGGCTGAAAAAATTCATAAAGTGATCTTGTTTACTTCCATCACATCTATCTGCTATTTTTCACCAATACTTTGTGACATTACAGAACAAAGACCTCAAGTCATATACTTCCCTTTGAAACTACAATGCTAAGGAGTACTTTCAAAAAAACAAATGCCAGAGGAGGGTGCTTTCAATAAAACCTGGCAATGACCCAAGGTACTTCATTCAGAAACATATGTGAAGTCATACAGCCTATGTTAAAATTCTCCATCACTGATTTGCCTCAGACATTTGGTGCTTTTCTTCATAGTGAAATGATGACTACATTAATGTGCTCTGTTTATCCCTAAACCTATTGGAAATGTGCTTCTTATCTGACTTGCTTTCCAAGGCAGTGTATACCCTGGGACAGAGGAGTTTTGCTTCTCCTACACTGTTATGGACCCAACCCTGCTAGCAGGAAAGATGCTGGTATCCTAAATCCTATGGGATGCAATGCCTTGAGGAAATTTATATCAAACAATTATTGCATAATCTCAGGGTGTAATAAACCTTCTACACCATATACAGGCATCAAGTTCCTGTTACACTTTTGCATCAAAAGAAGTGTCCCTGTCAACAGCAGCTACAGGTTCCTGTATGAACCCGTAGGATCCCCTTGCTGTGCATGTGGAGGAAGTTGAAGATTTCTGAGGGCATAGCATGAAAACCTGGGCGAGGTTTCACATTGTCATAGTAGTGGTGAGTAATAAAAATCCCTGAGGGGTTCATGGGGAAGGCCCAAAAGCCAAAAAGGTGGACCTCTTCACAGAGTTCCAGGGCAGCAGTCACCAGGATCAGCCCAGTGCTAACCCGCTTGGCCCGCACCCCTAGGCCAAGCCAGTAGCGTGAGACATTGATGAGATACTGGGGATGAAAGTAATAAACAGCTTGCTGAGATTCAAAATCATCCAAGACATATTTGACCCGGATTGAGACATCCGTATTGCGAGTGTTGTAGAAAGCTGGCAGCAGCACAGAAGCGTTCTCGTAGACCTGGAGCACGTCATAGAATGGTTTCCTCCATTTCTCCAGTTTATGAAATCTAAAGGGAAAAGGATGCGAGTGATAGTCAGACCAGCACAGACTCAGTCTGGACCCAGCAGACAAGAAACCTCCAATGGGCTTTTACTGAAACATTTCTGACACAGAGATAATTGAAATGATGTTTCAATTACCGAGGGGAATATATTTAGATTTGCAGCTAAAGCATCAGTATGAAATGTAGGGCAAAAATGCAGGTGAGAAAAAGATGATTCTCTCTTTTGGTAACACATTCATTAAATAGTGGACAAACTTCGCAGACATTTCTGATCATGCCTCACTTTTCATTTCATTATGAGAAGTATGTCATTTTTACAAGGTATGGTCTGCTGTACAACTATGCAGTGCAGAACTGTATAAAAAGGAGCAAACACCAAAGCGGAGCAAATGTCTTCCTGTAACATTTGAAAGAAATCCCAGATGCAAGCAAATAATTTTATGTTACCTGAGAAGAGAAACATACTCCTCCAGCAAAAAAGGAAAGCAGTAAATAGCCCCATGGTCCCAAACACGTCAGCAAGGTGGTGTTAAATATTAACAAATTTAAGATTAAAATCACCCAGTTAATCCTGACTATGAAGTTTAACTGGCATTTTTAAAATAAATATGACAATTTAAGCATATCATAATTATTTATTTAAGTATTTGGGGTTGAATCCAGTTACTTTCACCCTGAATGCTTCTGAGACAAATATTTGCCTGTGGCTGGCCAGTACTGAGCAAGACTTCCAGGGAAGCTGTTACAATTCTAGCTCATCAGCTTTCCACATCATATCACCAATGTGCAGATCCAAGCAGTTGACACATTTATATATGTTGTTACTGATTCCATATACTCCATATATATAGTATATTCCATACACTGAAAAACTTCAGAAAGAAAAGTATGATTCATACTGTCAAGTTAAAACAATATTAGGAAAAAAATTATCTGTAACACAATTAAATGAAAGGCAGATTTTGAGAAGAAATAGAGATAAAAGTATGAAAAGCAGAAATGACCTCTCAGTAATTATACTCGGATTGACAGTCACGACATCTGTCTTTACTCCAACGTCCATGAAGTATTTCTCAGATATAGGTGGCAAATTGCATCTATAAAGGAAAGAAATTAGTAATAAAGTTAAACAATTCCTTGCACCTTTTCAGGACTTGAGAGTAAAACTGATTTAAGCATTTCTTCCAAGCAACAAATGTAGCTTCCTTAAAAGCAGTTCAGCTATTTACTTCATCAGTTTAGGAAAGGAAAAAAAGACAATCGGCCCATAAATTCAAAGACTTCCTGAGCAACAGCTGAGTTGTATTCAGTAACTACAACATTGACTTTAATGTGCTTTGTTTTTTACCCAAGAGCAATTAGAGGAAATGGTCCACAGGAGACAAGTAAGTCCACTCCTAATTAATTCAAAACTATTTGCTTCCCCTCCTTTTCCAAACAACTTCCAGAGCAGTGTAAAAGCAGCAATTCTAACTCCATTATGAGGTGGATTGTGAACTGGTTGAAGGACAGAAGTCAGAGAGTCGTTGTCAACGGGATGGGGTATAGTTGGAGGCCTGTGTCTAGTGGAGATCCTCAGGGGTAGGTACTGGGACCAGTGCTTTTCAATCTATTCATTAATGACCTGGATGAGGGAACAGAGTGTGCTCTCAGCAAGTTTGCTGATGACACTAAACTGGGTGGAGTGGCTGACACACCAAAGGGTTGTGCTGCCATTCAGTGAGAACTTAGACAGGGGGGAGAGTTGGGCAGGGAGACACTGAATGAGATTCAATAAGGCCAAGTGTCGAGTCTTGCACCTGGGAAAGACCAACCCCATGGATCAGGATAGGCTGGGGACTGAGCTCTTGGAAAGCAGTGAAGGGGAAAGGGACCTGAGTGTCCTGGTGGATGGAAGGACGACCATGAGCTAGCAGTGTGCTCTTGTGGCCAGGAGGGCCAATGGGATTCTGGGGTGGATTAGAAGGGGTGTGGTTAGTAGGTCAAGAGAAGTTCTTCTCCCCCTTTTCTCTACCCTGGTGAGGCTGCATCTGGACTATTGTGTTCAGTTCTGGGCCCCTCACTTGAAGAAGGATAGGGAACTGCTTGAAAGAGTCCAGCACAGAGCCACAAAGATGATAAAGGGAGTGGAACATCTTTTGTATGAGGAAAGGCGGATGGAGCTAGCTCTAATTATCTCAGAGAAGACAAGAGTAAGAGGTGAGCTCATTTATGTTTTTAAATACGTGAAGGGTGAGTGTCAGGAGAATGGTGTTAGGCTCTTCTCAGTGAAGCCCAATGACAAGACAAGGGGCAATGATTGTAAGCTGAAGCATAGGAGGTTTTGTGTGAATGCAAGAAATTTCTTCTTCCCAGTGAGGGTGACAGAGCACTGGAACAGACTGCCCAGAGAGGTTGTGGAGCCTCCTTCTATGGAGATATTCAAGACCTGTCTGGACATGTTTCTGTCCAGCAGGAGCAGGGAGGTGATCTTGCCACTGTACTCAGCACTGGTGAGGCCACACCTTGAGTACTGCGTGCAGTTTTGGGCACCGCAGTATAGGAAGGACATTGAGGTACTGGAGAGGGTGCAGAGAAGGGCAACTAAGCTTATCAGGGGTCTGGAGAAGAGGCCTTCTGAGGAGAGGCTTAGGGAGCTGGGGTTGTTTAGCCTGGAGAAGAGGAGGCTCAGAGGAGAACTTATCGTTCTCTTCAGCTACTTGAAAGGTCATTCTAGGGAGACGGGTGTTGGCCTCTTCTCCCTTGTGACTAGTGACAGGACTAGAGGCAATGGGCTTAAGTTGTGCCAGGGTAGGTTTAGATTAGATATTAGAAAGAATTTCTTTACTGAAAGAGTGGTTAAATACTGGAATAGGCTGCCCAGGGAGGTGGTGGAGTCACCATCCCTGGAGGTTTTTAAGAAGAGGATAGATGTGTTTCTTCAGGGGATGATTTAGGGCTAAGAGTAGTGTAGGGCTATCGGTTGGACTAGATGATCTTGAGGGTCCTTTCCAACCGTAATGATTCTGTGATTCTGTGTGTGACCTGTGTAGGGAATCCTGCTGTGGCAGGGGGTTTGGATTAGATGATCTTTCAAGGTCCCGTCCAGCTCCTAACATACTGTCTGATTCTAAGTGATTGATTGACCAGAGGATGTTACGACTATTAGGAGCAAATATGTGAAGATTTCAAAACTGTGACTTCACCCAGCCACTGATCACCTTGGCCTTGACCTAAACTATCATCTCACAAAATTCGGAGCACCCCTCAAGAGATGCTGAAGTTACTGGAACACACACATAAACAGAAGCTATCACACAAGCCTCGCTTCTATAGAAAACCCAGCTAAAAACAAAACTTCAGCATGTGTTATCAGAGGCAACGTAAGTGCCCTTGCAACTAGTTTTACAGTCAGTTTAAGCTGGCATAAGGTACTTGCTGATGTTTTGAAAACTTTTTGAAGTGATATACAAGCCTCAATAAAAGCCATCTCTCTGAAGACCTCCACATTTCATAAATACTGTTGTGGCTAATTCCCAAACATCTCTATATTTCTGAGTATCATGGCTGAATAGGAGAAAGCTGTGAAGGTATTTTGAGTAAGTAGCGCTTAGTGTTTTCACAACAGTAGGGTTAAACTGTCAGCGTAATTTAATAGGATCACAGGATTGTCAGAGTTGGAAGGGACCTTAAAGATCATCTAGTTCAAACCCCCCTGCCTGGCAGGGACACCATCCACTAGATCATGCTGCCCAAGGCCCCATCAAGCCTTGTCTTAAAAGCTTCCAGGCATGAGGCCTCCACAACCTCTCTGGGCAACCTGTTCCACTGCCTAACCACCCTCATAGTGAAGAACTTCTCCCTAATATCCAGCCTAAATCTACCCTCCTCTAGCTTACACCCATTTCCCGTGGTTCTATCACTGTCTGACCTCCTAAAAAGCCCCTCACCAGCTTTCTTGTAGGCCCCCTTCAGAAACTGGAAGGCCACAAGAAGGTCTCCTCTGAGCCTTCTCCTCTGCAGACTGAACAACAGAAACTGGAAGGCCACAAGAAGGTCTCCTCTGAGCCTTCTCCTCTGCAGACTGAACAATCCCAACTCTCTGTCTGTCCTCATAGGAGAGGTGCTCCAGTCCTCTGATCGTTCTTGTGGCCCTTCTCTGGACTCGCTCCAGCACCCCCATAACCCTCTTGTAATAGGGGCTCCAGAACTGGATGTGGTATTTCTTAGTCAACATGGAGAAGGCAAGTGTGGGAGCAGAAGAATTCACAAAAATCCTTCCAAAAATCCTTCTCAGTATCAGGATGTTCACATCTGCCTTTCAGAGAGTCCCTCTTTATTGGGTCAGATGAATTTTTTCAGCCACATCATCCTTCTAATAGGCAATCTGATTTCCAGCACTTTTCTCTGCTAGATCATGCAACGTCCTTCCAAAGTCCTCTATCATCCTGTGTTCCACCTAGCACAGAGCACTGTACCCATTACATTTTATCTGAAAAAAGTAATGAGCTTTAATATTTTTGAACAGTAAACTGCCACCAGGATTAAGGAAGATGAATTTGTAGAAAGGATAATTCCTTACAAAAATGACGCAATCTACATAAAATGTATTTTTGCCACAACACTCCAAAAATTCATCTGTCCAAAGAGAGCAGTCCCATCTCTAAATGCACCTGTTTCCCCACAGATCTCCACTCTGGCCAGTAGATGGAGACGGACAGCAACATCTAGTAAATGCAGCTTGTGTGTATTTTATGTATTCTATTGTACCATAATTAATTGCTATCAGAGTTTATGTCATAGAAAAATCTCGGTTGCACCCTGCTGGCCACAAGCTTCCTGACAATAAAATATTTTCCCAAGTGTCCTACAGGTATCACTGAATGTTAGCAGTGTTCCATAGGCAGTTTTTGAGACATTTTAAATAATTATTTCATTGGTGACCCAAGATGGTGATGCCTGACAGTATGGTGAACTTGTATGAGACTGAAAAGCAGGATGTGTTCAGATCTGACCTTTATCTTAAAATTTATGTCAGCAGACCTTAAGCTCCCAAACACCAGTATGTCTTTGTGCATAATACTGACCTCACATGTTTTGGAGATGGTGAACTAGGGGTTTCTTTTGCACAAGTACTGATGTATTTATTCATATTTCAGTTCTATTTAATTAATTACTGGTACCAAAAGCAACCAAATTTCTAGATTCTGCAGTGATCTGATCTGCTCGTTTTAACCATTTTTGGTACAGTTCAAGGAAGAATAACAGTAGTAAAAAGGGACCTCCACTGAAAGTTCTTATACATAAATGATGACATTTGATACCCATATTTCCACTTTCACTCAACAGCTTGTCATCTCCACATGTAATATGCACCATTCCTTTCAACCATACTGATAGCTGTGATCCAACACAACAGAAGTGAATCTAGGATACTTATTTAATGTACATGGGGTACACTCGACTTTTAAGGAGCACATTTTTTGAATCCTAGACTGTTTCAGAGATTAAGATGAAGACAGTAGTTTTCTATAAAGTGAGCACAAGAGGCAGACATAAGGGTCTGAAAACAATGAATAGCAAAGATTTTGTTTCTCATTTGATACCAAACTAAATTTAGAATGCAATGAGCCAAAATCTGACCTAGTTCTTGCAGCTATAAAATCAGAGAAATTCATTGATTTATGCACAGTTGTTCTAAACTGACAGCAACACACCCAAGATCAGAAAGTAGGCCAACAGAAGTAAAAAGATTTTTTCTTTTCTGCAGAACAGGTCATGAATCTGTGAGCCAGCTATCTTATGTCATGACCTAGGCAAAGAGCTTAACAGGATTTAGAGAGGGATTAGTCATGCATATGAATAATAACAAAAAAACCCCAACTTTCCCCTATCTATTAAGGATGATCAAAGTGCAGCTAAACTCCATTAGCCAGGGACACGATTTGTGGAACATTCCAGTTTATACAAAACCTGGAGAACTCCATAAACTGTGTGGAGCACAATATGAAGACCTCTCAATTCAGGCAACTCTGCACACCCTGGAATATATACTCCTGATTAATCTAATTCCCAATATCCAGCACTTCAGCTCTGTACCACTTCACAAACAAATCTCCAAGGCACATGAGCTGTGCAGCACGGAGCTATTAACATCTGGCCAAGTTGCTTGTCATGCAATACAGGTTGTACCTCTGGTTCAGAACTGCCCCAGAAAATCATGGTCACATTCACAGGACACTTCTTATGGGCTAATGTCCACGGAAGGATAAATATACAACCTGAGTGACAGTGCATATCCTGAAAGAGGACATCAAATTTTGTCAATAAATCAATGATTGACCACATGGAGTTAGGGAGAAATAATTCCTCAAAGCCTAACTTTTAAATAGGTACTATACACTAAGGTGAGTTATTTGGTTTTTTTTTTCAAAACCACATTTTGTGCAAGAAGCAGGCTTGATATGACCAATTTGGAAAATCTCCTGTTTCCATGTGTGAGAGAATAGCTTTGCAATCCTTTATTTGTTATTAAAATAGGCAAAAAAAAAAAAAAGTTGCTGAGATGATTACCGAAACACAAAGTCTGCACTGTCAATCTCCCGGCCGCATCTGCTGTTCTTCAGAATTCCTCCGTTCCCCACCACTGCACATTTCTTAAACTGGGAGCGATGGTATGGCATATCCTGCAATGTAACAGCAAGGAGACAGTTAAATATCCCAAAATATGAAGGCAACAAGTCTCTTCTTTACTTTTTCCTTTCTTTTGTGCAGCTGCATCTTGCTGCAGATACACTAATCATCGGAAGCTGACACTGGTGCTGGCCTGCAGTACTCCCATGTTGTACATAAATGGATATGATTGTAAAGCCTAAGAAGCCTCTCTAAGCCAGACAGCACACTACAACTCTTCATCAGAACCTAGCCCAAATTTCAGTGCTTGCTACTGCTAATTATACTAAAAGTATTAATGATTATTAACTAGCACTTGTACTACCAGTAACATCTACAGTCTTTGGTCAGGCACCTTTTTGGACTTGTGTAGGAAGCATCTTCAGCAAAATTCAGCAAAAGTAACCTTCAGCAAAAGTCTTTCTTCACAGAATGGTTAAGCTTCGAAGGAACCACCAGAGGTCATCTAGTCCAACCTCCCTGCTCTAGCAAGGTCCCCTAGAACACATTACACAGGACTGTGTCCAGACACTTTTTAATGTCTTCAGGGAAGGAGAATCCACAGCCTCTCTGGGTAGCCTGTTCCAGTGCTCTGTCACCCTCCTAGTAAAGAAGTTCTTCCCCATCTTTAGACAGAACTTCCCATCTTCCAGTTTGTGACCATTGTCTCATGTCTTATTGCTTGGCACCGCTGAGAAAAGCCTGACTTCATCTCCTTGAAGGGAGGCCTTCAGATACTTAGACACACTAATAAGGTCCCCCCTCTGACTACTCTTTTCCAGTCTAAACAAGTCCAGCTCCCTCAGCCTTTCCTTATAAGATATACTCCAGTCCCCTAATCATTTCTGTAGCGCTCCGCTGGACTCACTTCAGGAGCTCCATGTCATTCTTGTACTGAGGAGCCCAGAACTGAACACAGTACTGCAGGTAGAGCCTCACTAGGGCTGAACAGAGGAGTAGGATCACCTCCCTCGACCTGCTGGCAATGCTCTTGCCAATGCAGCCCAGGATACCACTGGCCTTCTTGGCCACAAGGGCACATTGCTGGCTCATGGACAACTTATTGTCCACGAGGACCCCCAGGTTCTTCTCTGCAGAATTCACAGAATCACAGAATATTAGGAGTTGGAAGGGACCTCGAAAGATCATTATTTTCCAGCAGGTCAGCCCCCAGCCTGTACTGGTGCATGGGGTATGTCTTCATATGCAGACATGCAGCTGCTGCTGAAGCCAAAGAGAGTGAAAGTCACATCTCTGGAAAAAGAACTGGGTCATTAGGGTGAGAGGGTTGTGATGCAGAACTGAGACATGCTACATCTTATGAATATGTAAAGATGTGCTTATATAAGCATGAGAGTGTTCATTTTGGTACATACATATTTTATCAATAATTTCATACCACAGACTAAGAAGAGATGCAATAGTGGCATGACATTTCTAGGTGATTATTCCCAGGATCTTTCCATTACATTCACAAGCCATGAGGCAAAAGGACATACAACTACCCCTGTCTGAGAAAGCAGCAGCTGTCTAACAGAGAGGCAATACATTGTTGTCTGGGCTTTATCCAGCTATTTCTTAACACAAAATGCCTCATCAGTCCTGAAAGACAGATCCCAAACCAGGTCTCTGCACTCAGCACAAGGCTCTAGCTCTAAACAGTCTTGTTCTCATGCTTTCAGGCCTTTATCACCTACATTTGCCACGCTGCAGCCCTGCTCCTACACAGAGGGTGGCTTTGGCCACTTAAGTGCTACCCAGTGAATTCCAAAGGCACTTTGGCATCACAGAGCATGCAAAGCATCCTCAAAGCATACACAGATAAATGTAACAGTAGCTGTAGGATACTCCCAGCAAATGTGTAGGTGTCCAGTCTTTCATCCATTCATCTGGGCAATCAGGTAGGGTTTTGAGGAGTATACTCCTGGACTTAGATATACATATTTTTTGCATGTCTGCACATACCAAAGAGCTTTCCTAGATCTAAGCCTTTCCCCTGCTCTGCCCCATATCCCCATGTGCATATTTAGATAACAACACTACCCAACCTCTTAGTAGTGCTCAGAAAGCACAAGGATTAAAAGTGTTTAGATTGTGAAGGACAACTTTAATGACACAAATCTAAGTACTTAACTTGAATGTTTTTCTGACTTTCTGAAAGGGATAAATTTCAGTTGCCCCCTCTAAACATTCTATTTTAAATTCATGAGGTGTGCCCCATGATAAATCAGTAGTCATGTAAGCACATTTCTGCACATCGATCACTATGTGTTGTAGGATTTCCCACTGGTTATAATTCTGAATGGCCAAGGTCAAGGATTATTTGCTGAAAAGGTTTTGAATAATCATGATGATGAATATATTAAAAAATTATGCAGCCTGTTCACAGACAAGCTGCAAACAGATATAAAAATAGTTAGTAATTGTGAATATGAATTACAAAATAATCTTGCCCCTCAAAAAGCAGACCTACCCCAAATGTTGGATTCATTTTATGTCGACTGTGGTACTTTTAAAAAAGCTCTGATCAGTGAGTGCCTCTTTGATCTAGCTTTCTTAAGTTATTTCATTAGCCATTTTACTGCTAGGTCAGTAATATTCTGCAGGAAAAAAAATACACATTGTATCCTAGAGCAGATGACCACTAGGATAATCAGCTAAAATATCCTATCAAAAGTAAACATTTTCAAAGTATAAATAACTAAGTTTGTAGAAATGTCCAACAGCCAACTCCTAAATGGCTATAGAATAGTATCTAATGCAGCAAGTACAGTGAAGTTGATTAACAAATGGACAAAGGTATGAGGCACCTTTGGAAACATTTTGAAGATTTCTTGGTTGATATGGAATATTCCACTAGTATCCACTTCATATTTCAGTTTAGTTCCCAAAGGAGTATTTTTCTGTGTGGTAAATAGAAAGGCAGGGGCATTGCAACACCTTGACAAAGTAGACCTGTAAAATGAAAAACACAGAAATAAGATCAGGGAGTTGATAGCAGGCTTTACGACTTGCAATCACTATTCCTCCTAACATAGTATTTTTCAGGAAAATGAACTTCTTAGCTGTATTTTTTTCCTTTAGAAAATTTAGATTCAGTAGAATTTTCTTTGACTGAGGAACTTATGGGAAAATAAAAAACAAGAACAGAAGAAATGAGATCTGTACCTGTACCTGTCTCAGGTTGCAGAAAGTACATGTGCAAATTCTGCCCCGCTCCAGACCTCAAGGCTGGGCTTCGGTCCCCAGTATCCTAGGGAAACCACCCTAATGAGTTAGTCCCTCCCTGCCTTACTTTTTGTACATTATCTACTCATCACTGGTCATGAAATGCAGTATTCATCTGGGTATGTGCAAGCTTGGCAGGCAAAGGACTTAAACACAGCAACACCTGAAGACACTACTCTGCTTACCACACTACTGTGGAGCACAGCACACTTTGATTACAAAAAAAACTTCTAAAGGTCTTATTTTTTCTTTAACCGTGCATATGTGCATCAAGATGATATGGCCCCACCAGATGGGTGTCCCACAGACTCGTCATGGCTAGAACGCCAAAATCTCAGACAAATGGCCAACATTTTCTTTGTCCCTGGGACATAGATTTTTTTTCACAGTGAGGGTGACAGAGCACTGGAACAGACTGCCCAGAGAGGTTGTGGAGTCTCCTTCTATGGAGATATTCAAAACCCGTCTGGACGCGCTTCTGTGTGATCTGGTCTAGGGAATCCTGCTGTGGCAGGGGGGTTGGACTAGATGATCTTTCAAGGTCCCTTCCAACTCCTAATATTCTGTGATTCTGTGAAAATGGCAGGCATTCCAACACAAACAAGAACAGGTTTGAAAATTCAAAAATTAGATTGACAGCATGCAAGAAAAAACATTCAGCTCTGATTCCCTTACCAAAAGGATCATACGAAATTTAAACATGAAAAGCAGGTTTCCAAACCAGGGCACATTTCTTGGCTCCCATATTTCCCTGAATGCTTTTGTCCTTTTACCAGTGTAACTGAAAGCCCTGACTTCAGCTTACTCTTACTCCAGAGCCATTTTTTTTATCAGCCAATGTGTCTTGTACTTTTAATGCAAAATACATGTCATGGCAAATGCACAAACATGAGGACAAAGCCAAATGGCTCTCAAATAACCTAGATTAAATACCTTGCCTCTGGGGTATGTGGCCTCATTATGAGTTAGAAGAATAAACCAGTCTTCTTTATGGGCTTTATTACAAGCACCAGAAAGCAAATACAGGATTATGCAAACATTTTACTGTTTTACTATTATGTACTTGACTTACCCAGAAGGACACAATATAGCGATTAGATCACGACAGCAATGGAGACTGAATAAGTCAATGGATAATTTCTAATAATTAAATAATTATGTAATTACAGGTGGTGAGATTGAGTTGTGATATTTGAGATATGAAAAAATTCTTCATTAGTTCCACTTTAAGGAATTGAAGAAGATGTTGTTCTTTAATGTAACGTCCAACTGGTCTTCCAGAAGCACGTTCCTCACTGGAACTGTCTGATATCTGATGGAGCAAGACTATCAAGGAAATCATTTTCCTTAGTATTCAGCTAAAAAAAAGCTAGTGTGATTTTTGTGCTTCCTCCCTCCCTGCTGCTTAAGCAGCTGCCATTTACTTTTCTTGGGTTCTCCCTGTCTCAGCTGATGGTCCAGAACTGGCAAAATTCTAAAGCCCACAGCTCAGTGTTACCAGACAATGACCTTTTAGCCTCCTACTAGTCTACCTCCAAACTCAAGAGACTTTGGTCAGCTTTTCACAGAATCACAGAATGTCAGGGGTTGGAAGGGACCTTGAATGATCATCTAGTTCAACCCCCCTGCCAGAGCAGGATTCTTCCCTGACCGGGACTACAGCTTCCCAACACACTCACACACTGAAGTCTCTGTTCCATAAGACAAAAATGAAACAGATTTTAAACTTTTTTTTTCATGACTAGCATGATTGTTGTACCTGGAACCAGCTAACAAAGATTAGGTTACATCTAGGTGCCAGTAGGATTTTCTTCAGCAGTGATAGATCAGTGAGGCAGGTATACCCAGTGACAGGAGTCTTCCATCTCTTCTTTCTCTCAATGCACTGTCTAGGATGGAGAGAGGGGTCTTTGTTTAATGTGCTGGTGTTGATGTTCTGAGGGAGAGTGATGATCCTCCTGAGAGTCTTCAGATAGTCCTTTGTCATTGCTCCCACCTCTGGGCTGGCCTCCATCCTTCAATGTGCTACTTTCGCTCCTGGCACAATCATTAGCTCTTTCACTCCAAGCAATCTTTAAGACAGTCAGCTCTAATGCTGAATGGCTACAGTCTTCAAAATGGGTTCTGATAATTGACCAATAAATAATTTCCAGAAGAAATGATACTAAAAACATCCTAAAAATCTTACGTGTTGTGGTGTTCGTGTTGGAAAAACTGCTACGAGCCTGAGACAGTTATTTTTAAAGATGCTAATGACTAACTCACAGAATCACAGAATATTAGAAGTTGGAAGGGACCTCAAAAGATCACTCCACACATGCATTCTCACATTCTCGTGACAGCTATTTCCTGGAAACATGCAAGACAATTTGGGAGAAAGTTTTAGGGCTTTATCATGGAATCATAGAATGTTAGGGGTTGGAAGGGACCTACATCAAGTCCAACCCCCCTGCCAAAGCAGGCCACCTTACATAAGGTCACACAAGAACGAGTCTAGGTGAGTCTTGAATGTCTCCAGAGTAGGAGACTCCACAACCCCTCTGGGCAGCCTGTTCCAGTGTTCCGTCACCCTTACTGTGAAAAAGTTCTTCCTCACATTAACACTAAACCTCCTATGCTCTAAGTTGCTCCCATTGCCCCTTGTCCTAACATTGGGTGACATTGAGAAGAGCCTGGCTCGTTCTTCCTGACACTGGCCCTTAACATATTTATAGACATTCATGAGGTTCCCCCTCAGTCTCCTCTTCTCCAGCCTAAAGAGACTCAGCTCTCTCAGTCTGTCCTCATAGGGTAGATGCTCCACTCCCTTGATCATCTTGGTGGCTCTGCGCTGGACTCTCTCCGGTAGTTCCCTGTACTTCTTGAACTGGGGAGCCCAGAACTGGACACAGTACTCCAGGTGGGCCTCACCAGCACAGATTAGAGGGGGAGGATAACCTCCCTCGACCTGCTGGCCACACTCTTCTTAATGCATCCCAGGATGCCATTGGCCTTCCTTGCTGCAAGGCCACACTTCTCGCTCATGGTCATCCTCCTGTCCACCAGATCCCCTAGGTCTTTCTCCCCAGAGCTGCTCTCCAACAGATCAGCCCCCAGCGTGTACTAATACATGGGGTTATTCTTCCCCAGATGCAGGACCCTACACTTGCCCTTGTTGAAGCACATTAAATTTCTCACTGCCCAGCTCTCCAGCCTGTCCAGGTCAT
>VWZX01005339.1:64144-101633 GCA_013399015.1 Galbula dea | reverse complement strand
GACCAGACTGCCCAGAGAGGCTGTGTAGTCTCCTTCTATGGAGGTATTCAAAACCTGTCTGGACACATTTCTGTGTGGCTTGGTCTAGGGAATCCTGCTGTCACAGGGGGGTTGGACTAGATGATCTTTTGAAGTCCCTTCCAACTCCTGACATTCTGTGACTCCTCATAAGAAAGATGTTCCACCCCCTTCATCATCTTGGTAGCTCTGTGCTGGACTCTCTCCAGTAGTTCCCTATCCTTCTTCAACTGAGAGGCCCAGAAATGAACACAATATTCCAGATGTGGCCTCACCAGGGTAGAGTAAAGGGGGAGAAGAACCTCTCTTGTCCTACTAACCACACCCCTTTTAATCCACCCCAGAATACCATTGGCCCTCCTGGCCACAAGAACACACTGCTGGCTCATGGTCTTTCTTCCATCCACTAGCAGCCCCAGGGGCCTTTCCCCTTCACTGCTCTGTATCAGTTTCCCCACCTACCACTTCAAGTTTGTATTAAAACCTAAGAATTGCATGTATCCATACAGCAGTTATGAGCACAATGAAGAAACAGAGGAAGTGACCTGGAGGAATTGTTATTATTAGCAAGGCTAGACTGAGTTATTTTGATGGATCCTTTAAAATCTCAGAATTCAGGAGGTTGTAACTCCAAAATATCTTTTGAATCTTTAGTATGAAACAAAAACATAACATTCCTTGAAGAGCTTTAGTTAAAACATTATTGGAAATGTAATATTTTGTGTTTGTGTCACTTTAACATCAAAATTAATGTTTGACCTGAATGTTTGTTCAGTTCTGAATATACAATCATTAAGTAGGAAAGCCTTCTTAGTTTCCCTACTAATTCATGTTTATAGCTAATATTTTGGAAGATCCAAAGCTTGATCTGCTCCAGAGAACTGTTAAGCACTCACACCTCCCAGGGGAACTGTAAGGAGACTGCCCAGAAGGCATCATCTCCAGGTACCTCCAACAGGTCCTCCAAAGGTCAGAAGCATCCAAAAGCAAACAGCTTCTGAATCTTGCTTTGTAAGTACACCCAGAAATCAATCTGGTAAAGTAGGGAAGGGAAAAACCCATATAGAGGAGAAGTGGACTACACTGTATGACTGGAAAAAAGCCTCAGAGCCTCCCAAACCAATCTGCTACTAACTGGGAACATTTTTATACTGTCAGATGCTGCTTTAGAAGTGTCTCCTTCACCTTTCCCTGAGGTTTTCAGCACTTCAGCTTTGCCAAATCCCAAACCACTTCTGTGATCCAGTGAGGGGCACTAACATTGAGATTAAAAGGAGGAAGCCTGTGCCTTTGTGCAAGGAGGAGAACATAATAAATTCCTAATAAAGAGGTAAACTCATTACTGCCAGAAGAAAACAATAGCTCAGCAATCTTTAAAGTATGTGACTATTTGGAAATTTGTCTACACACAAATTGTACATATGCTGTATGTATATTGTCTGTAGACAAATTGTTGTCAAGGCAACAAATATATTTTTATGAGTTTTGTAGAGAAAATTATATATGCAAAGCACTGCATAATCAGTAACAAATCAGCCTCCAGAAGAGAGACAAAGTTCACGTAGCAGGAATCTTCATTTGGTGTATGACCAAAAGACTTGGCCTTTCCAACTCAACTGTTTATTAGAATGTTCAGCCTTTACTAAAGAGTAGCGGAATTCCATTGCACTAGCATGTGTCCTGTATGCTTGGCTTGTGGAGCTGGAGCTGAGCAACTTGTGTGTTTTGAAAGCTGCTTCACCTGAAATTGGATTAAGAGCTCACCTGGTTACACCAGGCCAAAGACCTGTGTAAATGTACCCCACTTAAATTTCGCAAATTAATCTGAAATCTCTTTCTGTGGAGGCAACACCGTAGGACTTCTTGCAGGTCACAGAATTTTACAATGTGAAGGAGTCCCCTTCTGCTATCAGTCCAGACAACTCTTTCACCCTCTTCCAATCCTCATTCTTCTTACTGTATTTTGCAGTAAGGAAACTGAGAATCATAGAATTATTTGGGTTGGAAGGGACCTTATAGATCACCTAGTTCCATCTCCCCTGCCAGTGGCTGGGACACCTTCCACTAGACCAGGTTGCTCAAATCCCCAACCAACTTGGCCTTGAACACTTCCAGGGAGTGAGTATCCACAACTTCTCTGGGCAGTCTGTTCCCACCTGGTCCAGTGCCTCACCACCCCCACAGTGAAGAATTTCTTTATAATATCTAATCTAAATGTCCCCTCTTTCAGTTTAAAACTATTAGCCCTTGTCATAGCATTACGTTCCCCCAAACAGATTCCCTCCCATCTTTCCTACTGGTCCCATTCAAGTACTTGAAGGCTGCAATAAGGTCTCCCTGGAGTCTTCACTTTTCCAAGCTGAACAACCCCAAGTCTCTCAGCCTGTCCTCACAGCAGAGGTGTTACAGCCCCTGACCATTTCTGTGGCGTCCTTTGGACCCATTCCAGTAGGTCTGTCACTTCCTGAACTGAGGGCTTCAGAGCTGGACACAGTACCCCAAGTGCGGTCTCACCAAAATGGAGGAGAGGGGTAGAACCACTTCCCTCAAACTGCTGGCCATGCTGCTCTGGTTGCAGCACAGGATATGGTTACCCTTCTGGGCTGTGAGCACACACTGCTGGCTCATGTCCAGCTTTTGATCCACTAATACCCCTACATCCTTCTCCACAGGGCTGCTCTCAAATCCTTCACCCCCCAGCCTGTTTATGTGCCTGGGATTGCCTCAACCAATGTGTAGGACCATGCCTTATTGAACTTCAAGAGGTTCATACAAGACCATTTCTCAAGCCTCTCAAGGTCTCTCTGAATGGCATCCCTTCCCTACAGCATGCCAAGCAAAGCACGTAACTTGTTGTCTATCCATTCTTTACTTTGGCTCTTTGAGTCAGACAAGGCTGGGACCCTGAATGTACATGTTCTACACAATAGCTAGAGGCAGGTGTACATCTCCATGCAACACTCAGCACATTACACACCACTCCCACCTCTTTGAGCATAAGGGTGATAGCAGTGGCTATTAGCCTTATCCTCACCTTTCACCTAACACTGGATTTCAGTACCTTGTATGTGCCTCAGGATAGATAAAAATGGCAAAAATCTAGATTAGCATCTAATTTTATTCTTTATGCACTTCTGGCTGTTCTGCTAAGTTAGAGAACTGCAGCTCAGATGTAAAACAGCACACTATCATGTGAGAGTGCCACAGCAGAGGAAAGGCAGTTTCAGCCTGTGGCACTGGAAACAAATATGTCATTTTATAAAACAGAGAGGAAATTTCCTGAGTCCAAGAGGTGCCCTTTGATGACTGACTGTTTACCCAATCATTGAATCATAGAATGGTTTGTGTTGGAAAGGATCTTAAGGATCATCTAGTTGAAACAATCCACAAACCAAAAACAGAAATGAAAAATGATGTGTTACTACAGAACCAGAAGGGTAAGGAAGAAAGGATTAGATAAAAAATAAAATACTTCTTAGTCTGAAATGAAATCCATGAGAAAATACTGCTTTTGTAGCAGTTATTCCACTAACCTACAGCTTCAAAACACACAGGACTGTTCTGCAAGTATCCAATTCTTTCAATGGCTTCAGCTTTACCATTAGAGTCTCTGGAAGTGCAGAATTCACCATTTGACATCTTGTAGAGGGAGGACCTGTGAAACAGGCTGGATGATACACTGTCAATGGGACACACACCTTGTCCATGTGCCTCTTGCAGGGGTCACTGACAGCAGTGTCACTTCTGCAGCAACTGAGGAGAAGATGCTAATAGACGTGGGGTGAGCTTAATTGAAACTAGCTCAGTGTGCCTGAGCCACTGAACAATCATCATCTGTGCTGTCATTCATAAGCCACATCTGAAGCAGACAACCAGGCACTAAGCCTCCTTACTGTTAATGCTACTGTTGCTGCAGCACTTAGGTTGCAAGCATTAACGATGCTACCAGAGCATTAAAGAATTTGCAAGATAGTCAACAGACTGGTCAAAAGACTAACCAGAAACGTTTCCTTGCTTTCTCCAAGGCATTTTCATGCTATTCATTTTCTTCTCAGCAATCCCCCTCCTGCTACAGACACCAAGGCAAATCAGCAGAGGCAGCTCCCTGGAGCACCTGCCAACCTCTTCCCACAGAAGTGTTCCACACTGTACTTTCCCAGAATACAGCTTCTGCACAACACCGGGCTCTAGCACAAGGCATGATGTTCTTTAAACACAGCTCTTCCACTTGACAGGATCTGATCCTGCTGGGACTTTTGGAGACCAGTCCTCCACACTCTCCCAGAGGAAACATGAGTCTCACCCACTGCCTGGGCTCTGAGTGCTGCTTCTGCCTATTAATTTCCACGCTAAATCATGTAGTTTCCTGCAAACGAAGGTACATTTGCCTGTCAGAAAACTTAATTAGCACAAATGGAAACTGTCCTGCTCATCATCTTCCTTAGACTGATATCCAGCTATGAAGCAAGGGTTTAGCACAGCTTATTTTAATTTCTGCTCTTGATTAGTGACAAGTGACAAACCTGATTACGCTGCTCCTTTCGCTATGGAAAAAGGCTGTATTTCAGCTTTACAAGAATGACAGTCGTGTTTGATGTGTCACTGCCAGAATGCCCTCTCCCTGCATTGCCCTCACTTCCCCTGCTGAAATCTAAATAACTTTTATCCTTCAAAGGTCACATGTCTTCAGGAAAATCAACACAAGAATTCATGATTCTTTACAACAGGGAACACAACTACAACTGAATCATAACAAACCGAATATTTGCACCTCAGATTGTTCCACAAAAGTTGCAAGTGCTCAGAGAGGACTCTTTTTTATGGACTTTTTCTGAATGCTCAGAAATTAAATGTTATTCACTCTGTCATATTCCATTTTTTACTAACGGAGAATTTGTTCTTTTCTAACCCTTCAGTCTCCCATTGCAACCTCACTTCCAGCTGAACAGCTTACTGAGCTCACTAGTGAGAGACAATCTGGTTTCCCAGCACAGCAGCTAACTCTTAGGTCTTTGATTATCTGCAGTAGGGCTGCTTCTCCTTTGATCAAAACTAAGCTCTTCTTGATCATGCTGCATGAATTAAAAAGACGTCAGTCCTGCCTTCAAGTGACACTTGGATTGAGGCCCTGACTTGTCTGATATACTGAACAAAGGTTTTAAATTATAATTCAGTGTAATTGTCATGTGTCTTTGAGAGAAGAACATTTTCTCCAGCACAAGCTGCCTTCCCAATTCACTTATCCTGCAGTGCCAGCTCTGCACTGTTCACAGTGAGGCTGCAGCACTTAACGCTGTGAGAGAGCAGAGCATTGCAGGAAGGAATCCACCTACCCTATAGGAAAAACAAAGATTTTTTCCAAAAATATACATTATCCAGTGACTAAGAATTGAGAATAAATGAACCAAGCCCTGCAAGTTATCATAGAATCATAGAATGGCTGAGGTTGGAAGGGACCTCAAAGATCATCTAGCTCCAACCCCCCCGCCATGGGCAGGGATGCCAATCACTAGACCAGGTCACCCAGGGCCACATCCAGCCTGGCTATTAAGAGAATTGTCCAATTAGCAGTGCCTGCATTCTTCAGCCTGGGCAGATCCATGGACAACCCTGGGTCCAGATCCACCTTGTATACTCAGTAATCTTGCAAGTATGTCAGAGCACACCCCCTCAAAGAGACTCACATTCATCTGAGTGGGGATGGGATAGGATCTTCAGATCTTTTCAGCTCTTCTACTGCTGAGGTGCAGTATATGAAAGCAGAGCAAGCCAGGTTATCTTCATTAGAGAGCCCATTGTGAAACAGTCACCAAATCCTGCTGGCCTTTCCTTTTGTCCATATTTCTATGTGACAACATCAGAAATTAAAAGATTTGTTCAAAAGGTTTAAGGGCATGACAGCAGTACAGTAATTTTTTTCCCTCAAAATGTGCACCCTACCACTTTGCATGGCATGTTCTCCTAAGATTACTTTGACTCCATTCAGAAGGCATGATCCCCATTTGGCAGATAAAGAAGCTGATATAGAGGTTGATTGACAGGGAAGTCCATGACAGGCAGGAATGGGGACCTTAGGCTCTGCATTTATAGACTCTGCTTAGACCACACGATTATCATCAAGAACAAGAGCAGCCTCCAAAGTTGATGGAAATCATAATGACCTTTCACACTATACCTTGCAAAAGAAAACATCTGTGGATGTACTGATGTTAAATGAGATTCCATTACTATGACAATTGGAAAGTGAAGTAGAAATCTTTGAAGTCCTTAGATTAATTTACAATTCACTAAGGCTGTGGCACAAAAAACCCACATTGCTGCATGCGTTGTTTCTGCCATTTGAGAGCCTGAGTTGAATTGTGCACAGGAGGATGGTGCTTTAAAAACTAAACTGAGTGAGAAGGTGCTGTGGGGACAAAGGAGGAGGCTGGAGAAGCAATAGTCTTTTGTTAAACAGGTTAGTGGAACTACTTAAATACCTTCTTCTTGAGGACAACAAATACAAAAAAAGATGGTTCACATTTCTCTTGGCCACCACCTGCTGATGCCAATGTCACTGGCATTAACTGATTTAAATCTTCTACCATCTTAATCTCTACCACTACTAGATAGAGTAGATCTCTAACTAATCATGAACTTTCAGTATGTGGCTGTAGCTAGGAACAAAATATGTCACTACAAACTGGGTCATGTAAAAAAATGAAACTATAAGCAAGAGAAAAAGGTCATATATCTTTGTACAAATTATGTCATAATTGCTCTTCTACATTACTGCATCCGGTTCTGATATTTCATCTCTGAGGGTTTGAGATGCTAGTGAGAGTTACAAAAGGTCCTGCAGAAATTATTTGGGCTCTAAACAGTATGAGAGGCATATGAAGCTTAATCTGAACATATGGTGACTGAGTAGGGACATACTGCACCAGGAAGCAATTATGAGCAGCAGGAAGCTTTTCAATATAGAACAGCAAGGAAAAATAGTATCCAATTCCTGGAAGCTAAGGATAGAAATAGTGCCTTTAGTTCAAGGCTGGTTTTCTTTCTAGAAGGACCAGAGTAATCAAACAAAATTCAGGAGCTGGAATTCTTGTACAGGGACTCATGCTTCCCAGGAGCTTCATATAGCTGAGGTTAAAAGCTATTAACTCATGAACCTCCTGATCATTCACCTAGGATATGTTGAAATGTTTGGCTATATTTGTGTCCTTACAGTGTCACAAGTTTTTCTGGACTTTGACAATACATAACATTAGAAATATCCAGCTACCAAGACAAAGGCAGTATCTCAAGATACCCTGCTGATCTTTCACATTAAAGATTTTTACTTTAAAACAAACAAAAATGCTTCCATGAACCAGCCCTAAATTCCTAAGCCTGATCTTCCGCAGTGGGCTTTATATTTCTGTCTTTTAATAACAGTTCATTCACAGCTCTATGTACTTCCCAAGTAACCTTACGAAAGTGTGTGTATCTAGCAGTCATATCTGAGAGGTGCCCCTTTCAGGGGATTCCTTTTCTGGATTCCTTATTTGATCTGGTCCTATGACTTCACAGACAGTTTAATGTATCTGTACAGCTAAGATAGCTGTGATACCATGAGGTATGTTTTTCATCACAACTATTGACAGCTCCTGGCAAACCAGCACCGGCTGTTCACTGCCATTCTGATTCTGATCTCCTGTTACCATGTCTCAGCATACAGATCATCTGGGATTGTTTGGCTCTGTTGCCCAGTACCACATTAGCAGTGTGAATTGGTCAAACATCCACTCTTGCCAATGCCATGTTTTTCCCTTCTCATCTGTCCACTTACTTGTGACCCAGGTCACAAATTTGAGATCCCACAATTTCAGTCTAATATACTACCCAATAGAGCTTCACTGCAGCAGCTGTGAGTGCAATAGCAGGAGGTAAAGCAGAAACAGCCCTAAATGCCATAACAAAGTCCAGGCTACCTCCTGCAGGAAGTCTTATTTCACCAGTGTAATTAAACCACTGATTGGCTGTTTTAATCAAGCTCACTCCCATTACTCTGATTGAAATAAGCTGCTGACACTGTTATACATATGAGGCACAAAATAACTCATGACAATACACACCAATAACATTTAAAACCCCACATTTCAGTTTATCATTGCAAGCAATGTTTTTTTTCCCTTGCAAATCTTAAGATTTTGGTATCTTTGTATGAGGAGTTCAGCACTACAGCTTAAGGAACACTGTCAACTGCTGTCCTGGCTAATGAGGTTCTGATGGTTCAAGAGTTTACATTCATTCTTTCAAAATGCATATTTGATGAATCCGCTTGATTATGCTTTCTATTTTGTAGCCACTGGGGACAAAGCTCCAGACTTGTCATTCTGCAGAATTCAGTGTACAAACTGACAGGCCCAAAAGTAAAAAGCTCATTTCTCCTCTCACCTGTCAAAGGCTTCTGTGGTCTCACCACCTCAATCCTACACTGAACCTTATATTCAATTCAGACAAAGTGAAGGTGGCAGTGAACACCATAACCAAACCAACATAGCAGATAGATCATATTAAGGCAGCCTCGTGGCCACAAGAATGCTTTAAGCACAAAGACTTATCTTTATAAGTTGCCATATGTTTTAAAAGGAGAACAGAGGAATCAGGGCCCTAGATGTATTTGCATATATTACTTATAACCAGCGTCAGATAGAACTTTTTACCTGATGCTACATGGTAAGAAAACGAGCATAGACTCTTGGACCAATGGCAGGCAGTGGATAACGGTCAGAACCCACTGCCCATTTATGTGGCCACCAACCTTAAGTCCAGCTATACTGCTCAGGCATTCAGAGGCAAGGGTTTTGAATCAGACTTCTTAACAGCTTTGTAATTTATGTAATCTGAACTATGACTAAATGCATGTGATCAGCTTTAATAGTTCAAGGGTTCTTTCATTCTAATTGCAAAATAAACCTTTTAAAATTTCAGACAATACTGACTAACACTTAAAAATAAAACATACAAATATGTCTAGTCTTCAGAATTTGAGTCCTCTGTGTTGCCAGAAGGGAAAACATACCACAGAAGACACCAAACTCACAATTTATCCTGGCCACAAAAACCACTTAATAAAACTAATTGTTACAATGGCTCCAAGTAGACTTGTTTTGAACAATTAAGGGGAAAACTTTGAATTTTGGGGTCTAGTGGCAGGAAAATCACTATTTCATCTAGTATTAATTTTCACAGTGTTTAGTATGAGCCTCTGAGTATAAGACACCGAGTGAATGCTAAGCTTTCTGTCACAGGGGCCCTAAATGAACAAGATATTCATGAGCAATAATACTTTTCGGTATTTCAGACTAACTGAAGGGAATGTTTATGGTTTCATTCAGGCCAGGCCTTTTCTGCTGGAGATTGCCATACCACAGCCTAGGATCTGGTCAGGGAAGAACCCTGCTCTGGCAGGGGGGCTGGACTAGATGATCTTTCAAGGTCCCTTCCAGCTCCTAACGTTCTGTGATTCTGTGTGACTCTGTGATTCCCCATAAGGATGCAGTAAGATTCATAATATCTAGCACAATGTAAAAAGCAAAAGGTAAACAAATTTGAGCAATGGCTGATGTGTAAAAACCAAAACCAGGCCAGTATTCTATAGTTGGCTGACACTGCAACTGAGTGGGTGTTTTAAAGAGCCTGCAGCCACCTAGTCTTCCTTTGGTTGAAAGCATACATTCCCATGGGTTTGGTGAGTTCTTGAGTTTTTCACTGTTACTGCTTCAAAGTATTCACAACTTCTTTACTCCTTTGAATACCTGCAGCAATTCAATATGCATCAAAATTAAGCTTTTGGTGCCCCAAAAGCCCCCAGCAAACAGAGATCCCTGTTGGTCATCCACTTAAGCAATATTAGATGCCACAAACATGATCTGCACATTCAATTGTACCACATACTGAGCTGAGCTCATGATGTTAGCTTTTACCTCCATGGACTGGTTCTACACAATATGAAGAACTGTCCTACACACTGGGATGAGAAGCCTTGGTTAGCTTGGTTACTCTGACATAATGGAGCTCTCTGCAATTAGAGTAGGGCTCATTTTCTGAAACTGTGGAATGAATTCCCCTGGATAGTAAAAAACACTCTAGTTGAAAGCTATATTTTAATTTTGTACCTTAGTTAAGATCTGAATCAGTTTCTACTGAAATCAGATAACATTCACCATTTCTGTCCTACTTGATCCTTTTCAAGTAATGTTTAATCTTCACTGTTCATTGGTTTTGATATGGCCACTACTTTTGTGAAGTCTGGTTGTTTTATAATTCTAATGAACTTATTCTCTTCAGTGTGCCTTTGTTTTGGAAATCCTTAATTTTCATCCAATAAATCATTTCTACAGAATGAGTTGCCAATGTCTCAACACCATGTATTATTAAGTTACATGATTAAAAGATAAAAATTGTTATAGAATAGAACATGGGATTGATACCACATATGTGGTAAACTTCTGTATACATATAAATATACAAATTATATAAGCTAATTAAAAGCATATTCATTTCTATTTTAATTAACATCTTTAAACACTAAATTTTTCACAAGGAGGTGATAATACACAATAAACCGCAGAGCCATGGAGTGAAAGGCATTTACCACGTGTCTGCTGACATATAATTAGTTTTGAGCACTTTAGACACCTCTCTGGAGACCTGTAAATATATACAAGTAAAATCAGGTCATTAAAGTGTAGACTTCAAGTTTTGCATCTGGTGGAACGAATTATATATTAGAGGAAGGCTTGTTTTCAATTTATATCAACAGCCTGAAGTTGGGTGTCAGATTAAAACTCTCAGGAGATGTCTCGTGATAACACAGTAAGAAACCTGATCAAAGGTGCACAGTAAACAATCTATGACATAGCTCTGGAGTTATTCATCATATTCTCAACTCCAGCCTCACCTCTACATTTATACAGTTCTTTTTATTTTGCTACTGTCTCAGCTTTCAGAGAGTAGACAAATGGATAAACAGTATCTGTAACACACTTAGGTACAATATGCTGCAGCTAGACTTATCCCTAACTCAAAATCCCCATCTTTCAGCTCCACAGTCATTACTGAAATTTATACCTAACTTGTGCAGTGTGAGCCTGTTTGTATAAAAACCACTTGTATTTGAATGGCTAAACAGATTGTGAACAGCACTGTTGTTCAGTGCCTCACAACTAGTACACATTTTGCAGTCAAGGGTTTTCATTCCCTGTCCTGCCATCAGTGATGGTTCAATTGTCTCTGTCTAGGGTGCCTAGAGGGGAAAATCTTATTGATTAATTTCCTCATGTCTTCAAGAAGATATCTGTCTTCGTGCCACATTCAGTTATTTTACACGTCAAGTGTCTAAGATGAAGACTTTGCATGTACAGACTACAGAAGCATGCACAAAAAAGGCAACAGAAGTACATAGAGACAGACAGATATACACATACATACACACACATACACACAGAATGAAACATTTTTTCCCTTGCTCTGAGTGAAAAACTTTTATAAAGAACCTTAACTGCTTAAACCAGCCAAGTGGCAGGTAGCACTCACACAGGATCACATTACACTGAAAAGCCTCAACAGAATTGCAGGATTGGCAGGTCAGACTCCATATTTCTGACTGCCTTTGAAATGCTATCAGGTCCACAGCTGTAGTGGTATAGAGTTACCAAACTGATGATGTTTTAAATAAAGTCATTTATCCAGAGACAGTTTTATTTATGCATTTAAAGTTTAAATATTAAATGTAAGCTTCTTTTAATTATTTTTTTTCTTTAACTTACAGTCTTTCTAAGATTTCCCTGCTATTTATTTAACTTGGTTCTACACATGACTCAGGATTTTTAACCTCTGCAACTGAGGCTTCAGGAAGATCATAGAATCATAGAATTGTCAGAGTTGGAAGGGACCTTAAAGATCACCTAGTTCCAATCCCCCTGCCTGGCACGGACACCATCCACTAGATCAGGTTGCCCAGGGCCCCATCCAGCCTTGTCTTTAAAGCTTCCAGGGATGAGGCTTCCACAACCTCTTTGGGCTTACTCCAAATATTTGCCTATGCCTGTACCTGGATTTATGCAGATAGCCTGCAATAGAGATGGAGCCTTTTAGGCACAACTGCAGCCAGTTTCCTGACTATGCACCTGGCTCTTCATGACCCTTCAGACATGTGTCAATCAAAAGGATCCTACTACAAATTAATAAGTACAAACAGTGCAACAGCACATCACTGCTTCTCATATTTTCAAAACAGCATAAATAAATACTCTGGTCTTATCTTCATAGAACACGATTCCCCTACTAGTCCCTGGAAAGATTTCAAGTTAAACTACATTTTCTTAGAATACATATTTTGTTATAAAGAAAGCTTGGGCCAGATTCTCCAGTGTGCTCTGTGTACATCAATACTGTTACGCTGGGATATTGCCCTCCCAAGTCCTACTCTCCCACACTCCCACATATTGCCACATAGCATTGGGAGGGAAACAGAAATAGGAGAGGCCAGGACACAGAAGTCACCCTTCTGTGTATTTACATGGGTGCTTTTGGCATATTCTAAAATGGCCCCAAGGCCTTGAAGGGTGAAAACAACACAGCACTTAGGCATCCTTTGCATCTTCTGTGCCATGGGGAGTACCAAGCAGCCAAAGAAAGCTGTAAGTCTCATTTTTCACAGAGCTTATGCTCACGTTTGTGGTTGATACAAAAAGCAATTGATCTCTGAGTTCATTCCCTTGGATGTTGGTACCTGGTGCCTGTGTCACTGCCACTCTTCACTGCTCCGTCATCCGTGACATTAAAGGTGCTGGTCCAATTTGCCAATTCCTCTCCATTCTGCCAGCTAAACTGCAGCCCTCTAGCAAGAAAACGAGGCAGTTGATATTTGCTTTCATTCATTAGGTTAATCATATCAGCATCAGTACTTATGTCCTTTTTCTTAACATAGAAATGTGACTACAACACATTAATCAAAAACAGTAAGAAGATACAAAGAACCACAAGACGTCATCTTGCTGCTCAAAACCATTATGTTTCAGTTCCCACAGACTTTACAAGTCCTTGGCTGAAAACAACACCAGACTCCACAAACGAACTGGAAGGCTAGTAACCACCTGTGCTCAAAAACAACACATGTATGTGTGGAGCAAGGTGGAAACTTTATTCCCAGAGACGCAAGTGCAAAAAGCTGGAGACTTATGTGTAAAACTGCAGGGCCAAAGAAGTAAACCCTCCAAAGCTTCAATTTCATATCTACAGTAGTCATTAAACGTGTTGGGCACTAGGTCCTTCCTCTGATTTGTTAGCCGTGCTAGCAAAGGATTTGTTATTTGATGACTTCTCTAAGTCACACTATATTGCTTAATTTCCCTGGTTTGGAATATGATATTTTTTAAGCCAATATATCACAATCATCACAATTCCTGTTTTCCAAACTGTCACAAATTCATTCCAAGTCCCATGATTTCTGCAGCCTTCTGGAAAATACACCTATGGTTGGGTAGAAATCTCACACATATTTAAAGAGCTGGGTCTGAAGAAACAATTGACAACGCAAGTCAAATTCTTCCTGTAGCTCAAACGTCAGTGAAAAAGAATCTTGCAGATAGTTATTTTTAATCTTCTCCATTTTAACCCAATTTCATGATTTCAGATGCCTGGCAGATGACTTGTGAACATTCGGTGCTGCCAGTACTGAAAGTTAACTTCCCGGCTGGGCTGTGCAGGGAGAGCCAGGAAGCAATCTGCCAGCTTTGCCTGAAAGAAAGGGCATCCAGGACCACCCCCCCCTACGCCCCCACACCCCCCAGTTTTCTTGCTCAACAAGGTTATTATAAGGACTGGAGAATCTCACATCCATCCTCCAGTCTAACTGGCAGTAGTTATAAGCAAAGGAAATTGCGAAGAAACAACATGGGGCATTAAAATAAGGCCTCTTTGCTCTCTGCAGCAGCAAAGGGGAGTAGCTCTAAACAGCTCCAAAAACGCATAGTAGGAGTTTATTTGTTTTTTATTGTGGAAATGTGGGCATATCACTTCTTCTTGTCATAGCTGTTTCAAGATAACCTTGTCCAACTTCAAGTATCTGCAATGCAAGCATTTCCATATGAGCTAATTGCCTTCATTCTTAAAAAAGAGATTGGCTCAGTACTGTTATTTTAGGGAAAAGTTCAACCAACCAAAGGCTGGCCTTCACTCTAGGTTGACCTGATCCATCCCCCAAACTCCTCTTGCATCAGCAGCACAGGGAGTCCAGGGTTGCTTGTCGTATGGGCACGCACAACAGAAGGCTCCCACCACCTAAGTAAGTGATGTGGTGCTTGTCACTACAAATGCTTTTTCTGATCTGAATCCAAGATTTTTTGAAAGATTTAAGCAGTTTATTCCTGTATGGTTTGTGCTTAAACTTTTTGGGTTTGCTTGTCATTTTGTTGTTGGGATGGGGTTTTTCTTTTGTTTGTTTGTTTTGTTTTATTGAAAAGAGGCTTTTTAAAACAGGCATTCTGTGGATGAAAAAAATTCTGAAGAAAGCCACCCCAATGCTTGGAACTGAATAAAGAGCTAGCATCCTAAACTGCTCCCTCCCAAGCTGCCTCCCACTTGAATATATTGAAAAATCTTCCTCCAAATCCTTAAAATACATTTCCATCTCTTGCACATTGTCCACTGGTCAAATTTTGCTTTTCCAAGGAAAAATGGGAATATTTCAAATACACAAACGAAATTTTTGCATATAGGAGACCCATTCTGATTACTTCTTAGTTAAATAAGTGGATACAATTCTACTGCTCTCTAAAAAAACAAAAAAGAAGTGGAAGAGACTATGCTGATCACCATAAGAAACATCAGATGAAATTACATTCCATTTGGAGAGGGCTACTTTGGTGATCAATATGGAGAACTACCTCAAATGGTGTATAGGTTATGCTCTAATGGCTACAGGGTAAAGCAGAGCTATGGCTTGTCAAGAAGTCCCATACCTCTGACAGCTTTTAATCAGCTGAGGCTGTCCAAGGTATGATTTCTGAGTAGAATATTGTGAAAACGTGAGAAAATTCTTCATTTTTAGGCTCGTTGTGATCACTTCTGATTCTCTCTGATGTACCACATTCTAACACACTTTTTACCACACTGTAACTGGTATGGAAACATGTTTCTTTTGAAAGTGTATGTCTTTGTAAAAGGCATCTAAATGTATAGTCTTAAAATATGTTTTATTTGCTAAGGGCAGCATTGAATGATACACAGAGAGAGAGAAGAAATACAGGAAAACCATGCTGGAATTGTATTTTTTAATTGGATCTAAATTAGATACTTTATGTTTGGTATATTCGCTTGCAAATGGAAATACAGAGCATTAATCTAGATAAATAGCTGGTGTCAGTGTGCCCTTCAGAGGTGAACTCTCCTGAAGCATAGCCAATATTCAGGCCAATGAAATGAAGAATTAAAACACTCAGTAAAGTCCATTCCCTTTGTGCATCTTCATTACACATGTAATAGCTGAAAGGAAAGCTAAGTAAACACTCAAAGGCAGAAGGGGTGAATCTTTTCATAAAGCAAAAGAAATTATAAAACCACTTTTTAATGCCCTCCTCTCAACAAGCCTTTTTTGGGAACAGTGTGTACTGCAGCTAAGGCACCAAGTTTAAAGGAGGACATGCTGATTTTGGGCAAGGTCCAAGAGGAGATCAGGAAGACTAACACTAAGGAATGGTAGACATGTCCGATGATGAGCAGCTTAAAACACTTAGCTTTGAAATGGCAGAATGGGTGAGCTAATTGAGGTACAAAAATATCTAACAAGGGCAAGCAAGGGCCTGGGTGTGACACTTTTACATGGTAAGGACAAAGTTATGAGCTGAGTTTAGGGTCAGGAGCAAGCTAAGCGTCTGACCCCGAATTAGACAGGGAAAGGGGACAACAAACTCCTTCAGGTACACAAGAGGTCAACAAAATATAGACTTATATTTACACAAAACACACCACCAAAGAAACACTGCAAAGCTTTATAGGACTGTCTCTCACTGTAAGTCTCAAGACTTAGACCAAACTGCTGCTCTGCATTTTCTGGAGCGATGGTACATAAGCCTCTTCCTTTTAGTAACAACAACTACCATTTTGTAGTACTTGGACTGAGTACGAATCAAGGATGAGACATTAAAAAACACTGACCTGAATAAATTCTGTTCCTAATAAGATTACAGAGAGTTTTAGCATTTATTTCCATCAGCCTTGAGTTGCAAGATTTCAATTTAAAAAGTAAAAATTTTCTAATCCTCTCAATTCTGAGTTGTAAGCACTCGTAAAAGCTGTCAGGCCAATTGTGCAAACAGCCTGAGAAAACAGAAAAGAGACTTTTCAGTCCCATCAGTGTATTTCTTTGGCATATTACTGTGGTTAAATTCTACCATGTTCGCTCTCAGCACTAAGTACATTTAAACAAGTGTCAAGGGTTGAGGCTGGGTTGATCATCAATCCAATGACAGATGCTCCCTATCACCTCCTTTTCCCCCCCACAGGAATGGGAAAGGTGATAAGAGAGAAAGAGAGAGAGACTTGTGGATTGGAAAAGAAAACTAAAACTACTGTAATGATAATAATAATGATAAATAAAATATATACAGCCATACTAATATGTACAAAACCCAATACCGAACCCAAACCCCCCTTGACGGTAACTATGCCACCACTGATACTGCGGCAGTAGGCCTCAGCAGCAGATGAGAGCCAGGCTCAGGGCCTGGATTCTGGTACTGGATGCAGGAACTTAGGGATCAGGATCGAGGGCAGAACAGACAGAGTTTTCACATGCCAGCCATTGAAGTGCAGGAGAAGAAGAAGAAACAAAGAGCCGGAGCTAGCAAGGGGGAACTGACCCCCAGTTTATATATCGAATATGACGTATATGGGATGGAATATGTAGTTGGTCAGTTAAGGGTCACCTGTCTTGTCTGTTTCTCCCTGAAGGTGCAGCCTTTACCCTGCACCCCCCAACATAAGACATAAGATTCAGCAGTGACCCTGTTTTGCATACCAATCCCTGGTAGTAAATCTATACTAGGTCTTATCACTGCTGGAAGCACACAGTGTCTGCAAAAACCTGTTGTTAGTTTCAGAAAGTGCAGCTTCTCAGAGGAGCTTTAACTGAAAAGTAAAATCACTGAACAGAATCAGTTCTGTTCTAACCCAAACCAGGAAAACAGGTAAAAAAAGAACAGGTAAGTTAAGCTTCTGTGAATCAGAATTGCAATAGAAAAGCACATGAAGTATGGAAATACAGAAAAGGAAGAGAAAAATAAGCAGAACAAAAAAGAGTGTAAGACAAGATTAAACGAAGGGAAAGAAAGCAGAAGAAGTGAGTTAGACAGAGAGGTCTCCTATGTAATTAGACAGTTCAAAGAATTTTAAAAAGTTAATTTTAAGCCTGGGATCATTAGCAATGATTATCAGTAGTTGAACTCTGTCATTTGCTCAATTTACCTTAACATTATTTTCTTCTAAGTTACTATGTTTCCCTAACACATGTGGCTGATGGTGACAAGAGAAAAATCTATAAAAAGTATAGTTACCAGAAGCATTCAGTGCAAATTTCTCACCAAGGTTTATGGACACCATTAATCACAGCCACGTTGTGCCGTCTGTTAGAGAAACTCTCTTAAGCTGGATGTTTTTGCAATAAAGACCTCAAATTTCAGGTAAATGTCAAAGCAATATTTTGATCCTAATTGGTAACTGTAAATGTTGAATCAGTATGTGGTCAAATAAACACTGGTATAATATAAGAATAGCAGGAGGGGGTGAAAAAACAGAAAATTAGCAAAGCAGCAGTAATTCTGAAGGACTTGTAAAGACTGGCTGTCAAGAAGCTGCAGGAAGCAAAGCAAAAAGCCTGTTGCTGCAATCCAAACAAGAAACCACTCCTGCACTAGCGAAGATTTTAATAGCAGAGGATGTCAAACAATTATGAGATTTTTCAACTACAAGGCAAGAAGGAACAAGTGGATAGATTGCAGCAAGAATCTTTGTATCCATGCTGCCATCACACTGAGATCCCACGTCAGGGGAGTCTTCTCGTCTTCCTGTCGGGGCTTTAGCTATATTTTGGAGGAAAATGGATGTGTAGTGAGCCATCTTAGGCGTTGTCTGACAGGATTCTGTTCTCATGGGAAAAATATGTTGTTCAGGACACTTGTTATCAGAGCCTGCAGGTTTTTCAACTCTGTACTGTGTGGGAATGTCTCGGGAAGAGCAGCTTCAAGGACAGCGTGTTTGTGCAGCCCCCGAACAAGGGGATTAACAACCCTGCCACCTGCAACAACAAGAACTTGGCAGGAGGGGTCCGAGGTGGAGATTGATGCCTTGTGGTCAGTAGGTCTTAGCAAATCACCTGCAATATTTAGGCGCGTGGACAAGATAGGGCAGCCAATAAATTTATGCATGAACAAAGCGTGATCGCGTGTACGGGACGAACTATGCTATATAAGGGTGCAGCCTTCTGATTAAAGTTGGATTTGAACTTGCATCACATTGATGTGTGTCGTTCTGTCCCGCTCGCCTGTACGGCCCATGGCATCTTCCTAAAGCACAAAGGCAAGGTGAAAATTCAGCTCAGACAAGAAGGCAAGGCTTTTGAAAGAGAGCTGTTCTACAGCTAATAAATGGGGAAGATCCAAGATACTTTAAGCCATGCTGGTGGTCCTGTCTAGGCTTTAACTAGAGAGTAGACCATGACTGAGTATGCAGCAGAATTTATTCAGAAGCGACCCATGTGCTTTCAAGACTTAAAAGCAGTTTGGTGCAAGAAGCTGAATAACACAGCGATCACCACCTATGAGTAACGAGGACTGAAAGGCAACAGGGACATCATGCAGGTGGTACAAGGAGAAGGCATGGAAGAGCAACTGCTACTCCAGCACCAACACATTCTGCAAAAACCACCAGCTCATCTCATTTAACCCCAGCCTGCAGGCTATTTCTGCTCACCTTTCAAGGTGACTGCTACCACTACCCCCATCCTGTATTCACCAGAGGCAGACTGAACCCAAAAGCAAGCAAAACCAGACAGAAACCAATGTCATTCTATATGGGTGAAATCAAGCCAAAATCTGACTCAGCTTGCTGGCCTACCACAGATGGTCAAGCAAGGGGAAGCAAAAGAGTCATAGAACCACAGAATCATTTCAGTTGGAAAATACCTTTAAGATCATCAATTCCAACCATACATCTACAGACTCTTTCTTTGAAGGGGTGAAAGGAACATATGGATGTCCCCAGGAGCAAGGCAAATTACTTTGTTTTCTTTCTGAGCTTTCTTCCTTATTTGTCTTCCCTTTTCCTGCTTTTTCTTTCTAGCAGTTCTCATATTCCCTCTGTATATGCAATTGCCTAGCAAAGAGACCATTTAGGAGGTGACAGCAAGCCCTGCCTTTTGTGACTCTGGCTCCTGTTTAAATGTTAAGCTAACAAGTATATACATTAATTCCATATACATCTTTAATAATTTTATAATCATATTTCTGTAGGCCTGGTCACTATAATGTTACTTACTACCCAAACACAGAAGCCATATACAGTCCCTGACAAACAAGACAGTCCAGCCCATGTACAGGCTTCCTAAAGTCAGTGGAAAATCACTTACTTTCACTGTACCTCAGTTTCCCCATTTCACAATTCTTGTGCCCTTGACAGGAGGAACTGAAGACTTCAGTGCTAAGTGATCATGCAACTCTCTCTGAAAACAGGATGTCCCTAACCCACTAACAGGGATGTCACCAAGATATTCAAATGTCATATAGTTCATCTTGCTGAAGATCTAGATCTTTCTTTCTGCAAAATAAGAAAACTATGACTCAGTGTATCTACAGGATGTATGGGAAATAGAACAAAAACAGCGATATGCATGAATGACCTGCAGATGAGAGTGACTGAAAACACTCACTAAAATGGATCAGAGTAAGAGGGGGTTGGGTAAGAAAGAGGAATATCAGGAGTCTCCAATATGAAAGACGGCTGCACATGTGAAGACAAACATAGCAGCCAACAGAGATAACAGTAAGAGGAGTTTTGAGGAAAAAACAAGAACATCTTTTTGGATTTCTTTTTCCCACACGGGCCAAAACCAGCAAGTTTACTTACACTGCACTTGAAAATACATCAGAAGGGCTTGAAAGCAATAAAGTATCCACTACGTAACAATAAGACACTGAGGTCAAACCCAGCACGTCAGAGTCAAGGCAGACTAGCCTCTGTGTCTAAAACTTCCCTTTTCCTGACAAAAAAGGCCATGCTCAGCCCCTGAAGACATGAAGTTAGATGAGAAGAGAAAGGGAAATGCTTAACTGAACAGTTTGATACCACTTTAAACACTCCAATCCATTTTGAAACAAATACTCAAGGCACAGCAGCCTAGAGAGGAACACCACGGATGAAAGAAACAAATGTAAATCTGCCTGTAGCAGTTCAGGTCCAATTCACCTGTGCTATAATGCCAGAAAAAAAACATGTCTGTTGGCCTCATCCAGTGAAGAATCCATGGGCACAACCCTACCAAGCATAGGATAAAGATAACATTTCTGAGAACAATATACTTGAGCAGGATGCTCCCCTGCTTAAATGAGTCCATAATAAATGCCACATTTGTATTCAGTGGAAGCAGAGTTGAATCTGAGAAGTCTAGTTCAGAAAAATAGCTATTTCCCCAGTAAAATTAGTAAAATTCAAGTTTCAGTCCAGGTACAAACACACATGCACTTCTGTTGACTGCATTAACAGAGACCAATCTTTGTCTCAGTGACCTACAGCTTTGCAAGTTGACTGATGACACTAAACTGGGTGGAGTGGCTGACACACCAGAGGGTGTGCTGCCATTCAGTGAGACTTACACAGGCTGGAGGGTTGGGCAGGGAGAAATGTAATGAGATTCAATAAGGCCAAGTGTCGAGTCTTGCACCTGGGAAAGACCAAGCCCATGCACCAGGATAGGTTGGGGACTGACTTGCTGGAGAGCAGTGAAGGGGAAAGGGACCTGGGGGTCCTGGTGGATGGAAGGATGACCATGAGGCAGCAGTGTGCTCTTGTGGCCAGGAGGACCAGTGGGATTCTGGGGTGTATTAGAAGGGGTGTGGTTAGTAGGTCGAGAGAGGTTCTTTTTCCTCTTTNTGAATACACATAGAAATTTTTTCCAAGTTCAGGTGCCAGAGCACTATACCAGACTGCCCAGAGAGGTTGTGGAGTCTCCTTCTATGAAGGTATTCAAAACCCGTCCGGATGCACTTCTGTGTGACCTGGCGTAGGGAATCCTGCTGTGGCAGGGGGGTTGGACTAGATGATCTTCTGAGGTCCCTTCCAACTCCTAATATTCTGTGATTCTGTGATTCTGTTACTGCAGGCAACTGCTGAGCTGACTACTTGCTGTCTTATTGGGAGAAGACCTTTAGAAAAGGTTCTGAAAATGTATGAAAACATGTGGACGAGCAGGAATGGTATATTCACAGCAAAAGGAAAAAATGAAATAACCTGAGTCCTAAGAAAAGCAAAATACGGATGGAGACTGAGGGGGGCACTTCATCAATGTCTATAAATATGTTAAGGGTCAGTGTCAGGAAGAAGGAGCCAGGCTCTTCTCAATGTCATCCAATGTTAGGACAACAGGCAATGGGAGCAAGTTAGAGCATAGGAGGTTTAGTTTTAATGTGAGGAAGAACTTTTTCACAGTAAGGGTGACAGAACACTGAAACAGGCCGCCCAGGGGGGTTGTGGAGTCTCCTACTCTGAAGACATTCAAGACCCACCTAGACTCGTTCCTGTGTGGCCTTATCTAAGGTGTCCTGCTTTGGCAGGGGGGTTGGACTTGATGATCTTTGTAGGTCCCTTTCTACCCCTAACATTCTATGATGTGGGAAATGGGTATGTCTGGTTAAACCACACATCTGGCCATACAGTATTATACCAGGGACAAGCTTGGCTCTGTGTGTTAACAGGGAAATGATAGTAATAAAGTAGTGGAGGAGTATATTTTGACTAGCACAAAGAGCAAAACTGGAAACATGGGTGGGAAGCTTCTGGGTTATAACCACTATCCCAAATCTTCGTTCGCGAAGCCTAGCCATGATAACCACTATGACATAGAAAAAGGTTTTGTTCCATGTAGCACATTTCACATTTGGGTTAATCATTGCATCAGATATTCTCATGCAATGTCCAAAAAACCTCATCTAAAATCAGTGTCCAAGAAAGATAAAACATACTCAACACAAACATTCAACTACTCTGCTTAATTAGGACAAAGTGTGGACTAGGACATCAAGGACATCGAAGGATACCTTTCAAAACTGAAACACAATCTTTTCTCATCTGTGGCTGGAATATAAATATCCAAGGAATAATAGATAATCTGTATCAATTCTACTTGTTATAATTACTTATAATTAAAATAGTATAATTTGTAATAATTACAGGCTACACAAACAGAATGAGCTGACAGTGAGGCAGGTTGTTTTCATTAGAAAAGGTCAATCAAGCCTCAAGCACAGAGACTCACAGGAAATACCAAATATTTTAGGATACCAGTAAACTCTAAAATTTGAGATGGTAGGTCACTGCAAAGACAACTGGTCCAGCACGGGTACCACAAGCAATCTCACCACAGTGTAAGTGATCTCATTGAGCTAATTGCTTTGCACCTCTTTTTTCCGAAACTAATATATTTAGTACCAGGTCAAGTTTCCCTACACTGCACTGTATTCATCAGTGTAAATGTACCCACAGAGCCCCACTTGCTCTGAGGACTCATGCTGCAAAATACCATTTAGAGACAATGTGTTTGTACCCAGTATCAGCCATAGGAGTATGCGCATTTCCCCTCTCCACGCACAGAAGTGGATAGTATAATCTCCTCCTGCCATTTGTGCAAGCTCTTTAAACTGCTGACTGTCCCAAGATTTTCAGATAGGACTGCAAAAAGCCTAGCTTTGGCTGTTTGTTCTTATGGAAAGTGCCATGAAAAGCGACAAAGATTGTTTTTAAGGTCTACAGCATAAAACTTAACCAAATGAAGAGGATATGAAAGGACAGTGACTATCTACAGGGCTGATGAGAAAGCAAAATGGATGCAAGCAACAGAGGGAAAGGATGCCTCAAAAAAATAAGAGGTTAAGTCTACAATTTGCCTGAGGGAGGCATGGACTGCTGAACAATGAATACACTTGAATTAAAAAATGAGAAATGAAATGAAAAAGCAATCAAGGGTAAGAATAAGGAACAATTAAAGTAAGAAACTAGAAAGCTTTGCACAGGGATTATGTCTGAACCAAATCCAGCAAGTGTAAGAACAATCAGGAAACTCCAGTCAGGCCAAAAACAAAATACCAAATTACCAGGAGGTCTGCAACACTGGCCATGGAGGTCAGAAGCCACGGATGTGACTGCTTACAGCTTGGGCTGTGGAGACAGATGCAGCACAACTCAAAAGAGGAAGACTGCATTCTGAATTTCTACAAATGTACGTAAGATTGAACTTTATGCCCACATGTACCCACTGAATCACAGAATAATTTAGGTTGGAAAAGAGACCTTTAAGATCATAGAGACCAAATGTTAACTCAGCATGACCAAGTCCATCACTAAACCATGTCCCTCAGCACCATCGCTACATGTCTTTTAAATCCTTCCAGGGCTGCTGACTCCACCACTTCCCTGGGCAGGCTGTTCCAGTGCTTGACAACATTTTCAGGGAAGAAATTTTTCCTAATAGGCAATCTAAAGTTCCCCAAGTACCTCATATACAGGGCAAGCAGGTAATTTTTTCAAAATATAAAAAAAGTGGATGGCAGTTTGTAACAGAGATGTTTTTGAAAGAAATGTCACAGGGTTTAAACTACTTCCAAGGAAAGGGCTTTGATTCATAGGTGTTTAGTGCTGGGCATTGGCAAAACTCAACCATTACTTTGTCACAGAGATACAACAGATATGTGTAAAGTACACAAAGCAAAATTAACCTACGTAATCAGCCAAATATTCAAAAAGAGCTGTTTGCATGGACAAAAGCAGGCCTAGATTCACACAAAACAAAGTTAGACTGAAGCAAGCTTCAACTGGGTTGAATTAGACTTCAGATTTGGTTAATCAATGAGGATAATGGCCACCTTTTGACTAGTAAGCAGGACATCTGTAATTCACTACTCCAGGGCAAGAAGCTTCTGCAGAGCCCTTGATTCAAACCGTAGGCAAACCCACCACTCCTATGAAGAGTGGGCTTGTGCTTGTGGGAACTGACTTAGGGGCTGCTGGATGGTCACAGCCACAGAGAAAGGGGCAAGAGTCTACAGTAGCGACTGATGTTCCCCATGGTCTGAGCTTAGGAAGGGCCACTGTAACACCAGGGAATGACAGACTCAAGATAATGCAATTTGGACATGTAAAATACTGAAACATCGGACTTTCATTAGCTTCATTTACTGTCATCTGAAGAACAGAGAAGGACATATCAGCAACCCATTTTGCCATCTTAAGAACAGAGATGCAACACAGCAATGCTAGAAATAAAGCAAGTTTAGAGGCAGTAGGGATTAAAACTCTGCATCAGAGCCACAGAGAGCACTGCCAGGGAGCACAAGAGAGGAAATAACATATCCTCATACTCCACTACCGAAACTTCACCCACTTGATGCTCTTCTTTAAAAGCAAATTGAAATTATGGGTCAGGAAAAAAATCCAAGTAGCAGAAGGTAACTTCAGGACACATTCCACAGTAATAGCCTCTGTAGCAGCCTGTAGTAGAGCTGTGAACATTTGCAAATTTTTGTAGAGCTTTGATTTCCTTATTGCTCTCTACAACTACCTGAAAGGAGGTTGTAGCAAGATGGGGGAAGGTCTCTTCTCCAGGGTTAACAGTGAGAGGACAAGAGGAAATGGCTTCAAGCTGAAGCAGGGGAGGTTTAGATTGGATATAAGGAGAAACTTATTTACTCTTGGAATAGGCTGCCCAAGGAGGCGGTGGAGTCACAGTCCCTAGGGGTGTTTAAGAAGATGTGGTGCTTGTGGTTTAGCAGTATGGTGATAAGTATGGTTGGACTTGATGATCTTAGAGGTCTCTTCCAGCCTTTGTGATTCTGTGATTCACATTCCACATATTTGTGAGCTCTCTCCTTTTATTTGATGTGGGAAGACGAGATTACTACATAAAGCAATCAACAGCAGCAGTGTAAAAGGGAATAGGATGACCAGTGGGTGATGACTTCACAAGCAGCTGAGTTAATCTCAGTTAGCATCAGCTCCATGTTTGTTCTGCCCCTCCATCTCATTGCCATCTCTCTCCTGATTTCTCCCTCAGCACAGGCTCCACTGCTCCTCTGACCTTCCAGGAAGCTGGTTCAGCTCCTTGTCTTTGCAAGGTTAGTTAGGCACAACGGGGATGCCAGAACTCTGGTCCCAATCCCCTTAAAAAGTTCTTCGGAATACCCTGTGCCATGAGCAGCAAGGCTGGAGTCTCAGCTTCTTCTGCTAAGCTAGACTACATCCAGTCACTTTAAGGTGATAGCCATATTCCATACACACACATATTGGTGTATACAGCTTCAAGACTCTGCTGTCTCCTTAAGTCTCCAGTGCTCTTCTCCTCTGAAGGAAGCAAATCAAAACCGAGCCCCATCAGGGATTCATCAAGGTGACTTATGGGATAGTATTTAACTCTGGTTAGAAGTGGAGGGGTACAGAGCTGTGTGTTAGAGAGATGACTCACTAGGTGATCTTCAGATTGTCTCTTGGGAGAAGTATTTAAATGGAAAGAAACTTCAAACACTGGAATAGACTGTCTTTAGGTTATGATTAATATCTTCAGAGGGTGTTATGAACAGGCTAGAGAAGAACGTGCCAGGTATGGGGCAGGAGCTCTGAACTGAAAGGAGTCAGCTACAGTTCCTCAAGAGCCCAGCTTAGGACAAAATACACCTCAGGCCACATGCAGCCTCTATGTCCAAGTCACAACCACTGCCACTGCTGGTATAAGTAAAATATAAGGTATCTAGGATAATAGACATATATATATATGAAAACTATATAGATAAAAGAGAAATAAGATATGTAAGTAACCCTTTCTTCCCTGAAAGACTTGTCAAGCACTGGAACAGGCTGCCCAGAGAAGTGGAGTCACCACCCCTGAAGGGATTTAAAAGATGTGTAGACATGGTGCTGAGGGACATGGTTTAGTGATGGACTTGGTCATGCTGGGTTAACAGCTGGACTCTATGATCTTAAAGGCCTCTTTGAACATCAATGATTCTACGATTCTGTGATTCCAAGGTGTGATCTTGTCTTACAGCATGGTGCAGACTAAATGATCTTTCAAGGTATACTCCAGGTTTATTTTCTGTGAGTTTATTCCTTATTTGTCCATGCAGTGAAAAAATGATCATAAGCTATCTTTTTGATGCAGGTATGGCAAGGGGTAAAGATGTCTGGGGATTTGCCACTATGAATAAAAGGTGCTTCAGAAATGCCAAAATGGTGGTTAACCTAAAGTTACAAGAGTCTGATATTCATTATAGGGTACATATACCCTATAACGGCTTATTCTCATTTTAAGCCTAGGTGTGATGGTTTATTCTCATTTCAAAGATGCAAAGCTTTCAAACAATGCAGGCTGCCTGCATGGGAACATTTGCTGATTCTTGCTGTGTGATTCTTTGAGTTATTGTATGTGCCCCCTCTGACAGACCCCAGTATAATCTTGGTTTCAAGTCTTAAATAGCTTTGAAAATGTGTTATTCTCACTTGGCTGGGAAAAAAAAGAAAAATTTAAAAAAGGAAAAGAAAAATAAAAAAAAAAGGAAAACCAACTACTTTTAAAGGAGCAGACTCCATTCTTCAGCTGACTCTCACCCTGTGCAGAAGTCAAGCTGTTTAAAAATCAGTATTTATTTAATTCCCTGCCAACACGCTATTGGTATATCACAAAGTATTGCTCTCATCGTTTTCCCTTGCCAAAGCAGGCAAGGACTGTCCTATTGATCTTTCCTATGCTACAGGTTGAGAAATGAATACAGGGACTATTTCAACATTTTTTACTGTAGTGGCAGTTTCCAGATGTAATCCAGGATTATTCCCTGCTGGCCAAACAAGAGCTCACAAAAAAAGGCTAAGCATCTGATTCAAAGAAAATTCAGCTCAAAGCCAAGCATTGGAAAGATGAGTCAATACAAAAGCAAGTGGCAGCTCTGGATTTAAGCAGAAGTCCAGAGCATTTAACCTACTTTAGCAGATCAATGCAGCAGATTTTTAATCATCGCATAAATCCTAAAATAAAAATAATTACCCCAGAGATCCGTATTAAAGTCCCTTAATTATATCTCATTTCATCATCCCTTTTACTCAGGATCAGGAGCTACAGAGACCAGAGCTTCCTGATGTCATTCTCGAGCTTGCAGTTTAACTCTCTCATTAGGACTTTAGCAGCTACTATGGGGACAAGGCACTGGGCCTGCTGACAGCACCCACATCCATCTTGCTTGGGGGAAACCTGAAAAAGGGGAAAAAAAGCAGGATTCTGCTTTCCAATGACATGGTACAAAACAGCAGTAGAAAGAGCAGAGAACTTTATTTGGTGGGTGAAAAATATGTGAATACCTGGAAATTCAATGTCTACATTGACCCCTTTTCCCAGCAATGCCAGGAGCTCATTAATATCTCATTAAGGGAAATGAGAAATCTCGAACAGAGGCTGAACCCTTTATCAAATTTCACTGAGCAAAGTTTCTTCCTTGGAGCATCCTCTTCTGCCTGCAGTCTTGCAGTCTCCACAACCAGGACTTGGAAGCATGGCCATGGGCAAATACAGGAAGACAAGCCCCCATGGCACCCTCCATGGAGAACTTCACATGGGGTTTTATGACAATAAACCCAGCTCATTCTTTGCTTGTAAGGGCAAGCGGCATAGCACACCTTACAGCCATTCAGCTAACTTTTCCATCTTTCTCTCAGAAAAGGGTGCCTTTGTCCATATCAGTTACTGGGACCAGTCCCTAGTCTATGCCATCCCCTGCATTATGCCCAAGTTGCTTGCTTTAGGTCACATTCCCCCTGCCTTGCTGGCCTTTACCCATTTCCACCATTTTCTTCCAAAGAAACAAGCTAGCTCTGTGTTATATTTAGGCTTAAAAGCATTGTATATTTACTGGAATAGTACTTCAGAGTATTTTTCAGGTTTCTCTAAATACACCAGGGAATTTCTTCCCACTGCCTTGGGAAGAAGCCCAGAAGACTGTTATTATTGCAGATGTAGGGAGGCAAGTAAAGGCTATCATAAAACAAGCAGGATGTTGAATCCTAGTGAGTAAAAGGCTTTAGGTTTAGGCAGCATCCCCAAGCTCCATCTTGGCAAGCAGCACCAACGCTATAAATATCCCACTTCTCTTCTGCAAGAATGCTCTCCAAAACCACCAGCTCCACTATGGTCCCTGGAGATCCAAGCTATAAGGTGTCCAAAGAACCTCACAGGCAGCATCAGCTTTTGACAAGAGACTTAACACCGGAGGTTTGTGAAAGAGTAATTAAAGGTTACAGCTGCCCCTGCAAAGAGCAAACTGGCAATCAAGCTGCCCTTGAATGGCCACTGTAACATACCACAGGGCATGAGAGAGAGGGAGGGAAAGAAAAAGTGCCTTCACGATAATGTTATGGTAACAATGTAGGCTGCTATGTAAATCACTTTTTCTTCATTAATAACTGACAGATTGAGACTGCCATGTCCTGCATTTTTATTTCTATGAAAGATGGGAACAACTACTTCTCAGCAGAAGAGAGCCAAAGTGCTTTTTCTCTGCAGTGAGTGGGGCAGGGAAATCCTCTTTGAGACTCTTTCATGTGATAATAAAAACCAAAAAGAAACAAATCATTACAAGCTGGAATTAAAATAAAAAAAACAAACAAAAAACCCACAAAAAACCCACACCCCCAAGAAACAAGTGTTTCCCAGACGAAGTGATAAAATGCATGCACATTTCCCTGCTTGAGCCCCTTTGATGTCATAGTACTCAGAACCAGACTCTCTCTTAGCAAGCCTGGGAACCAGACATCACCCTTTTTTCATTCCCTGTAGCCTGCTGATCACAGGAGAGGCTATCAGGGCACAACGTAGTAAAGAGAGACCAACCACAGATGTCACTCACTGGAAGAGTTTTAGTTGTATCTTCTCATCATTTTATCTTTACATTGATATTTATCCTTTCAATTTACACTTAATGATTTATTTTTCATTTCTCTAATCCTGCTGCAAGCCATTTCAACTCAGAAAGACAAGTACTGGTAGGGCTGTAAGGCCCTACAGGACAAACAGAAAAATGTGAGAAAATAAGGCAAGATGAGACCTCAACTGCTCATAAAATCATCCTCTCAACACCAAGGCAGCTTGGTACTACCCATGTCTACCTAACAGGTTCCTGAAACCCCCAAAGATGGAGATTTTATACCTCTAGCTTTTTCCTTTAGAAGTTTCCCTTCATGGCTAAATTAAAAATTTTCCTGTTCCAGCTTAAGTCCATGATTTCTTGTCATGTTCTCAGTCTTTATAGGGATGTGTTTATTACTTTCTCTTGGCAGAAATAGTTTGGGTATTTCACGACAGCTATCATACCTCACCTCAATTCTCCCCAAGCCACACAAACACATTTTCTATGCCTTTGCTCATTCTTGCTGCTTTCTTTTGGCCTGTTCCAACTCAGTCACATCTTTCTGGAAGTAAGTTGCCCAAAAGCTGAGTACCTCAGCAAAGGCCTCGCTGCTAAGCAAGGCACACAATTTGTTCTGTGTATAAACTACAACACTCCTGTCTATACATATTAGTATCATGCCTGCTGTTCCCCCCCTCACCAAGAAACATTTGCTAATTTGTCAGCATTTTGCTTGCTCTTGGCACAAGGCAAACAACTACATGAGTTGCAAAAACAGGCAAGAACCAAACCATTGATCTCCTGCCAAAATGCAGCTAAATTCCAATAAAAAATTCCACAGCAGCTGCCTACACTATTGAAATCCAACTATCTCAAAGCATGTAAGAGAAACATTCCCTTTTATAAAATCATACAAGCAGCAACACTTCAAACTCTATTTAAGTAAAATAAACTCTGTTTGGGTCAAGGTTAAACACTTGAAGGTCCCCACTGCTGTTTGCTGTAAAAACAGCAGTACCATTTTCAGGTCAAAGACTGATGTGCCCTACAATAAGGCAGTCTCAGCAGTAATTCTTGAGAACAGAGCAGTGAAAAAATGAAGTGCTCTCTGTTATTCAGATAACTAATACTGCCACTTTGATTTTGGCAACTGCATCTGCGTGATTGTTTCTAAAGATATTAAAGTTTAGGCAATGAGCTTGCTACCTTCATTCAACCTTTCAAGCCATTTCAGCCTGAACTTACATAGGGTGAAAAGCCTATACAGCTGGGTCTGATCAGGGGCAAATACTCAGGTGGTACAAGTCAGTCTAGTTTAAGTTAAGCAAGACCTAGATTTTTACATCTGAGGACTAAATCACAATCTAAGAAACACACAAACATTATATTCTACCTAACATTCTCCTTTACTGAAAATCTGACAGATATTACAGATGCTGTATGCACCTTCCTGAACCATTATAATGGTATGGCTGGATCTCTGTCTCCATTCAGTCCGAACAGACAACTTTTCTTATTCCCTCAAATCCCCTCTTACCTTTTGAGATAGTTTCTCCCATAGAGGATCTGCTGCAGCAAGGTGACCACAGCAAAGGCGCAGATGAATATGAAGAACAAAGTTCTGTTTCCCAGCAAATCCCTGCTTGATGAAGGGTCAGTGTATCCCATCCTTCTTAAAAGCCACTGAAGCTTCAGTGAGTAAAATTCAGTTCATTTTCACCTTCATACCCTTTTTGCTGGGAAGCGGAGGGGAATGCTTGCTGGGTTTTCTGTGAGCAATCCAAGGACAAGGTATCCCATTATTTGGCCCTGCTGCCCCTTCCTTGTCCCTCCTGGATGTTAGCTCCAGGACTGTGCGTAATTGCTTGCTTCCATGGTAAAGTTTCCAGGAAATTCAGACATGGGTAACATCTAAAATCATCTTTCAGAGCTCTTTCCGTGCAGGCAGCCTGTGCTGTGCAAGAAGCATTCTGTTCCCTCTAAGCCTCTCTTGAAAACCTGCTGCTAGCAATTATCTACTTCAATCCCATTTTCATATTCCAGATGGGGGAAGCTGCAAATAAACCAGAAAACCGCAGCCAATGGCAAACACAGTGCTCCGGCAACCCGTGTTGGAAACACATAGTCGTCAGCTCTTCTTTGCTTCTGCTCAGTGATTCCAATGAAATGTGCTTGCAAGAAGACGTGACTGGGGTGTGCTATTATTGAACCAGCATGTAAAAATCATGAGGATTTCATTCAGTCCCCTGCAAAAAACAACAGCAGCAATCTGGTCAGGCTAGCAGGAAAGCTGCATTTTGTGTAGCAGCATGTTATCTGTACCGTGGTACCGTAGCATTTGCATGCAGATTGCAGTGCCGTTAGTCATACACTGCTCACTGTTTGGGCTTCTATATTTCCTCTGGTTATTCCTCCAGAGTAAGCATAAGCAAGGTCACTGTGCATCTCTTCAAGGACAGAGCTCTCAGTTCCTGCATGCTGATTTATTGGAGGCTCTGAGTAGCCTCACAGGCGCAGAGAGTGAGACTGCCTCTCAGTGCAGGCTCTAAGACCATTCATTTAAAGAGACAAATATTCTGATTGTTCCTTCACTAGAATTAGCTCTCTTTTAAAAGGGAAAAGCAACAAGACCTTGTCCACGGCCCTCATAGCTGCTCTAAAAATCTCCCCATTATCAGGAGAGGCTCGATTCAGCTGTCACGGTTTGGGTTAGAACAGTATTCCAGGAAATCAATGGGAGTTTTGTTGCTGATTTGACTGGGAGCAAAATCTGTCCCCAACACTTAGCTTCTTAAAATAAGTGCCAATGAAAGCTTTATTGATGGATGAAAACTTCCTGGCTAGGAGGTTGTTTTGCCCCAATAACAGATGTGAGAAGGACTTTAAACACAAAATATGGGGGAAAAAATCCTTTGTCTAAGAGCATAGCAAGATTTTTGTGTGAATGAATTTTCTAAGAGTTAAATCAGCATTTGCAAAATGTTCTAGTATGCCAGTAGCCCAGCAGTGTGAAAAAGCTAATGGGGACTGTTTCTGAACTTCACCACAGCTGTAATTGGTGCTGCATGGGAAGAAAACCCAGAGGTAACTTTGTGCAACCCTTTCAACTCTGTTCCTGAAGCCAGTGCTAGTCCTCGGCATGACCTATGGCAACTGGGGCAAGACAATCACCTAATTTTAAGCCACAAAAGTAACAAAATTGTTCAGGAACCTGAAGTCACCCTGAAGTCCTGCAGCAGGAACTCCCAGAGAGGAGATCAGCCCTTTAGACAACCTTGAGTTGACAGAGAAGCTACAGGAATCCAGCCTCTGGTACATCCTTCTTCAGTTCCTTCCAGAGCTCCAACATATGCATTTGTGAACCCTGCCAAATGCTTCAGTTATCACCAAAGCATATAAAAAGTGTAGTGATCCCAGATCAGATCAAAGACTATCCAGCCCACTGCCTTTTCCATGCCAATGGCTAGTGATGGATACACAGGGAAAAGACAAGGGCAAGCACATAGTGATACACCCATTGAAAGATAGGGAAGATTAAGGCTAGACTGAAGAAAGAAATTTTTATGCTGAGGGTGGTGAAACATTGGCACGGGTTGTCCAGAGAGGTGCTAGAAGCCTGATCCCTAGAAACATTCCGGATCAGGTTGGACAGGGTTCTGAGGAACCTTCTTTAGTTGAAGATGTTCCTGCTCAGTGCAGGGGGTTTGGAACTAGATGACTTTCAAAGCTTCCTTCCAACCAAAAGCATTCTGTGATTCTATGATTTTGTAGCTCAGGCTTTTCCTGAACTGAGGGAAGTAAAACAGTACTTCAGCCAGAAAATTAACTGAGTTGGATGCACTCATTTGTAATGTAGTGATAATAATACACATACCAGGGGACTGCAAACTAAATACCAAAAGCAGTTTGAATCCCTCTTGTCAAAGCCATCAGCTCTAGGGCATAATATGTTCCTTTTAATGATCAGTTTATGTAAGCCCATATAATACAAGAATCTCTCCATATAAGAGCCATACTGTTTAGATTGATCTTACTGCATACCCTTTTCAGTAAAAGGAAAAGCAGTATGGCCATCAGAAGTCCTGGGCTGGAAGCTCCCAAGACACTACATAGGCAGATTTGTGTGGAGAAGCTAACAGGCAAGGTCAGTACAGGAAAATGTGAAGGAAAAAGTACTTCATGTTTTGATTTGCTGGATTTTTACTGATAGCTTTGAAAGTTTTCTCCAAGAAATCTGACACAGTTGTTCCAGGAGTTATTTGACAGTAACAGGAAAGTATCAGAGAGTAGAGTTTTGCTTTGTATGACCTTCTATGGGTGTGAGGCTAGTTTTGCAGATTTTAGTATCACCTAGATTTTAGTGAAAATGCTTTTGGCCTTTCTTCCTCTATTCAAAGTAATTTGTCTTTCTTCAGATATGCTGTATTGCACCAAACTCATAAGGCTAGCAGATATTTTTTCTCCTGGACTGATGGTCCGCCTGACCTGCAGTAAACAGCCTGGAAGTGCCGTGTACACTCAGCTGCTCTTCGATTTTCTGTGTCCTCTGTCTTCCTCTGCTACATCAGAACTGGCCAGTAAGACAGTCTGTCATACACATTGCTGGCCTTTATTTGTTGTATGTGAACTGCTTGCTAAATATCCTCAGAGGTAATCTATCACAAGAAACTCCTTCAGCCTGAGCAGTGAGACTCCCAGACCTCTAACAGAAACATGAACATGGTCCAGACAGTGATACCCTCCAATGAGAGCTCAGTGTTTGCACTTAGGTCCAAATGAAGCAGAACTGAATTTAAAAAAAAAAAAAAAAAAGGAAAAAAAATTAACATTGACTCTCAAAGACAAAGAAACCTTGGTTAACCACCAAGACCATGTTTTTGAAGCTCCACACAAGAAAAGCTAAATTAGCAAAATGACAAAACCTGGTAGGAGTCAGACTCTACATCTTTTGTGCAGGGAGAGAAGAAGCACATTTCTCTCTGCTCAAAGCACAACATGCAGCCCTTAATCCTAAATTGCGGTTTATTTTTTAATGCAAATAAAACAGAAGAATGCACATCTGATGGGCAAGTCTGACTGGAAATTTCCTTACTACCTTTCACTGAACCTGTCATTTGAATCACTGTTTGACTGATTATGCATTCTAATTTCAGCTGAAAGCAAGGATATTTAGTGTCCCAGATAGCAGGATCTGTCTGTTGGTTGCTTAAATCATGGTTTATATAACTTAACATGTTAAACTCACAGTATTGTGTAGATTCAGAGCAAAGCAAAACATGCTTCACATTCCTCTTCAGGATTTTTCCCTCCTTGCCTGCTCAGCCACTCTCCTCTCCATGACTGTTAACACAAATCAAAGAACTTCACACACAGCACAGCACAATACTATGAGCTATAAAAGGTTTTAGTATAACACTTTTTACATCTCAGTTTTCCCTCTAAGTTAAATTAAATTGTCTCTTTACAGTTTGTGTGACTCTTGTGTCAACTGCTAGCTCTCTGATTTTGCACAGCACTTGCAAATATGCTTGGAAGGTTCTGCTGAATATTAAACTCATAAACATATGCTTATCAAGATTAATTCTTTTGCAGATATAAAACACAAATTTATTAGCATAATCTAGTGCTTAGCACAATGTCTAGCCCCCACCATTGCCAAAAATCCATATGTCTTAAACTGGGAGATTGAAGGAAGCTGAAAGGATTCAGCTAAGATACAAATGTTTATTTCCTTCTGAGTTTGGCTAAGTCACGCTGAGATGACAATGGCTAATTTGGCACCAAGCCTCCTACCTGTGGAGCTGCCTGAATTGGAGGAAGTGTCTTGAAGATAACATATGGTCTATACACTGGATATACATTACATCATCTACTGGATCATGACCAGTTTCCTTCCAACTATGGGTCACGTAGGCACTGAGGGAGAAATGACCCAGTGCATAAAATACCCCTTTTTTACACTGCTAACACCATCTCTGTTAGAAAAGGAATGAGGTCTTCCTCTCACTTGCAGTAAGCTGTAATGCAGAGGCTATCACGGCTATAGGGCTGTACATCTACTATTTACAGTTCCTTACAGCAGAGCTTGTTACAACATATAGTAAAGTGCAAAACTAAGCTGGGCTCGATGCTAGGGACAGCACTGCTTTCCCAGTGGTGTCTCCAGATTCCTTTAAATTACAAGTTTAGTGTGATTGTTATGGTCCTGCACTGGCTCACAACAACATTACAAATAATTGAGAATGATGGAAGCTCAGTTCCTCTGCAGAAAAAAAGAAACGGGACTAAAGTGCTTTCACAGGAATCAGCTGTTAAAAGCATTAGTTTGATTCCACAGCACTACATGGAAGCCCTGGATTTAACATCAAAATTGACAGGACTGAGATGTTGGCAGAACCATGGAGGGGTCAAAGGGTTTCCATGGCCAACACTTGCTCTTGGAATGGAAACATGATACTGCCTGTACCCCAGGCAAGTCATTACTCCCACCAAATTCATCAAAGCCACACTTAAAACCTTCTAGTGAAAGCCTTGAAAGTGCTGAGTCAGTAGCATTCACTTTACAAGTTTAATGGCAGTTAAAAGTTTTGATACTTTTTGCTGAAAATATTCTAGCATTAAGAGTACAACGAACAGATATTTCCCACAGCCAGAACAAGGATCACACACGATCTAATGCTGAAAAACCTGATTAATAACTGTTTCACTATTTTAACAATACATTTTTACAGAAAAAAAAAAGTTACTCTGAGGTATTTGAAAAAGCTATAATACAGCATGAAAGGTTAGACGAAATTCACAGAGACAATGAATCTGTCTTACAATACATTTTGCTCTGTCAGTGAGTAGTACTTATCAGAATGGGGGTAGATATGAAAAAGAAAATATTCTTCTAAATAATCAGCTAATTAAGTACTTCAAAAATTTTACACTATGCTTATAACCAAGATGCAGAACAGACCTGTTATAGAAAATGATATAGCAAAAGTTACTACCACTGTCCTGCATGGATTTTGCAATTGAAGGAATGAAGTATATGCCTCTTGAATTAACCATCAGCTTCAATTCACACAAACTTTCAAGCAGTCCAGATGCTTAGCTTTCAAATCATTCTTCATGATGCTCTCCTACAGCACTTGTTACATTGCTAACTACACACTGTAGGCAGCAAGAGTTGTCTTGGATAGTCTACCTGCTTACCTGAGTTACTTTTCTAGGCAAAGCCAATATGTTTTCAGATACATTGTGATTTTTAAATAGTTCATTTTTAGTTGAAACCCACCAAAACAGCTGGCTTCTGTTGTTTTCAGAAATCCCCACGCTTCCTGAAATACACTTCTACTTCGCTGTTTTGGCACTGTGCAAGTGCTCAATGGAAATCTGGACAACCAAGCCTAAAGAAAGGAATCTCTGCCCCTACAGTTGTGACCAGGCACATCCTTCTGACCCTCCTGTCATAGCATAGATTCAGCTTTTAAGCTCTGCAGAGAGTCTGGTCTGACTTGTATGCAGTTACTGAGATGGCTATTAATACTGGTGATGCCTTCAAATTCCTTCCTCTGGATCTACAATACAATACGCCACGAATTCCTGGGTCATGCTTATCTGTATTAGGGTAGGAAACACAGACCACTCCTGAAACAGGACTAAACTACAGCTGGGTGTTAGCAGAGCCAGTTCTTGCCAGAAAAATTATAATTTAAGTAGGCAAGAAGGAAAGATGAGAGAGCAGTTTATTAGCCATTTCAACAGAGAGCAGGAACTGCAACTTAGAGGTGATGTTTGAAAGCATGTAACTTGTTCAGCTTGCAAACACACACTTAGGATGCAAACCCAAACTGATGATAGTTCATTTTGCTGACAAACAATTCTGGGAGTCTTGAGGGTACAGGCAGCCACCCAGATAGAGAAACTTCTCTGTAGACAAGGCCTGGGTCACCCCTAACCTCCAACAGCAGTTTGAGCTTTGCTGCCTCTGTGAACATTAAATATCATAGCACATGGCAGGCATTGCTGACACGGGCAGGGAGATTGAGGGCCACAGCCAAAAGGGTATTAAGCATCCTCTGTCTGAAATTTTGGGTGTTAAATGAAAATCCTTGTTTGTTTCTTGGCTGCAGTGAATTGCCCAGGACTACAATTCAGATAAGGTCTTACAGTGAGATCTTAAACTCAACTGAAGCTTGGGGCTAGCTTGGGAGTTGTTCTGACCTGACCATAACACAGCCCTTGAGGAAACTGCAGGTACTCATGACCCATGAGCCCCATTTTATAGAATCATAGAACCATCACGA
>VWZX01005339.1:41580-64118 GCA_013399015.1 Galbula dea | reverse complement strand
GATTGGAAAGGACCCTCAAAATCATCTAGTCCAACTGATAGCCCTACACTACTCTTGTCCCTAAATCATCCCCCAAAGCACCACATCTACCCACCTCTTAAAAACCTCCAGGGATGGTGACTCCACCACCTCCCTGGCCAGCCTATTCCAATATCTCACCACTCTTTCAGTGAAGAACGTTTTCCTAATATCTAATCTAAACCTGCCCTGGCACAGCTTGAACCCATTCCCTCTAGTCCTATCACAAGACGCATGGGAGAAGAGGCCAACACCCGCCTCCCTAGAATGACCTTTCAAGTAGCTGAAGAGAGTGATAAGGTCTCCCCTCAGCCTCCTCTTCTTCAGGCTAAACAGCCCCAGCTCCCTGAGCCTCTCCTCATAATTTTACTGGAATAAGCCTAAAACCACTCCCCAGGCTAAAGGTAGTGACACATGCTTTCCCTGCTTGCCCACCCAAACATGCCATGAGCACAGACGACATACTTTTAAAAGCATCACTAGTTATCACTAACAAATGTCTGACCAAACTTCCATCCTCCACAATATATTGCCATGAAAAAGTGCCACAAATTACCCCACTGACATTTGCTATATTCCACCTACTTCCAGTGCCTACTTCTTTCTAGCACAGGACTGCCAGTACAGCCTCCCTTCCATTGGCCAGAAAGTTCTGCACATTTATCAGCACTCTTTGGTGGTGGTGGTGACCTTTAGTATTTACTAGAGAGCCTGCAATGCATTTTTTATTTCAATAGCCACCTACAGCCACGCAGTTGTGCTTCTTCCTTAAAAATCTAAAATGAGGAAGAAAGAGTGGTAGTTTATCCTATTACTAATCCCCAGCGCAGGGAGCTGTGACAGGATCTGGCCGACAGGATCCAGTGCTCTACAGGAAGGCATTGCAGAAATGCCTTTTACAGGGAGAGACATCCCCAGGAGAGCTGTCCTCTGAGAGGGAACCACAGCATGGCATTTAGCCAGAACAGATTTTTTTTTCAGAACATTCCCATCATCATCACTTTTATTTAAACTTCACTTTCAGTCAGCTTTTTTATTTTCTTCCAGGTGCACCCAGCAGCTCCACTGGAGCTAAGAAGTTTGCACGTGGGGTTTTTATCATGCAGTGTGGGTAGGAAGCTATGTGGGAACTGTAATTCAGTCACTTTAAACCACATGAAGCTGAAGCTTGAAAGGAAAAATAATAATAAATGGTTCAGACTGTCAGGCTCAGTGCATTTATCAACAGGCTCAGTGCATTTATCAATCAATTAAAGCTTATTTTAGCATGAGGGCAGTTTATTTTTGAAAGGGTCTCCTGGTACTTTGATGCTTTCATGTTACTGTGTAGCTAGAAAGGTCTTGCTGGGAACAAATTACTCTTAGTAAAGCATTTTCTGAACTGCATTTTTAGTTTCTGTCAAAAGACAACACATAAGATCCACATGAGCAAACAGCAACACAATAGCTCATGGCAGTGAGAGAATGTGGCTTTCAATCTGGGTAAAGGACAAAAAGTCTGGGGCTCAACCACAGGAAAAACATGGTTGTTTGGGCTCAGAGTCAACAAACATATTATTCAATGCATCTAACTTTCAATTGATTCGGTATGTTGGGACAGTAAAGAGCAAAAAGTCACCAGTGAAGATACTCTACATCAGATATTTGCGTTTTTTTCACAATAAGGTTAAAATTAAAGATTGGATCTCCATTTTGGATCTCCATTTCTTGATGTTATCTTGATTCCTATTGGGTGACATAACACACAAAATAGTACTCCTCTTTTGCAATCTCTGCAGCACTTAAGAAAATAAACCACAGCGCCAGATTCAGCCTGAAGTTTCACAGGTCTAAAAGTTGGCTCACTGATGAGGAAAGCCCTTCCCTGGCATGATCACAAAAGTCTAAACTAGTCCTGTTTGTGGGTCCTTGCAATCTATAAGGGTAGCTGGCAAACAAGAAGAATGCTGTGGGTTCACCTCCACTCTGGAATCACAGACAAAACATTTGCTCAAAAAAAGGAGAAATAATCACATTAAATTCCCTGTGGCAAAGACAAAGATATCATGCTATACTGTTGCATACTGTCATTATAAACTGATTAAACTTCTGCTCTAAGTTTTAACAGATGAGGAAATTAAATGTAAGGTTGAAAGGCTGTATGAAGAGTGACCCTGGCCTGAAGTCACCCCTCACAATACACAGCCCTGGGTTGAGTTTTTCCATTCACTTTTCCCAGCTGGAAAAATTCACAGTATCAAATACAAAGCAATAGGGAACTTAAGGCCTTTCAGCACAACACAGAACTATGGCATGGCCATCATTTTCCTTCTGACAGCTCATGTTTAGCTGCTATACCCTCACCTTGGATAAGACTACAGGTTTGTCGGGGAAATCCAAGGAAGCTGAAGTCCAGATCTATACATACTGCATTCACCTGCTTTGGGTAAAGGAAGAAAATGCTTTTTTCCTCAGCTTTATTCCTTCCAGCTGATGAAGCAGAGGAATTGGCCAGCATGGCAAAAAACCCATGCTTTCACGATAAACATTGTGCTGTGGGACTTGGTCTCAGTTTAGATGGCCACCAGCTTCACAGGATATGTATCTTCCTCCAGGCCACATACCTGATGAAGTCCTGCAAGCTCCGACCAGCTCTACAGAGCAGAGCTTGACTTTGCATGTTAAATACATACTTGAGTTCCCCAGCTGCTGCCTGGAAAAGGCACATCACCCCTCTCTAAAGCATGCAGGAAAGTCATTAACGCTGCATTTTCATCTCTGTTGCCCTTCCCCACTCTTCCCTCAAGGCATTTTTGTGTTCCAGAACTAGTATGTTCCTGTTAGAAGTATTACCTTCCCAGCAGCTGGTGAAAAGTTGCAGAGCTACAAAAAGTTACAGTACAACAATATTCATCCACAATGACTTCAAACACCATCTCCAAGTGTTTCAACCCCGTTGGTTTTAATAGGTTATTTAACACTAAAAGTAAGAGAGACAGTTAAGAAAACAGTAACTAGTCCCTAGTTTGCTATTTTTGCAGAACTACACAGTCTTTTTTTAACGTAAAACCCTAAACTTCCACCCAGCAGGCCAAAAGCCGAGTTCACTCTTACCCTCATCCCTGGGAGGACAACAGCCCTAGCAATCACATGCTAATCAGGAGGTGGTTTATGCTTAGCTCCATGTATCACTAGGCTTCCTTCACGACTTCAGGCAGAGCTACACTGAAGTGCTGAGATCTCCAAGCTGACTTGGGAAGGCAAAGAGGCACTTCTGTGAAAGCGTGGCTGCTTCCAGCACTTGAACTGTGATTTCTGCACGGTGCAGTGCTGTCATATACTGCTTAGTCACCTCACCTGACACTCCATATGCCCTGCAGATAAGTATCTCTACCTTTCTCAGCATCAATTCACTCATTTCTGAACCAGCAATTTTGGCATTTCTTGGCCTTGCAGGTGCATGGCAGGAGTAGCAAGGACAACTGTACAAAGCTTTCCACTTACCATGTAAAGCAAAAAGAGTCTTTTGCCTTTTAACGTATGACTTTCATCAGTCTGAGGACTGTAAGAGTAGGATTTACCTGACTGGACACAGGATTCAGTTCCCTAAGTGCTGCTATCCTGAACTCCTTGATGTGCCTCAAGACTATCTGGTTAAAACAGCCAAGTACCATACACAGCCCATGAGAACCTGGAAATCTAGGTATTAACAGCACTAAACATAGATGTCTCTGACTCCCACCATAAATGTATGTGCCTACAGCCTACTAAAACCCTTCATGCGGTTACCTGAGATTTAGACCATACACTCCATGGAGACTAGCCACTCTTTTAATCCTAAAGTCAATTTCTAAACTATGTCAAATGAATCACATCCTAAAAATGCCTTTGTCTTTCCTGACTATAATGGGAGCTTGGGATGACCAGTTCAGTTGCAGGTATCTGCAAGGTGGATACCTAAATGCTGGTCAGAGGGCTACATGTGAAAACAGCATCAAGAAAAGTTTAAGTTACTGCCAAGTAAATAACATTAGGAAGAAAGCTACGAATGTGTCCTCCTTAATATTGAATCCACTGAAAGTGCCTACACTAATTCCAGCAAAATGTCACAGAAACATTTCTTGCAGCCACCTACCATTGAAGGGGGACTAAACTACAGAGTTTCACCTAGATTTCCAGTAATATTCTGCTCCTCTTTTTCTCTCTCTGATAGCTGCTTTAGATGATCATCAGCAAATAAATAAAACATTCTTTCATGTGAATGAAACAACATGTGCTAGCTGTGCTGCTGGCATTCTGTCCACATGACTAGCATTTCCCTTTGCTAACCCTTCTTCCCACTTCTACTATTAACTCTCCTCTCACCATTAAAAGGGAGACAAGGTAAATCTGGGGAATCGTGATATTTCTTCCTCCCACCAGTAACATTCAAAAACAGTCTGGGGCGGAGTTACATTTCCAGACAACAGAAGAACTTTGAAATACCATTTATCCTAGAACTGAAAGAATTTAAAAAACAATAAAAGTGAAATAGTTCAAAATTATTAAAAGGAAATGCCCAGTTACGTAGTATGTATCTTTTAGAAGTCCCTGACACATGGTCTTACTGAGATTTTTAAAATCCTTTGATGACCCATGCAAAGGCTAACAGCATTGACAGCTTCACAGACTACATACTAAAACCACAGAATCACTGTGTGAGCCACTCATAACTTCCTCAGCCAGGTTATTCTGTAATAATTTGTCAGGAAGGTGGGAGATGGCAACAGCTTGCATGACCTAAAACATTTAATATTAAAAATTCCCTTATTTCCATGCCCTCTGCTAAGACATCTGACCTCCAAGTTCCCCCAGAGGGATGAAAGTGAATAGTAACAGGAACATAAAATGAAAAAAAATACTCATGTTTGCATGTTTCATGTTTCTCCTGGATGGAATCTTGAGTGTGAAATCAGATAAGTTAATGACTGTTAAGAGAATCTTCCCTGTTTTTTAGGTTATATTATATCCTTTGGTCATTTCATTTGGCTGCAAATGAAATACCACCTGCCATAGCAATAATAAATACAGTCTACAGGGGCTAGAGTTCCCAGTACACTGCATTATTTTCTGTGAACATTTCAGGAAAAGGAATTAAAATGCCTGCAAAAGAAATCTTCACTTGCTGCACCATTTGAAGGTTAGTAGAGAAGCCCTGGTACAACAAGCGGCTTATGCCAGATTCCACTGAGTTGTGCCAGGGACATATTTGGCCGTGTATTTGTCATTTGTACGTACCCCGTTAAGTTGAATTACTGGGCAAATTCTGCTTAATCAGAACACATGCTTAAATCAATGGAAAGAAATCATGACTGCCAAAGGAGGAAGTAGGATCTAAATAACTTTATTATGAAGTCAGACTCTTTTATTTTTTTTGTTCTCACAGCAAAAGTAACTATGCAAGCGGTTTTAACCTACCACTGCTACCATCGGTAATAGAGATCATTAATCCAGCCACTGGCTGAGCACCCACAAGCTCCTCTAAAGCCCTGGGGAAAGCTTAGAGCAATCCCTGGGAAGCATCCAATATCATATTGGACTGATACGTAGAAATAGCTATTTCAAGCTTTTTTCCCTATTTGTTACCATGACACATAAAAAAGGCATTAACTAATTATTTTAATTGCACTTTTTCCAGTATTTCTCACAGGACCTGGACTGCAGCTGCCTCAGCTTGATCCCATCTGGCTGGGGGATGGAAAACTATTATAAAACGTGTTTTCCCAAGAGAAAACAGGACTTTCTTCTACAGCTGTGTTTATGGAGGTGGGGGAGCTATTGGGAACAGGTGTACTGCACATAAATGCTCTCTGATTTGAAACCATCTAATAGACCCCAGCAGGAAAACTTCAATCAACTCCACAGGATCAAAACCAGCCTAACTCCCTCTACTCTTTTTTACAGAGAGGAAAAAACATAATCTTTTAAAAGACCTTTGGCAGGGCTGATGCCTTGAAAAGGTGTTTATGGCTTTCCAACAAGATCTTTATTTCAAGGGCAAAATATTGCAACTTTTTGCAACAGCTGTGTTCTTGTAGGCAAAGAATTGCCTGGAACAAGATTACGATCACTTATGGAAAAATATGTTGCTAGGAATCAAGGAAGACACCCCCACAGAAACCTGATTAATCAAGTACAACCGGCAGCAAGCATAGAAGAGAGACTGTGTTCTTTAGGAGACATTTTTTAGTGCATATGAGTTTTGCTTGTCTCCAAGTGACATCATCATGTTTTCCCTACTCCCATTCCTGTTTCAGACCTTGTCAAAGTCTTTTTCAATACCATAAACCCTGTATGTCCTGAATCACTTTGCTTGGGCTCCAGTCTCTTACAGATGCTTGGTGACAAGTAAGAGGGAAGGTAATTGAGATCTTCATTGGATCCAATCAGACTATCACTGCTAAAAATCTGCATTTCCCCCTGAAAATCCTGCTCATGTTAAAGATGATGTAAATCAATCTAAACCAATGTAACTGCACTGAGCTGGGTCTAAGGCACCCCTAGGAGCTAGACCCTATTCTGCAGAGGATCCATGATAACATAAGATCCTGAACATGCTACTGGGAACCTGGTTGTTCCCAACACTTTTTGGGTGGACTAGAGGGTAAAGCTTCCCTGTGACAGTCAGAACTTGATAGCCAGAAGTGGATATTGATCCTTCTCTGTGTCTGATCTCAGGGAGTTAACTTTTTCATCCCTATGTCATTTTAGTATATTTTCTGAACGTGTAACAGACAAGCCCTGAGCCCAGAAAAAGAGCTCTGGGAAACATTTCTGTTTTTTTCACTAAACCAATTCTGACAAGTCGAACATCCAAAGTAAAGCAGCTCCCTTCCCCTCTCTGACCTCTGCCTCCCAGCTTAGAGAGGCTGCCAAAGGCCGTTTTCCGTCCCCTCTCATTTTCTGCATCCACAGCCTGGTCTGTGCACTGTGTTACTGTCTGCATGCCATCCTGGGGCGATACAGCATCTCCTGACTCTGGAAGAGACTAAAATATATTATTTTGGGTACAGAAAGCATTTTCTTTTGACTCTTCAACAATTGTGCATTGCTCAATGAAAGTGCAGCATCTGGTCTAACAAGCCGTAATTACAAAATAAAATATCCCCTTCTCAAACATTTCCAGCTAGCTGTTTCAGACTACATTGTTTTATGGTAATGTTCGTGGTGTGCCAGGACAGAATGTTTTTTTAATGGCTGAAGATAACATGAAGCTGCAATATTACTACAACCTGGCCTAAACTGGTATTTGAAGCAAACCTGTCCTGCTGTCAGCTACATGTCTTTGCTGTTGCACAGTAAACAAGAGTATCCATGCATTAGTGTTTGCACGGATGCATCATGGCTATGAGAGAGGTAATCCAATTTAGAATAAATCCAGCACAAAAATAATTTAAAAGGTTAGTTTTCAGATGGATTGGCTTCCCAGTCTAGATTCACTGCATAAGCATACAAAAATTCCCAAAACACAGGAGAGGGAATGCTACACAAGAGGCATAAGCAGGAAAGCTGGAGATGAAGGGGTGAGAAGAATGGACTCTTGGCAGCTGTGCTGGCTTGTCAGCTGAAAGTGTTTGCAAACTGATGGCCTCAGTAAGTGACTTGCAGCATTCTCAAGCAAGCCCTGCTGAAATCTTTGGACAACATTGTATCATGTCTCTCTGTTTTTGCACAGCACAGGTTGATATTCCAAGAAAACCAGTCTGTTCAAGTAGGCAGAATAATAATGATGTGTCACACAAGCAGCCAGGACAAAAAGCCTAAGAGCCATGTACAGCTGGGGGATTGTAACTGCAGAACTACTGCCACACTGTGTAACCTCGGGAGAGGTGCTTGGCCTCAATTTGCCTGGGCTGGGAAGCTAGTGGGGAGGGACATGTCGGTGCACTGGCCCGACAGCATGATGCTGTGGCTGAGCTAGATGTTGTGTAGCTGAGCTGGATGTTGGGTAGCTGCTCACAGGCTGTTACGTACAGAATCACAACAGTGATGCTAGAAAGCTCCAGGCATCTTCACCAGATTTTGCTGGCCACTAATCCAACAGAAGGCTGCTAGTATCATCTGATCACTTTCTTCTTCACTGCCATTTAAGGCCAGTCTGAAGGACACTGAAGGACACAAACTCTTCTATATTTTACAGTGTGAGATTCAGGCAAAATAATAGCCATGACTCTCAGCGATTGAGTTCAAATAGCAACAATAAACTAACAAGATGTGAATTTCATTTTCTAAGTCTCCAGCCATGAACTGAAAAGGAATAAACTCCTGAAAAGTAAGTATCTCTGATGATAAATGAAATACCACCTAGTGGGAGTGGACAAAGAATTCATCCATGACACTTCAATTACTAAAAACTTTTAGAATAACACTCTGATTATGCTCCCCATCCACTACAAAGCTCTACTGGACTGCTGCTCCTGCTTCTCCACCAGGCATCACTGCGCTTGGAAAAGTGCACACCATCCATCGGGGAGGTCACAGTATGCTAGCGTGCAGCAGAGATTTTCAATATGGGTGAGAGCAGGATGCAGCAGCACAGGAGATAGGGCAGCCAGCAGCATCCTTCACATCATACATGCACAGAAAGGATCAGACCTGCCAGCTCTGGCTAGAAAAACATTCAACACCAGGAGCTGGTATCAAGCTTAAGAGTCTTTCGGTCCAGTCTTTTGATGATGACTTTTAGTGCAGCTATGCATTGGCCAGTGCTGGCTATAGCAGCTTATTATGATTTGTCCCTTTCCAGCAAAGAAGACAGACATGTAATTCATTGCCTGATTTGAAAAGACTTCACACAGCAACCTAAAACCAGTGACTGAAGTGTTGGCCTAATACTAAAGGGTAACAGCTCTTTCTCAGACCCCGGAAAGTCAACTACCATGTGCAAAAAAAGCTAAAATAGAGCCAAGATACTAAGAGAGGCGAGGACTCTGCCTACCTCGACACCTAGGAATCTCTTTTCAGCCTCATAGAAAGAGTTAATCCAACTCAGAAAGGATGGTGAGCACCACCACATGGGTTAGCAAAGAGATGTAATTCCCTGTAGCTAACAGGAGCGATGATGAAATTGTGTCACTCAGGATGCATACCACCGCCTGCCTTCCTGTTTGTCCCCAAGAGGGTTTAAGCTAGAAGCCCTGTTTGATCCCTCCTGCCCTCCATATGGAAAAATCTGAAGGAGTAGGTGTAAGAAGCTAGGAGGGTACCTGGAAGTCAAAGACACCAGCTAAACAGCATGAAGCAGCCAGACTGAAAAATCCCACATCCTGTGGAACGACTCCAATACAGGACTAGGAACAATGACTCAGCTCTGTCCAGATCTCTTAAAAACACATTTGAAAACACTTTAAAATTGGGAGGTTTTATTGCAGAGTAGTGAATGTCCAGAGGGAAAACTAACCAATCTATATAGCGGGTCAAACACAATTTTGATTTGGCTTGCAGTCAAAAGAAGATCCAAATGATGTACTGAATCCTACCTTCACAAGTATGTAGGACAACAGTGCAGCTGAGAGCAAAATTTGATTGGAAAAAAAGAGTGAACTGGCTATTTCAACCCCTGCTGCAAGCACTCCCAATTAACCACTGCTGATGGTTTTAGAATAGTAGGTCTGAGGATTAAAGTATTACGTAGGCTGAAAACACCACATCACATCTCTAAAATTACTTTGCTTTGTATCATTTAATACTCTGCATACTCTCAGGATCAATTCTTAGGTCCTCATTTACTAATGGGAACTGTCACCTCAAATCCAGTTAACGTGTAGAGTTACTGACTCACTCTTAGAGGCTTTTGTAAGAGATTCTGCCTCCAACTCTGTTTTTCCATGTCTTCTCACTTGTACTGTTCAAATCCTCCCTTAACGGTTTCCTGGGAACCAATGAATGTCTCACATGTAGATTAAGGAGAACTACAAGCCCTGTTTTTTCTTTACACAAATAAATCTTAACACATAATAGTAATGTAATGTCCATCCACTCAAATACTTTAACTGCAAACAATATACCATACTACCATCTGTCAAAAAACAATGCATAAAAATGCACCCAGCTACTGAAGTTCATCTAAATATCCTCTTTTCACATGTTCAACTTCCAGAATTCAGGCACTAGACTGCTCTACCTGTGGGTCTTTGTTCTATTTACTGCAAATAAAAGAAACTGCATTTTCTGGGTGTCACGTTCTTCAGGGGAAAAAAAAAAGAGCGTAGGGGGGTTGGACTAGATCTTTCAAGGTCCCTTCCAACTCCTAACATTCTGTGATTCTGTGATTATATTAGAAGTGGCAAATAGAAGTCTGATCAATGCTCAATCTTGATAGCATTAATTACATATGCAACTAATTAAGGACATACAGTGTGCTTTTGCTGAACTGAATTTTTGGAAGAAAAATTAAATGAAGCTTCCCTTCTGGAGGAAACATGTGCAGGCTCTTGCTATGGCTCTGCTCAGAACATGTGTGTGGTGTGTAAAATGCAGAATTCATCTGTTTGAATGTTAGCTCTCTCAGTGATAGATCTCTAGAGGAGCTGCTCAGCAGACTACTGCTATAGCCAGCAGACAAAAACAGACATCTGCAGAAGTGTTTCACTGCTTTTGAAGGTAGACAGGCAAATCAGACACTGGGTGTGCTTGTTTCAATGACTAGCTTAGACAAGAGCTCTAGCTTCTTTACAACTGAGATTAAGCAAATAACCATCAAATGGTTAGAGACTGGAGGGACCTTTAAAAGGTCATCTAATTCCAACTACCCCGCAGTGAGCAGTGACATCTTCAACTAGATCAGGCTGCCCAGTGCCCCATCCAACTTGACCTGGAAAGCTGCCAGGGATGGGGCATCTACCACCTCTCTGGGTGTCATGTGCCAGCGTTTCACCACCCCCAGCATAAAAAATTTCTTCCTCCTATATAGTTAAAATCTCCCCTCTTTTAGTTTAAAACCAGTGCCCCATGTCCTATCAAAGTAGTGTGATATGTGTGTCCTATCACAGTATGATTCTTCTGAATCATAATGATTCAGAAGAACAGAAATACATACTTATATATGTAAGGTTGTAGGAAATTTGCTTTGAAATTCTACAGAATTTTAGTCATTTGTTCCAGGACAGATTTTCTTTCCCTTCTATCTACTTCTGTAGTGCTGCCAAAAATTAACTGACAGTGAAAAAAGTAATCTAAGAAATAATTTGCTACACAGCCTAGAAAATATGAGGAGTTTCAAGGTCTAGCACTCCAAGCAATTTACTTTCACCCCTAACTGAAACCATTTTTTTTCGTGTCTCATAATGAAAAGCATTGTAGATAGGATTCACTTCCCTAACTAGTAATACCTTTCGTTTTGTTCTAAGCATTAGGAGACAGAGCATCTAAGCACTGAAACTTAGATGAAAAGCACTAGGAGCCATGCCACCTTTACTAAGCTCAAAATGTTTTGCAAGAAACAATATTCCTGGTTTTCATGTAATTTTAATTCTAGATTATAGGCCTCTAGAAGATGTGGATTACTCCAATAATAATATTTTTGGGTTTCATCATAAAGAATACAAAATTCTTGCAATACAGATCTACTGAGGTGTGAAGGGGATAAATAGCTACAGGGCTACAGATAGACTGAATCATAAAATTGTCAGAGTTGGAAGGGACCTTAAAAATCATCTACTCCCAACCCCCCTGCCATGGGCAAGGACACCTTCCACTAGATAAGGTTGCTCAGAGCCCCATCCAGCCTGGCCTTAAAAACTTCCAGGGACGGGGCTTCCACAACCTCTCTGTGCAACCTGTTCCACTGTCTCACCACGCTCATGGTGAAGAACTAGCTACAACAGCTACAATCTGTGCTTTGAAACTGATATTATTACTTGTCTAACTGAAAAGTCTAGGAAGCTGCCCATGCTAAGAAAATTCCACTTATGGTAGTCTTATTTCCAAAAATCAGATATTCATTCAACTGGAGGTGCTTAATGTATCTATGGTTATCTTTACATCAGTAAGTACAAACTCTGACATCCATAAAACTGAATGATACTTTTCTTCTCAGAACTGAATGTTATAAACCACACAACTTAAGCAAGAAAAGAATATTGTTAGAAAAAAGCCCCTTACTTAGGGTACTGAAAAACATATCATAATTGAAATACTAAAAGTAATAGAATTTTTAAATTAACTGTAAAATTAATATGATTGGAAAATAAGAAGTTGGTGTAAAAGAGGAGATTGCAATTAATAGTTTGGGAACTCAAAACACTGAATGTTTACCAGGATCACATGGAATATACAGTCACTCTAACAAAGATGATCATGCACAATTGCAACACATAAAATCATTTATAGGATATTGACAGGAACAACAGCAAAACACTACTGACAAATGAGCATGCAGTTCTCACACTAAACACGGGCCAACAACTATTTCTTTCTCAGATCTCAAGCCAGGATATATATAAACCAGTTCACAAATTGGAACTGATGATTTGTCCAGTGTTATAAGTCCAAAAAGAAGCATTTTACTAAAACTACACAAGTAGCTAAGAATGCAGAAATACTATCAGTGTTTAAACTTGTCACACAGAAAGATGGTCTTCTAACTTAGCATTACAAGGCAAAGATGGTAGGGTGGGATTTCACTTCAGAGGTTGTACTTCCCCTTCTGTCCCTTAAAAGGAGAGCTAGAAATTCCTTAGTGGGTCTACATCCTCACTGGTAAGACTCAGACAGAACCAGTGAGATTTTTAGGCAACTTTTCTTGTACTAATTAAAGCTAATTTTCCTAACAGAGGTTGTGTTGACAGTTATAAGCAATAAATTTAAGTACTGGGTATCTAATATCCAAAGAGTAACAATCACACTCTTAAGAGATTTGTGAGGTAAATGCATCCTAATTCTTTTGGGGCATCACTGAAAAGCTGGTAAGTTAACACCACCATTTATAACAGATAATGATGAGCTCACATAATAAAAAGTAATTCTCTTGGTCTGTGACTCTCAGTCTCACTGGAGCAATTCACCTGACTTGCAACACCTCCTCTGTCACTCTCTTTCCCAGCTGAAGCATAGGAGGTTCCATGTGAATACAAGAAAAAATGTTTTCCCAGTTCAGGTGCCGGAGCACTGGACCAGACTGCCCAGAGAGGCTGTGGAGTCTCCTTCTCTGGAGGTACTCAAAACCCGTCTGGACACGCTTCTGTGTGACCTGGTCTAGGGAATCCTGCTGTGGCAGAGGGGTTGGACTAGAAGATCTTTCGAAGGCCCTTCCAACTCCTAACATTCTGTGATTTTGTGATTAATGAAGTATTGATTACAACTCTAGTCTGTCACTTTCAGTGACCTAATAAGCCTCTCAAATCCAAACTTACAAAAAAATGGTGTGAAAAGAAGCCAGGGGTAAAATCAGCAAACTGATTCTCCCAGAATTCAAGAGAAGGGATTATTCTAATTAAATCTTATACCAATATTACTACCTGTAGCACCCAACGTATACTGATCCAATTGTCAAAGCTCTAAACAGTTAGACTTGAGCTCTAAAACCTATTCGGCAACTTTGCAACAACTTAAGGTTGTCCTTTCCTTCATGTACAGCTCCCCAGGTATCATCCAGAGCATATCATGGCTATGGGTCAGAGAATGAACACTTGACCTACTTAATGAGATAAGAGACTTTTCATTTTTCCAACATTCCTTTCCAATGTAAATCCTGCAGGTCAGAGAATCCTGGTTGCATCTCTTTCAGAACATTCAGTGTAGTTGGTGATAGATAGGTGAATATCACATAACCTTTTAATGAAAATTATCTGTATCTTGGGCAACTTAGCATTTCCAAAGTGCTTCTGTCCTTTGAGAGAAGATGCTACTGAAATGCAAGTGCTGACTACTCCCATTTTCTTACCTTTCCTGACAGGTATACACTGCTCTTTTTCAGTACTTTAGAAATACAGACTTGCACCTGAAATATGAAGTGGACTTCTAAAAATAAGTTAATATTACAGTAAACAGAATTACAGCCAAGAAAAAAAAAATCACTCTGCAAAAGCAAAGATTCAGATCTTTAGAGGAAACCAACACTGGTGGTCAAAAACACCTGTAGTCTTTAAAAACCTTAGTCAAAAATAGTTGCAGTCTTTCAAAACCACAATGCATACTCATACTCATGTGCTTTAGAAATCTTGGAATTCTAGAATTATTCTAGAAACAGGTTTAGGATCAGTGTACAGAAGCACTTAACCCTGTCCCTTACAGAATCTGGATCATTTCTGAGCAAAAATAAACTTGTTTGGCTACTGTTAATTTAAAATATTACACCTAATTAGTCCATCAAACATCTCATTCTGATACACCTATGAAAAAGTCTTTCGGGAAGGTAGTTATGTACATAAGCATCCTGGCCGTCTCCTCAGAGACAGGGTGCAAATCAGTGCTGAGAGCAGGGCAGTATGGGTGGTGGGAGAGTTATTTAGTTCGTCAAAGCAAAGCTGTAGAAGGACATGGGTGATGCATCATCCCTCTGTAGAGCAATTAATTGCAAATACTGCAGCCGTGTTTGTGATTTCTGTCCTGCAGGAATAGCCAAGTATTCTTTTTTTGCCCATGAAACAAGCACAAAATGAAACAAGCTGCATGTTCTCTATTTGAGTTTATCTGAGAAGTCCTGGTTCATAATTTTTTTAAGACTTGGCCTTCATAATTTTCTTTTTTTCTGTGATGTTTCAGTAGTCTTGAAAACCTTGCATCTAATTAGAGCATGTAACGTCACAGAGGTGCAGTGCAGCTTCTCCTGGCTGCAATGGTTCATCAAAGATTCATCATTGCAACCTCTCAACATGTTGGTGGAGAGTGGATACTAGATCCTAGGTAAGAGATTTACCTGGAAACAGGAAATAAGATCTGAAATCTCTTTCTTTAAGGACAAAGCCAGTATCATATTTGCAGGATCAGATCATAGGATCATAGGATTGTCAGAGTTGGAAGGGACCTCAAAGATCACCCAGTTCCAACCCCCTGCCTGGCAGGGACACCATCCACTAGATCAGGTTACCCAGGGCCTCATCGGATACAGGTTCCTTTCTTCTCCCATTCTCATCCACAACACTAGATGACCTGCACTACTGTTTAATTGGGTCCCATACAACCTGCAGCCTCCTCAAATGCCCAGTTCATTCATCCCTAAAACTCACATTCAAATGACTGTTCGTTTATTAACCTGGTAGCATCAGCACAATGCTCAAATACTAGTTAGGTAGCAAAGGAAAAGAAATGCTGCAACCTTAGAGAAATCAAATTGAGGCAAATTATATTTGAGTCAGATTTAATAGGACTTCATTTGACTTCTGATTTGTTTACACTTCATCACACACTGTTTCCATTATGATCCCTCTTTATTTTCTACTTCTGTAATCCACAGCATTCTCTTAATATATGTAATTATTATTAAAGTTAGTAACACATCCCAAGATTTTTTGCCAACAATGCTCAGTGAAGGTTTTAACAGCTGCCTAACACATCTAAAGGAAGAAATCTAAAGCACACACGAAGTTCATCAGCTAAGTGCAATTGATCTTTAGCTTGCAATCCCCCCACATAACACACTTGCTTCTACTTATAGATGTGCCATGCCTGTCTCTGAACTTTTAATTTCTTCAATAGAAATGTATTTTACTTTCAAAAGTAAAATCATCATTTGAAAACTAATTATTTCGTGTTTGGAGTCGATTCGCAATTTTTAACAAAGATTTTAGATTAATGCAGATCACTAGGGAGCTAGATTTCCTGTAAAGTTTTGGACACATGTATCAGAAATGTTCTGTAGACAGAAGAGCACATACCTTTCACAAGAAACCCAGCCAGACTAGGAGAGCAGCAGCAACCAGACATTTTCCAATCAAACTGCCCCTTACTTTACTGTGATTACTTATTTACCTTCTACATGTGCTGAGGCTGCCTTCCTATCATCCCAGATTGCCCCTTTCTCTCTGTTTCTCCTCCACTGGCACTCATGGACTCCTGCTTCTTTCATTCTTTGAACTGCAGACTGTCCCAATCTTTCAAGTCCCCCAAGCATAAAGTCAGAACCAGCCTTCACCTCTGCATCACACACAGCTTCCATCAATGCTGGGTTTCAATTTCCTCCTGATGTCAAATTTCAGCCCAGCCCACAAAACCCACGCCCTGCCCTGCCTCTTGCCTGGTAAGCTGGAAAGCTCCCCTGCACTCGAGATTTTGCACGGGATGTCTGAGGGAAGTGACAGTTTTATTCAGTCTATACTTTACGTCCTATTTCTTTTGCAGCTTTTCTATCGTACGTCACAAGAAAAAGCTGTTTGTGCTGGGGGAAGCGTCTTTCTTGAGCTAAATCCCTGCCTTCCCAGGAAACAGTTCTTTCAGTTGCTCCAGGGGCACTGAAATCTCCTGGAGTCAATAAAACCTCTCTAAGGAGCATTTTTTTTACCAAGCTTTATTTATCTTTCTAAAAGAAGCATTTAAACTGTCTCTGAAGAGGTTTATTTCCCTTAAAATTTGAACAAGATTCCAAACATAAAATTCTAAAACAATCCAACTTCTTACAGGTATGACTGCTGAAAACAAACAAACAAAAGGGATAAAAGACTTACTTCCTGCACAATTTTGAGTATAATGCTGAATCTGCAGGTTAATCCTGCAAACTGTTTTATAAGTAACTTGACTCAAACTCTAACCTGTTTGGGGCCACTCACATGACTACAGTAGTAACACAAAATAGGTTAAAATCTGTAGAATTTGGGCTAATTGAGGCCAAGATTGCCTGCTACTGTTTAACACACACCACAAAGCAGCTTTCTGCTCCTGCCACAAGCCTTCAGGTAAATCTCCAGTAAGGCTGAACAATAACCACAGATTGCTGATGACATCTGTAACAATGTCTCTGCCTTGTCGCTCCCCATCACATTTTATACCTCAAATCAGACTTGAAGGTTTAAAGCTGGGTAAATGTGAGAGCTTGGTTAGAAACACTGACACAGATAAATAATGGAAAAGAAGTTACAATGCAGGACTTCTCCATTTCTGCTACAATTTGTGATCTCTGTAATTATGTCATAACTTACTTCACATTCCCACTTAGAAAGTGCTTTCCCCAAGCTCTAGACAATTCGCTCTGCTTAAAACACACCACCACTAGATCTGGACTTTATTTGCAGGATTTCCCAGGAGGAAAGGGAACAAGAGGGATAAAATGTTTCTCTGCCACCCAAGTATGCACTTCATGGAGAATAGTCGGAGGTCTTAAAAAGCTCCCAGCACTCTAGGCCCCACAACAAACTCACCTCAGAGCCCTACAGTTTATGGGAATGTTTCTCAAAACTTCTAATGGAAGAGCTGGGGTTTTCTTGGCAGAATTGTGAAGGTTTGCTTATATATGTTTCTCCCTCTACTTTTACTTCTTACTGCACTCACACTTAGAGAAATATGATTTCATCACCATCGCCACCAACAGATAACAATGGGCCAGCAGGAGATAAAACAGAAAGGATTATAAACTCCTTAAGGCAACATTTCCAGGTTTTATTCAGAATTTTATCTCCTCACACAGAAAAGGCAGTAAAAAAGAAAGGGAGAACAGTGTTTTCATCAGATCCCTAGGATCAAAGAGAAATGGCTCAGCTAGGACAGGGCTAATTTTTGCCCAAGAAGGTACACCCAGGACAGACAACTGAATAGTCAGTGGGGTATAGTCTTGCTGAGCAGGTTGGTTTTATATCAGTTGTTTATATATTACTTCATTAGTTTTCTTGTTAATCCTGTTGTTTCTCCATTCTTTGTATTGTTCTACCAAACTATCCTTATCTCAACCATGACATAAGCTGAGTCGTGCAGTTGACACACCAGAGGAACAGGAGGGAGCTGGATAACCTTGAGAAGTGGGCCTGTGTGAATTTCATGAGGTTCAACAAGGCCAAGTGCAAGGTCCTGCACACAGTATGGGGCAATCCCTGGTATCGGTGTGGGCTGGGGGATGAAGGGATTGAGAGCAGCCCTGTGGAGAAGGACTTGGGGGTACTAGTGGATTACAAACTGGACATGAGACAGCAGTGCATGCTTCCATCCCAGAAGGGTAACAATATCCTGGGCAGCACGGCCAGTAGGCCAAGGGAGGTGATTCTCCCCCTCTACTCCACTCTGGTGAGACCCCATTTGGAATGCTGTGTCCAGCTCTGGAGTCCTCACCACACAAAGGACAGAATTTTACCAGAATCGGGCCCATTGAAGTGGGTCTAGAGTAGGCCACAAAAATAATCACTGGGTTGAAACACCTCTTCCACAAGTACAGGCTGAGAGACTTGGGGTTTTTCAGCCTGGAAAAGAGAGGCTCTGGGAAGACTTCGTTGCAGCATTCCAGTACTTGAAGGAGGCCTAGAGGAAAGATGGGGACAGTCTTTTTAGCAGGACCTGTTGTGACAGGACAAGGCATAATGGCTTTAAACTAAAAGAAGGAGATTGCAACTGGATAAAAGTAAGAAACGTTTTACGCTGAGGGTGGTGAAACACTGGCACAGGTTTTTCCAGAGAGGTGGGAGATGCCCCATCCCTGGATATATGCCAGGTCAGGTTGGACAAGGCTTTAAGCAACCTGATCTAGTTGAAGATGTCTCTGCTTATTGTAGGGAGTTTGGACTAGATGACCTTTAAAGGGCCCTGCTAACTCAAACCCTTCTCTTATTCTATTCTATGATTCTAAGATGAGGTCCTACTGCTTCCAAGGTATATTGTTATCAAGATACCAGTGTCCTCTGTTATCTTCAGAAAACCTCGCTACCATCTTTTGCTCTGGTTGTGGAGCAGTACCTTGACCACAAAGAACATTAAAATATAAAACACAAAAGGATTAAAAACTCAGCAGATGGAGAGTGCTGCTGGGAAAGCAAGATGATGCTGACATTTTGCTATTAATATCACAAATGACATTCCCATAAATGTGGTCAACTCTGCTCTGCTCAACATTTGTAAAGTAAGAGGAAGTATTTTGTGTGAAGCGCAGCAATGATGACAATGCCCAGTTAATTCATCCAGTACATACAGGTGTCAACAACGTCACTGCAGCAGGGCAGACAATCTGACAAATGCTCTGCATGCTACTGCCAGGTCACTTTGGGTGATGCTTACAAGTCACTGCCTGGAAGCAAAACTCAGATTCCACTTTCTAACAGAATCTCTAATACTTGTTTTACATTTACTTAGTGTGAGTTTGAGTTAGTTTGCATTACTTTGCATTTTCGGATTCTGGGGACAACAGGCAAAGAGGAGATAAGGCAAGACGAGGCAAGACAAGGCAAGAAAAGGAAAGGAAGGAGAGAGAGAGACACAGCTACTTCTAGAAATGCAGTGAACAACTCAGTATTTTTTACTTACAGCTGTGCTACAATCACACTGCAAAGCTGGCAGATCACAGCCTTGTCCCCACATTACGCTTCCTCTGAGCCACACTGGCAAACACAGCTTCACGTTGTTAACTGCTTGGACACCACAGTGCAGAAATGCCCTCAGTGGTATGTATTGCAGAGACTTCTTAAGAGGTTAATTTTGCTCTAAGGGATTTTGTGCAGATAGAAATCATAGAGCTCAAAAGGCTAATGGGATTTTTTAAAAGGCCTGGACAATGCAAATCCCCAGTTAGGTTAGAGATAATAGCTCTAGAGATAATAATGGTACATTTTAGGACACATAAAAACCCCTCCCACTTCAGAATAGAAGCCAGCCATTAAATTGCTTACAATTACAGAGAAACTTCTCAGCCCATGCTGAGAAGTTTCAAAACTGCCAAGTGCCCAAAATTTATGCCTTTTTCCTCAGAAGCCACAAGCAACAGTCTCACTCACAACCTGTACTACATGCAACTTGGTACCAAAAGAAATAAAACTACTTCCAGTAGTTTTCTGGAGAAAAGGAGGCTGAGGGGAGACCTCATTGCTGTTTAGAACTTCTTCACCAGAGAGGGAGGGGTGGGTGCTGACCTCTTCTCTCTTGTGGATAGCAACAGGACCCGGGGGAACGGCATGAAGCTGTGCCGGGGAGATTTAGATTGAATATTCATAGGAGCTTCTTTACCCAGAAGGTAGTGGAGCATTGGAACAGGCTCCCCAGGGAGGCTGTCATGGCCCCTACTCTCATGGAATTTAAGAAGCATTTGGACAAGGCACTTAGGCACATGGTGTGACTATGGAGTTGTCCTGTGCCTAAACAGGAGTTGGACTAGACGATCTTAATGGGTCCCTTCCAACTCTGGCTATTCTGTGATTCTGTAGTTTTGCTGTAATCTCTGGTGATAAATGTATCTGTAGCATTTCACTGGATTCCACATAAATTAAGGCCCTGGGGATGTGAAGCTCACTGTATAGTCCTAGACAGCATAGAAGCAGGATGATAGGGACTCAGATTTTGGTAACCCTTCTGCAGCACCATGCTCTGAAGAGTACACTGAGAAAGTTAAAAAACAAATATCAGAATTCCATGATTCTAAATTCTCAAATGCAACAGTTTCCATGCAGTCACTTTCAAGGCTAGGAAAGAAATCCTGAGACCAAGCCAACTGAAGTTCACTGTAGGGGAACAAAAACTGCCTGAGGACCACCACTTTTCCATTGGAGCAGGTGCTGCTTCAAGACAGGGAGAGCTTCCTTCTCCTGGAATTCCACTATCCGAAAATCTTCATGAAGGCCATTGAAACCCAAGCCTCTGTAACCTCTTCTACACTATAATATGGTTCAAACAATTAGTCAGTTAATTTTTCATTAATTAATTTTTCTCTTCTCTGTTTTTCTGGTGTTCTCTCTGAAGTGGAACCTGATTTGATAGGTAGTTTTGGAGCTGGAAAAGCACTGTATTCCTAGGCCCAAACACAGTTTAATATATATTAGAATGATTATACAGAATCATATTTACCAGAAGACAAGAGAAGGAAAATTCACAGTCAGAGAGCTGAAATATTATTGTACCATATGCTTTTTAACAGCCAACCTCAACAGAGTCCATCTACAATCTTTGCCTTACTGCACCCTGCTGTTTTTCCACCTGGAAAGACATATGGCAATACCTAAGAGATAATTTCTTACTTTTTTTTCCCCCCCCATTTTAATGTGATTTCCTAACTCTGAAGGAACATTTGATTATGAAACATGCTCAGGCCAAGGATAAAATAGTTCCTGTCTGTTCCCACTGCCAAAAACAGGACCACTGACCTGTTGGCATTATGAACTTGAAAGAATGACTTGGTTTCTACTTTGTCTCACGCATCACTGACAAAATTGCCTGTTCTGCAGAAACCTGATGCATCACAGCTATCTTAGGGACAGTGAAGAGTACAAATTTTATTTTTCAGCTTTCAGGAAGCACTGGGAGAAAGAGACATAAAAATAATCCTTCTACTTGTGAAATGAAAAATAGCTGCTTTGTAAAGAACTGACCATGAACAAATGTTCAGCACTGCAACAGATGCTTTTATTCTTGATCACAGTCAGTTTTTATAATACCATTATTTACTGTGAACACAGTCATTATTACAGTAAACTGTAATACAGCTGCTGCTAGCTGAGAGAAGTTATGTTAGAAGATGGAAGTCCCTGGAAAAACAAAAGACTACACAAAAAGCTCTTATAACTGTTCTACCATGAGTAAGATAGGCAGAAATATTTAATAGTGGTGATATGGTAGCAGTAATGCTTTTCACCTCCCCACAGTAGCTCCAAGAGCTACTGAACCATTTGGACCACTTCTGCTTGAAGAGAGCTATATTGAGTCACCTTTTCAAAAAAAAAACCAACAAAAAAACCCCAACACGAAACAAAACAAACAAACAAACACAAACACATACATGTAAAGTTGATTATTACAAGCCTTACCACAGCTGTGGTATGAAAGGAGGATGAAACTCTGGAATTGCTTCAGCCTGGATTAATATGATCACTGTGGAGGTTTGTTCCACAGCCACCACACTTCAGTGAAGGTACCCTTTCTCTGGCCATCTCACATGGCCTGTTAGCCTTGTGATATGTATTACCTCAAAGAGGCATATCCACCTTGGCAGGCTGTAGCCAGGGGTAAAGTCTAAATGCCTCAGGCAGCTGATCCCATGAGGCTTTAAAGTTTCATCTCCTCCAGACTGGAAAGTGCTCACAGTGGTTTTACAAATGAAGAAAAAAGGGCTGCCAGGTCTAGAAAGCTAGAAGCTTTCAGTTTTAATTTGACCACTTCCTCAGCCAGAAAGAGCCAGAGCTTCCTTACAGACTTCAAACCCTGTATCACAGAATCACAGAATGTTAGGAGTTGGAAGGGACCTCAAAAGATCATCTAGTCCAACCCCCCTGACACAGCAGGATTCCCTACACCAGGTCACACAGAAGTGCGTCCAGACGGGTTTTGAATACCTCCAGAGAAGGAGACTCCACAACCTCTCTGGGCAGTCTGTGCCAGTGCTCTGGCACCTCAACTGGGAAAAAATTTTGTCTTGTATTCACACGGAATCTCCTATGCTTCAGCTTACA
>VWZX01005339.1:0-41472 GCA_013399015.1 Galbula dea | reverse complement strand
CTAACCACACCCCTTCTAATACACCCCAGAATTCCACTGGTCCTCTTGGCCACAAGAGCACACTGCTGGCTCATGGTCATTCTTCCATCTACGAGGACCCCCAGGTCCCTTTCCCCTTCACTGCTCTCCAACAGGTCAGTCCACAACTTATACTGATACATAGGATTGGTCTTTCCCAGGTGCGAGACTCGAATTCTCCCTGCCCAACTCTCCAGCCAGTCTAAGTCTCGCTGAATGGCAGCACAACCATGCGGGTCTCCTGGCTGCCTTTCTCGATTTTCTACGTGTTGATATGCTCTGATCTTGAGCTTGGAAGAAGTGGTCCTTGAATGTTAACCAACTCTCTTGGACCCCTTCACCTTCTAGTACCCTGTCCCATGAGATTTGCCCATGCAATTTCTTGAAAAGATCAAAGTTGGCCCTACTGAAGTCTGGGGTTGTATCCTACTAGGTGGTCTGTTTCTACCACACAAGATCTTGATTTCATGATCGCTGCAGCCAAGGTTGCCCTCAACCTTTACCTCTCCAACCAGACCCTCCTTGTTAGTGAGTATCAGGTCTAGCAATGCTACCCTCCTAGCGGACTCATCCACCACTTGCATCAAGAAGTTATCATCAATGCACTGGAGGAACCTCCTGCACTGTGAATGGCTGGCTGAGCAGGCCTTCCAGCAAATAGCTGTGTAGTTAAAGTCCCCCACAATAACCAGGGCCTGTGATTGCCAGGCTACTGTTAGCTGCCTGGAGAAAGCCTCATCAACTTCCTCATGCTGATCAGGTGGCCTGGAATAAACACCCACAAAGTATCACCCATGCTAGCCTGCCCCTTAATTCATACTCTTAAACTCTCAACTTGCCCCTCATCCACTCCTGGACAGAACTCAATACATTCAAGTTTCTCTCTCACAGAAAGAGCAACTCCACCACCACGCCTTGTAGACCTGTCTTTCCTAAAAAGGACATAGCCATCCATGACCACATTCCAGTTATGAGAGCTGTCCCACCATGTCTCTGTAACTGCCACCAGATCATAACCCCTTGACTGCACGTGCATTTCTAACTCCTCCTGTTTATTCCCCATGCTGTGTGCATTGGTATGCAGGCATTTCAGGAGCGAGCTGAGCATGCCAATTCTACCCTAAGGGGATAGGAGGCCTTCTGGTCTGTATTAGTACTAGTACTAGAACACTGGCCCACTGCTGCAGACGTGGCAACAAACCCATCCCCCTTCGAATCAAGTTTAAAGCTCTACGGATGAGCCCTGCTAGTTCTCATCCTAGAATATATGTGGATTCACCAAGACTGCTCACTCCTGATAGAGCTTCTTGAAATCATGTTTCCTTCCGCTTTGGCTTTGCTCAGACCAGCCTTACTGCATTGCCACTTGGCCTATGTCATACTTGTCAATCAATTACAAAGCATAGCCCACTCTCAGATAAACAGATGCCACCTGTTCAGTGTAATTTGGCAGAAGTTCTCAACGTAGCAAAGTTACTAGAAAGCTGAGCTGTAGCCCTTATTTAATTCAGTGTAGAAAATCTGCCTGTACTATTTCCAAAGCAGAAAAACACTTTAGTGCTTGTACTTTCCTTTCCTTTTCTGTTTCACAACACTACAACTGAACTTTCTTGAATCATAGAATCTTTGATAAAACAGAACTACTTCCACATCTGTATTACCATATTCAATATTATAATACCATTTAAAATAATCATATTTATAAGACATATAATAATTTATTATGATAAGGTACAGAAGTATTATTCATTTCATCCAAAAAGCAGGGACTTCATGGCAAAGAGATTATGTAAATCTTCAGCAATGTCTTTCATCCACTTCCCAAACCAAGTCAGGTGCCTTATTTACAAGACCACCCTTCAACTCTCAACAGACTGGGTTCAGTTATGTTCTTGTATATTTGATATATGTAGGCAAGAAAGTGTGTTTCACTACCACAAATGACCACACAATCCATTTCAAATTTACATATACTAGTCTTTACAGCATGCTTATTTTTACAGCTCAGCATTTCAAAAACAGCCACATTGGGTCAAACTATTTCAAACTAATAACAATAGTAGTCTCACCAATTTAAGGAGATTAAAGGCAACAGAGAGACATATTTTGAAAACCGTATGCGCTGCTTTTACGTGTTAGTATTAACACCAGATATTCTTGCAAACCATCCAATAAAGGAGCAGAAATAATACAATGTGGCATATTTTACAAGTCATTCAGTCACAACAAATCACAGACTAACAAAAAAGCTGAAATGCTTTCCTGAAGTGCCTGTCTCCCTCCATTGCTAACTAAAGCCTCCGAAAGTCTAATATGTTGCGAGATGGACCCAGGCATTTCTGAAGTGCAGGCAAAATCTGAAGACTGTTTGTTAGATGATGTGTATAATTCAAAAAAATATAGCAAGAGAACTCATCAGCTTTCTGATTAATAGTTTTAAAGGAATTGCACGCTGTTAGGAAAAACCCTATCACAAAAAGAAAAGTTGAAGTCATAATATATAACTTAATATACAACTATATACCCTTGATTCACTAAATTTCAAGACAAAAATAAGATTAGCAGGATAGTCAAGGGTTCAAACTCACAGGCCCAAGAAGAGAAGTTACAAAGTTTAAAAAAATCCTCTGGCAAGCAGCCTTACTCCTGGAAAATCCCAAACGCTGCTAGTGAAATAATTCACTGCCTTTCAAAGATTATTATACCATACAGCTTCAACTTGGGATTTTATTTTCACAGTCCTGAATATTGTAGACTTTTTCTGCTCTTTACAAGATTTACTTGCATCGGTTTCACATGTTTCCTAACACCACATTGGTTGGGTACCTTTTTGCTGCCATAAGCGCATCACAGGCTTTTATTCATATAGAAATACTGTAAAGCAGAAGATTTATAGTAGTATTTTGATGTAAACCTCACTGCTTCTTTCATGAAAAATTTGCAGGTCTGGTTCCTGTTAGTGGTCCACAAATGTGACTCATCAGTTGTAAAGAAAGTTTGCCCCATCAAGCACCTTACAAGACTGTTTAGTAATAAAGTTGCAACTTTTTAATTCTCAAGCATCATTACTAGAAATCAGATCCAAACAGATAAGCTACTGACACATGGATAAACCTGCTATCTTCAGAGGATAACCTCAGAGGTGTTAAAGGTAGGCTTACAGAAGAGTGACTGGTAAATAAAACAAATAAGCTACAGCTTCATCTCAATTAATTGTGGTGTCCTAACAGTACTAATACTGCAAATAATAAAATATTTCAGTTAATACATTTGAACAACACATAAATAAGATCACAGACTTACAAACCAAACCAAGCTGCTGGCTAAAGTGGTGCCACTCTTATCCAGGCAGGGTTCAAATTATAACTGTTCTAGCGAAAATCCTATATACAAAGGCAGACTTGAGCTCTTCAGACACACTCAAAACTCAGGAACTGAGGCAGCAACAGCATGCAAGCTATACAGTAGTGATAATGGAGTGGCACCCCTGAATTAACATGCTCCCTGAGAAAAGAGAAATATCATTTGCTCAAAATCAATAGGCTATCTGGATTACAGGTCACAGCTGCCTTCTGCTTGGCTAACCTGGATGATGAGAAGGTCCTGCCTGTCTACACAAGTCCATGTACAAATAATCTTTGGTAACACCCAGGCTCTAAACCACTGAATGTTATCAGAATTAATTTGTAGAGAAAATGGGGACACTGAACTCAGTTACAGCCATGGAAAACCAGGTATTCCATGCACTACCAAGCAAGCCAAATCTATCTGAATCAAACAGAAAGCAGAAAGTAGACCAAAACATTATCATGCAATACACAGGAAAAAATTATGCGCATGTATATGAAGGAGTGGATTCAAAGCAAAACAGGGTCTGTCAGTATAGGTTGTGGACTGACCTGTTGGAGAGCAGTGAAGGGGAAAGGGACCTGGGGGTCCTCGTAGATGGAAGAATGACCATGAGCCAGCAGTGTGCTCTTGTGGCCAGGAGGGCCAATGGGATTCTGGAGTGTATTAGAAAGGGTGTGGTTAGTAGGTCGAGAGAGGTTCTTCTACCCCTTTACTCTATCCTGGTGAGGCTGCATCTGGAATATTGTGTCCAGTTCTGGGCCCCTCAGTTGAAGAAGGAGAGGGAACTGCTTAAAAGAGAAAAAAAATCAAGTCAGTGTAGAAGGCAGACACAAAAATAATGTATCACTTCAATTTTACTACTGCCCTTAAAATGTGTGCTGAGCTTGAGCTAAGCTATCTCTACAGGGACAACTTTCATTCTTCAAGTACACTTTAGTTGACCCTACTGATAATTATTGCTGAAGATACAAATAGAAGGGGTTTAGTACAGCACTCTCCATACCCATGGCTACAGGTGTCACTGTGGAGGAAAGAATAACGACAGTAACTGCTCCAGTAATATGAAAAAAGGCTGTGCTCTTGAAAACAAAAAAGTGGTTAGTACCTGTCACTTTTAAGAAGATTTTTGTAGGTAGTATACAGGATGAAACATACTTTGTGTAAGAGTTCTCATTTTTAAATGGAAAAGAGGTCATACAAAGAATAAAATACCCTTGAAGATGGCAAGCCACTAAACACTGAGGGTGTTTTCCCAGGGACCTTATTAATTTCAAAACTTATAAACAGTTCTGCAAGGTTTCTTTTCCTGAACAGACTGCCATAAATTGGAATGTAATAAAAGACAGAGGAAAATAATGTCAATAATATTTATAGGATCATGCCTGAGGACCAGCTGTGCAAAATGGTTTTAAAATTGCATGTGTGCACGCAAGGAAAAACTGGGTTTGAAATCAACCATCAAGTCTTCAGAAACAACTCCATGTTTACAGAAAACTGCACAGAGCTGAAGTTCCCTCTGCATAAGGAAGTCCGTGTAAGTGCTGCACAGCTCTTCAGAACAAAAAATCCAGTGCTCTTCCTCTCCTGTGACACAGCCACGTTGATTAAAGGAAACTATTTGTGTCTGCTTCACAACCCCTGGAAGATATGCTAAAAGAAAGATGAGCCTTTGGGTAGAGAAGTCTTGCCAGCAAAGTATCTGGTGAACGTTTCCTCTTGTTCATGAAAAAGAGATGAATAAAACAGCACCTATAAAGTCACAGGGGCTGAATGGCAAGAAGCCCTCAGCCTTCATCTTTCTTAGACAAGTACAGGACTTTGGTCAAACAGATTACTTTGGTTTGAATACAGGTACTGACAAGGCAGCAAATGCATTGGGCTTACAGCCCATTCAGCGTGAAGTTGGTAAGCATCATGTCAAAGGTCTGGAGCTTTCAGATCTAGCTTCTCCTCTGTTACAGTATTGTTTTGAGGAGTATGGTGCAACTAACACCTGTTCTTTAATAAATATGAATAATGTATTTGAGGCAACATGTAATTCTGAACTCCTGCTAGTCATATTTATGGCTATTGAAATCACTGTTTAATTAAAAAAAAAAAACCAACCCTGCACACCAGAATTTCCTAATCCCATTCCCACTTTCTGCTCCTTCCTGGCTGCTTGCTTTTGCTATCTGAAATGTATTGGGCAGCAGCTCTGCAGAAAGTAACAAGGAAGTGTTTTTTCCAAGCCTGAGGCTGGGAGCAGTTTCTGAAAAGGACCATTAATGCTGTATCACTAATATGGCCATTTATTCCATTCCTAGTGCTTTATATAAAATAGAATCATAGAATCATACACTTGTTCAGGTTGGAAAAGACCTAAGATCAAGTCTAACTGTCAACCCACCATTGCCAAGTCATCACTAAACCACAGCCCTGAGCACCACAGCTACGTATTTTTTAAATACCTCCAGCGACGGTGACTCTTGTATAATAGTCTGATATTCTTCTTTGCTGATCTTTAATTCTTAGAAGGCATTACTGAACAAATTTTCCCTTAGTTTGATCCCACCACTGAAATCTGGTGCTTTCAGTAAAGACACCCATATGCTCATTCTATGTGTGACAATTTAATTACCTAATATTTCTCAAAGACATTTTCGTGGTGGCAGTCTGTATTAAAAATGTGATGCGCTGTTATTACTTTAGTGTCTTTCGTGACAGCAATTATTTTTAAAGGGACGCAATGTCATCATCGCGTTTCAACAGGGAACCGATCAGTCATTTAACCTGTTTTTAAGAGTAATTTATAAGGGTTATGGCAGCGAGCCTGACTACCTGTTCGGAGCAAGCGATCAACCCACCCTGAGAGGCAAAACGTACCGGGGCTGTTCTCGGAGCAGCACAGCGGTGACCACCACCATAGCCGCCTTGGCTTCCCGCCCTCCTCTCTGGCTGAGGGGAAGGGACCGGGCTCCACCTAACGACTCACTGCGAGCTAACAGCGACGGAGAGTGAGTTCGATGGCTGGGAGTCTTCCTTCTCGACAGAGCACGCAGTAACCTGGAGTTCACAGCCATAGGAGGACGAATGAACCCAGAAGACCATAAACGCCCGTGGTGGCGCTCACCCTGTCGCCGCTTCCCCACGCCCTCCTGAGGCTCCCACACCCCTCCCGCTACCCCGGGACCAGCCGCTCCTCTAAGGGACGCGGGAGACTCTTGACGGCCGGGCGGTAACTGGGGCGGGTCATGGCGGCGGTAAGGGCCCGGACGACCGCTGGGAAAGAGCTCCGCGGAGGCTCGCAGCGGGAGCGGGCAGCTCACCTCCTGGGAAGCGTCGTAGCGGGAGCCAGCGGCGGCCGAGCGGGGCAGGGACTTCCCCCCAGCTTCTCAGCAGCCCCGCCACCGTGAGGGGCTCCGTCCGCCCCTCAGCACACCCCCGGCGCTGGCGTTGTGCAAGTGGAGGGGGCGAGGGGTACTGGAGCCTCGCAACAGCTTATCTCGGCTCGTTTCCGCCTCCCGGAGTCCGGCTGAGGCGGCAACGGTGACAGCAGGTGGGATCCAAGGCCATCCACCACGACGGTGAGCGCTCCCGCGGAGACGAGACTAAGCCACTAACCTGCACTGGTGAGGGAGCCGGGCTTAGCCCCCCCTTAGCAAGAGGGCACTGCCGGGGGCGGGGGTCTCGGTCGCCATCTTTCCCGTCGTGGCCGTCAGGCGCAGTGAGTTGGGAAAGGGATGGTGGGTCGGAGAGGTGAGCTGGTTCTCGCCGGAGTGTTATACTTTTTAGGAGTTTCTCCTTATTCTTTCTCAGCCCTGAGAATTGGTCGAGGATGGGGCCAGGCGGTTCTCGCTCGCCCGGTCCTGACAGGGACACGGAGAGGTTGCCTCGTGCCGCCGTGGGCTGGTACGCTGGCTATGCGACTGGGGCTCCGCTGAGCTTTGTATTATTATTATTTGGTTTTATCCTCTCTTATTAGAATTGTACTAGTTGTACGGGTAGGGAGGGTGTCGTTGCTTTTCTCTTTCTCTTTTTGCAGGTGTGGAAAGTGCTTGTCAGTGCATGTCACAGATTTTAACATTTCTGTACGTTTTCCCATCAACGTGTAATGAATTCGAGTGTAAGTATTGGGGTTAAATCTTGACCATCAGTGTTTATGGAGATAAAACCATTGCTTCCAATGAGCTTGCTTGGAAAAGGCTATGCATGTGTGTGAGTCTATGTTACTATATTCTGCTGGACTGCACTGATCCTGAGGAATGATGGTCTGACCTGAATCATGTCAGCAACATTTCTTCAAGGAAATCAATCTGTTAGAAACAGTACTGCGTGGGTTGTTTTTAATTTATTTATTTTCCCCTTAGCAAGCCTGCCCCATTATTTTCATACTCTGTAGCTCTGGTAATGTGTTTCACTTGGTTTTAGTCTCTTTTTACTCCAATGAATCAGAATTTACCAGCCTGTTTCAGTGATAAACAGATGCTTGAACATCTTTCCATGTTTTAAATATTAATGGTATGGGGAGCCCTTTAAAAAAACTGTAGTCTTTCATTTGTATAATTGTTTACTGAAATGGGTGTTCTAGTTACCTATGTCAGCCCCAGTAAAAGTTTTTCTGCTTTTTTTTTTTTTTAATAATGTGTTTCTGAACTGAAGCTGTGTAAGGGTTTGTTAAAATAAGGATTTTAACATCTTTAAGAAATGGCCTGCAGAAGAGCAGTCTGCGCTGGAGGTGTTACCTCACTATCAGCAACACTGCAGTGTGGGCTACCCAAATGATGGTAATGCAGTCGTCAAAGGGAGCAAGGTCATTTTCTGTCTCTAGTGGCCATGAAAGTTGAAGGTTTTGGCAATAGCGATGTTCCACTTGTAGTAAAACAGTGATGATTCTGCCTTCTACAAACGTTGCTTTAATCTCCTTTGTTTTTTGCTTGTTGTTGAATGTAGAAGGCCGTAACTTCTGTGCAACAAGCATTTAATAGCAAAATAACTTTGATCTGCCTGCTATCACAGCTGTTTAATAAAAAACATTTAAAATTACTATTTGCTTTTTATCAGGCTTTGTGTTTTCAGTTGTATTTATGACCAAAAAAAATTGTGATGCCAGTGCCTCTCCCTGTTACAGAACAACACACATATGGTAACTCTGTTTTGGCATTTGTGTAGATGAAGTGATAAATAGTTTGGGAGTGGGTAGCATTTATTAATACATAATCATAGAAAGTCCTGAAGTTGCTGCCAGAAGGCCTGGTAAAACATTAATATTAATGCTTGAATTGAGCTCTTTATCTTTTCTAATATACTATGTTTTATTAATGAGCTAATTAGCAGAAACTTAAGAAGGGTTTACTCAGTTATATAAAAAAGAACAGCTGCTATGATATAATGGAGTGAATTAAAAGTGAACCAGCAGCTCTTAAAAATACTCATTTAGGCCAAGGGGGTAACCAAACACTAACAAAGGATTGCCACTTACCTAAATCTGGCTGTTGGTATTAACTTCCTACGGCCTGAAAGTTTCATACACAGGTGTATTATGTTGTTGTAGGCCTGGCAAAAAATACTAATGCAGTAATACCTAACACAGCACACCTTCAGTTTCTGGGAAGGGATCACAGAATTGTCAGAGTTGGAAGGGACCCTAAAGATCACCTAGTTCCAACCCCCCTGGCTGGCAGGGACACCAGCCACTAGACCAGGTTGCCCAGGGCCCCATCAAGCCTTGTCTTAAAAGCTTCCAGGGATGAGGCTTCCACAGCCTCTCTGGGCAACCTGTTCCACTGTCTAACCACCCTCATGGTGAAGAACTTCCTTCTAATGTCTAACCTAAACCTACTCTTCTCTAGCTTACACCCATTTCCCCTGGTTCTGTCACTACCTGACCTCCTAAAAAGTCCCTCACCAGCCATCTCAAACTGAAGTTGCTCCAGCTCCACTACAAAGTAATAGTTATACATTAATGATTTCTTGAAACACCAAGCAGCTAAACCCATAAAACTAATGTCTTGTATAATGATGACTCCATGTATCAGTTTTCATTTTACTTTTGTAACAGTGGAACATAATTATCCCAGCTGGAGAGTAAATCTCCACTGGTTTTAGGCATAAATTACAGTTTTTACAACACCATTACCATCCTTTCTCAGATAATATGAATAGCTTCAGTAATCCATAATAGAAGAAATAGAAAAATAGAAAAATTGGACGAAAATTTGCACAAAGTTTACATTAGAATTAACATAAATGAATGTGCATAGGAGGCCCCTCTGCTTAAAATATGAGGAATAAATGAACTGTTATGGTAATCTCTGCTCCTTGCCCTGAAATAAAACTATGATGTAGCCTGTGTATGGAATGTATTGGAAACCGGTAGACAATAGAAAAAACAGAGGTTTCAGTTCAAAATGTGGCATCTGTGCTACTTCAGTATTTATCAGAAGTAAATGTCACTTGTTCCATTAAGTGTATAATTAACAAAGAGCATGTAGGTATGCTTCTCAACATTTAAGTTACAATTACGTTATGCATTGGTCTGTACAGCACAACTCTAGTATTTTTGAGTCTCAGAAAAAGAATGTATATTTTGTGCTGCATGAGACTTTGGATGCCAGGACAGCCTAGAAAGTTCTAGAAAAGCAATATCATTGGTGTTTACTAAACTGAAGAATAATCCAGCAGAACAAATTCAGAAATGAAATTTTGTCATTAGAATCACAGAATTTTAGGAGTTGGAAGGGACCTCGAAAGATCATCTAGTCCAACCCCCCTGCCACAGCAGGATTCCCTACACCAGGTCACACAGAAGCGTGTCCAGATGGGTTTTGATATCTCCATAGAAGGAGACTCCACAACCTCTCTGGGCAGTCTGCTCCAGTGCTCTGGCACCCTTAGTGTGAAAAATTTTTTTCTTTTATTCACATGGAGCCTCCTAGGCTTCAGTTTACAACCATTGCCCATTGATTGAATCACTGACAAAACCACAAGTATACCCTAGACATTTTCTGCTTTGCACTAAATTTTCTTTAGCAGAAAAAAAAAAAAGGAGGTGTGTTGGTTGTTGTTCTCCATTGCAGACTTTGATGTGGTAAAGAAAGTTTAAATGTAGGCCAGAGTGCGGAAATAGTACATTCTGAAGGAAGAGGCTGATCTGCTGCTTAATTTGGGTATTTCTCATCTCTAAAAAGAACTTGGCTGTTTTAACTAGAAGTATTCCTTTTCTTAATAAGAACCATTTTTGTGAGAAAAATTTTAATTTAAAAGTTGAACTGAAGATCCAAAGCTAGTCTGAAAATACACAGGAGTAATATACACATCAGAAATGTATCCGTTCATGTAAAAGTCCCCTTGTTTTGTCTCCTACACATAGTTGTATTTTTTGATGGGCTGGGTTCAGGTTTTTTTAATTAATACCCTTGCAAGAAGACAGGTTTCCTGTGTTCATCTATGCTCATTAAGACCTGGACTGTTAGAATCCATTATTGGTGTCACAGTAGAAATGCATGTTTCATTATTTCTTCACTTGAGCAACTCATATAAACTACTCATGTGGTATGTGGTTTTTGTCTGTGTTCATTTAATATTCCTCATCATTTTTAACTTCCAGTTCTGCCTTTTTCCACATCCCCATGAAGCACTTTATGCTTTAAAGGGATTTGCAAGAATACCCACCTTAAGGCAGTCCTGTGACCTATGGGTGACTCTTATTACAGAATGAGACAGGCCAAGATCAGTAAGATCTCATCCTCCTTTGCTAAGTAGTCGTGTGTTTAATAGGTAATTACCAAGGCTTCTGAAGGTCAAGATTTTTTTTTCTGCTAATTGTAGGAGGGGGATTGTTCTTAGCAAGAGATAGAATAATCATAGAAATAAGAATGTAATCAGATACCATTTGTGAGAGGGGCTCTAAAAATTTTGCACTTCTGTAATTAAAGTCTTTAAAGAGCTTATTTACTCAGCCTGGACCACAAGGTTCTAGAGCTGATCTATTGGCTGCAGAAGAAGAAGACCCAGCCTCTTCTGGAACACATGCAAAGCAGCTCACCTGAAAAGCCCTCCCTGGGAGATGGAGAGCTAGTGTGGGAGGAAGACTTGGCAAAGTGAGGGGCAGTGGTAGTAGGAGACAAGAAGGATATGTGTGGGAGCTGCAACTTGCACTTGCGTGCACTAATCCTCCTGTAACATTTGGCAGGGATTATCTGTTCTCTGTCTGCAGGTGACTTCTTCAGTTTTGTGATAGTTGACATTTTGTGATACAAAATCTGAGCTGTATTTTAAGTTATACCTACACTTTTCATACTTATAAAACCACCCAAAAAATGTGAAGTAGTATTTGTATTACTAAGCTCAAAAGTATAAAAAACTTCATTTCTAGAAGAATAACAAGTAGTGAAGTTTAAAATTCCACATAGACATTTGTATACTTTAAAATGAAGCAATAAGGAAGCAATAGCTGAATTCTTTTTTTTTTTTTATCTCCCCCATCCAGATGAATTTCACAGTAGACCAGATCCAAGTTGTCATGGCCAAGTTGTCATGGACATTTGAACATGGCAGATCAGCCTTGACAGACTCCTTGGCGTTTAAAGTGGGCATCATTGCTTCAGCCAGAGCCAGAGAAGCATAATTCACACACAGAAAGAAGAGCAAGAAAGGTGTATCAGGATCAACTCTACGTAAGGATTCGTATCATCTTTCTTTTTTTCTTTTTTACTTGTTTTTCATTTTAATGTGAAGACATAAAAATGGTTTGCTCAAAGGCTTGCGTCCTGTCAGATCTTTTTTAAGGTGGCATGTGAATCAAGCTGTGCATTACAGAACAGAAGTTCACAGAATCACAGAATGTGAGTTGGATGGGACCTCGAAAGTTCATCTAGTCCAACCCCCTGCCACAGCAGGATTCCCTACACCAGGTCACACAGAAGCGCATCCAGATGGGTTTTGACTGTCTCCAGAGAAGGAGACTCCACAACCCCTCTGGGTAGTCTGTGCCAGTGCTCTGGCACCTGAACTGGGAAAACATTTCTAGGTGTATTCACAAGGAACCTCCTATGCTTCAGCTTATAACTACTGCCTCTTGTCTTGACCCCATCCTCCTGACACCCACCTTTCACATACTTAAAAGCATAGATGAGGTTATGCCTTAGTCTCCTCCAAGCTAAAGAGACCCAGCTCCCTCAGCCTTTCCTCATAAAGAAGATGTTCCAGCCCCTTCATCGTCTTGGTGGCTCTGTGCTAGACTCTTTCCAGCAGTTCCCTATCCTTCTTCAACTGAGGTGCCCAGAACTGGACACAATATTCCAGATATGGCCTCAGCAGGGCAGAGTGAAGGGGGAGAAGAACCTCTCTTGACCTAGTAGCCACACCCCTTCTCATACACCCCAGAATCCCTTGCCCCTCCTGGCCACAAGAGCAACTCGGAGGTTGCGGAGTCTCCTATGGAGACATTCAAAACCCGTCTGGATGCGCTTCTGTGTGACCTGGTCTAGGGAATCCTCCCAGACAGGTTTTGAATATCTCCATAGAAAGAGACTCCACAACCTCTCTGGGTAGTCTGTTCCAGTGCTCTGGCACCCTCACCAGGAAAAAAATTTTCTTGTATTCACACAGAATCTCCTATGCTTTAGCTTACAACCATCCTCTTGACACCTACCCTTTACATATTTAAAAGCATAAATAAGGTCACCCCTTAGTCTCCTTCTGCAAGCTAAAGAGACCCAGCTCCCTAAGTCTTTCCTCATCAGGAAGATGTTCCACCCCCTTCATCATAGTGGTGGCTCTCTGCCACAGATTTAGGTATTACTCAAGCCTAGTGATTACCTGCTGTGTGAATATCAGTATTGCAGGAACACTACTTCACCTGAACGCTTAACTTCACACTGCAGCCTGTGGCAGTCCAGGTAAGGCTCAATGCCTTAACTTTGCATTTGGCAATGCTGTCATGTAAGGTTTATAAGGTCTATAAGGTTTAAAACCAAATGCGGCTGCAAAACTCCTGCCCAAACCAGCCAGAGAACACAACCATACCTTAGCCCTGATAATTACTCTGCCCAGTTTAGTAGTTACTTAACAAAATTTTATGATACCATGAATGATTTAGAGCATCTCCTTAAAAAACGGCACTCGTCCTTACTTCTCTGATGTCCATACAAGATGTTTACACCCCTTCAGCGTTCAGCAACCTTCAGCAGCCACCGAAGTCCTACTTCAGTTTGGCATTAACAGTACAAACAGCATCTTCAGCAACCAATACTAGTTTTAAACACTTTATTCATAATGGCTCTCGAACCTCTCTCCCCACTGCAGTTAAGTCACTGTGCAATTTTGATGCAGAAAGCACTGATCTGCTGCAGGCCATTAGGAAAAAAAGAATCATGAGTAGCATGGCTTTATTGGAAATAAATCACACTAAAACTGATCCTCAACAGGTACAAAAAATTCAACAGATAAGGAAAGGAAAAGAAAGACTGGATGTAAAGACCAACATGGGAATTGAAGACTGCTGTGAAAGATCATACAAAAAAGGCAATAAGGAATAGTAATGCAGCATTAAAGGTGGAAATACAGGGCAAATAAGATTTACAATACATCCTGCTTCAGTATTTCATATCCATGTACTTTGTTCAAACACTGTGACAGTAATGGAAGGCAAAAAGCACCAGACTTCTGACTAAAAGAAAAAAGGAAGAAAATTAGGAAAAGTAAAAGCTGGTAATTAGGGAAGCAGTAATCTCAAATGTAGTTACTCAACAAAAGCACAACACTTGGAAAAGCTTCTATGTCAGCATATATAGGCAATACTGTTATTCCAGCTCTAAGGAAATGACTTGATTTCCTGGTCTGTAATCTCTTCCATGTACAGTACTGCTGAGGTTATCCTTAGAGGTGTGCAGGGAAACACTGCATACACGCAGATTTGTGAGAGGAGTACGTCAGGAGGAAGTTAACTCCCATGGAATTAGAAAAGCCTTGATTAGGTGACCACAATGTGGGACAAAGCATACAGGGGACCCTAAACACATAATTCTAGTTAGGCAAAAGCACTATGCAGCTACAGCTTCTATCTTCCAAAGAGCTCAGCCTCGCCACTGGCACGTCGGAGTGCAGTATTCCCAAGCAGAATGCAGCAGTTACTGACATTGACAGAAGCCATGAGCAAGGGATCTTAGAAAATAAGCCTGTGCAGTGGAGAAAGTAATTCCTGTTTTGTCTCCTTAGAGCTGCCATGGAAAGCATGCACTTCTCTTGCTCATCATGTGAGGGGTGGGCTTTTTTAAAGAGGGCGACCAAGAACTTTACAATCTAAGTTTGAGTTTAAAGGCTGTTTCTCTATCACCTCTTCAAGCTCTCAAACCAGAAACTGAACTACAGCTCAACTGTGCATAGCTTGGAGGTCTTGGTGTTAGGGAGGTATCCCAATTCTCACCTAACAGAACAAAGATTGTGTAATGCAGGGTTTGCATAGATAGTTGTCCCTATCCCAGCCCAAAGAACATTTAAGAGGAAGAAGTCACAGCTTAGGATTTCGTTGCATTTGCGAAAACAGAGATGAAATGGGGGAGGGAGGGACACCCCACAACAACAACAACAATAAAAAAACCACAACACAATCTCATTTACAGAGGCTTCCCCTACACTCCTAGGTAAGGGGGAAGTGGGGAACAAGACATACAACACAAGTCATGGCTATTTCACAAAGCTTCATTGTCTTAAGTGAAGTTTATTACAATCCCCAGCAAAAGTATGAAAAATTCACTAAAGCAACTTCTGCATCATCAGGTTGCTGCTGTTCTAGAGTGGTTAAGTGCTTTTTTTTATTTAAAAAAAAGTTTATTTTTACATTATTGCTGTGTTTTACAACAAAATTAATAAACATTTGTGAAATCCACCAAGCAACAGCAACTCAGTTTCCCCAGAACAAGCCAAAACCATTAAAGCATGTCCTGAAAGGGCCTTTTCTATCCCAGCTATTTCATGATCAAGGAAAAAAAAACCCACAAAAAACCCCCAACTACCACGTCTGTTTCTAGTTTAGATGAATTTACTCCATTTTCCAGAAGGCAAATCCTTTCAATAAATAGCAGAATAACTTCTGAGATGCTGAAGTTCAAGATACAAGCAGCAGCTCTGTGCAGTGTCTCCTGGAGTTCCATGCTGCCCCTTGTTTCAGTCCAGTGAGATGATGTCAGGAGCACTGCCACCACTGCTGGTTATCACTCCTGCCTCGCTCCGGCCAGAGGAGCTAACGTGCGTGCTGCTCTCGTGGCGACTCGTTGACGTGATGATGCTGCCAGGCGTACTGCTTGTTAAGGTTGAGGTGAGACTATCCAAAAACATAGGAGGACAGTACTGCTTGAAACAAACAATGAAAAATGAAGAGACTAACTGCACAAGGGAAATGTATGCTCTGAAGATACATCTTCCCTACAACAAGCACAGAACACATTACTAGCAGAACCTCAATTACCACATGCATAGGCAAGAACGCAAGTTCTGCAAACCACCTACTCAGCAAGCCAAGATGCTATCCATGAGCCCTTCTCCCTCATCATCCCCTTTGTTTTGTTTAACATCTCCATGTGATGACTACAAAAACAACCCAACAAAGAAAGGCATCAGCATTTGTAGAATGTTCACTGCCCATAGCTGAATATTTCAGGCTCGTAGCAGAATGATTTTTGCTACTTCAATAGAGGTTAGAATAATTTCATCCTCTCAAAATGACAGCAGCTGTACTAATCAACATTTTCACAGTATACACCTGCAACAATACATGCAGGTCTGTAAATATTTTAGCAGTTATAAATGAGCCCTGATCAAGTCTGATTAAGAAAAATTATGAAGTTGCTTTAAATTTTCTGAAGTGGAAGACAAGCCTTCTCAAAGCAGAGCTAAACATTCAGAAACATAACAAGGTTGCCAGGTGTCAGAGGAGGGTAAGAAGAGAACAGCCATGCGCGCACACATTTTGTTCAACACACCTTACTTTCTCTTCCTCTGTGGATTCCAATCTTGTGAATATGTTTAGAACAGAGCCTGAACTGTTTGAACTGTCCAAAGTGGACACTTCACAGTAGCATACCTGCTACCAGTCTCCCACATGAACAAACTTCTGTTACTTCCACTTTTGGCAGTTCAAACCTCAAGGTCAGGCACAGAGTATTGCAAGATGCAGGAAGTGGAAGGAGGAAGTTCATCCTTTGTTTTTAAGGCACCAGAAAGTCAAGTCTGCTGTAGAGTCCTATTGCTGTTCTCTTCTAGTGATAGAAGAAACAGAGGGATCTGCTTCATATCTTCTTGTCTAAGGTAGTAGATACTCCCCCATGTTTCAAGGCTGCATTCTATCTGTGTAAGCATCTAGTTACAGCAAGGATCATTCTCCCTAACTGTAAAGTTTCTGGGGAAGAGAAAGCACTGCCTAGTTACTTTTAATCTACAAAATTTCCATATAATCTGAAAACAACTTGGTCTAAATGTTACATGGAAGAATTATTATAAAAGTGTTCAGTCATGTGCCTATCAAATTGATAAAGATACTTTATTTAACACATAATCTCCTTCCAGTATCAAAACCAACAGAAACAGCAATGAGCAAGGTATTTTTACAGAACTTAATCTGGCCTACAGATGAACTAAAAGCATGAAGGACATGATGGGTGTGAACAAGTTAGTGCTGTGCAAGTACCCACTTTAGAAAGGCAAAATAAAAGGGAGAGTTTCCATGTCTGGATTCATCCTAGTGAGGCTAATCTGAATCTTCCCTTAATGTTTCTCCATTACCACCTCTGAGGAAAATGAATCTTCCTGGCATGTTAGGACAAGGGACAATAGGAGCAAATTACAGCATAGGAGGTTTAATGTTAATATGAGGAAGAATTTTTTCATAGTAAGGGTGACGGAACACTGGAACAGGCTGCCCAGGGGGGCTGTGGAGTCTGTTACTCTGGAGACATTCAAGACCTGCCTGGACTCGTTCCTGTGTGACCTTATCTAGGGTGTCCTGCTTTGGCAGGGGGGTTGGACTTGGTCTTTGTAGGTCCCTTCCAACCCCTAACATTCTATGATTCTATGATTTAAGCAAGTCCAAAAGTACTGCAAATATGGTATAGATGATGACAGCACCCTGATAGTTACCCAAGCAGTATGTCACAAAAACTAGGCTCAGAAATTAACCCCACAGCAGTTCAGAAACATACCTGTGAATCAACTGGGATTAGCGAAAGAAAATCCAGACCTAGGAAGAAGGGAAAAGTAATAAATTGATGTGTCTTTCTTTTATTCATACACAAGTTTAAGGAACTTTTTTGTAGCCATAGACAGATTTTGCAATTGTTACAGAGTTTCTAAATGGACTGTGACACCACTCTCAACGACTACTTCAGGCAGCAGCAAAACGAGTTATCTAGGACAAGTGGCTCTTTTTAAGAATGAGAATGACATAATGATGTATTATTCACTGGATATTGCAGGGTGGGTCAATGTGTTTGCTTAGATGGAGGTTGCCATTTGGAGCTGTTGGTTCATAATGCAAGTTTCACTGCATATTGTACCTGACTTGGCCAAACTGGGACATGAAGAGTGTCATCACATTAAAGATGCTGGAATGAAGTAAAGTCACAACATGCACAAGTCCAAAAACAAGCAGCAGGTCTCTTCCTTCACCCATGGGCAGCCAATAAGGAAACATTTCTAATATCATCCCCGTTTTGTTCTAGACAAATAAAAGGAATGAAGAAGAGGAGACTACAAGTAGTTTAAGGTATATCCTCTAAGAGCAGTGACAACTAGTGTCCATCTTATACACCATTAGTGTGTACGCATTTAGGGCAAGATGTTTAAAAGTATGAAACCAATGAAAAATTATAGTCCTTTTTTGTTTTGTTTCTAATATTGGCCTTGTGTTTGCTATGTCAACAGAAAGAAATGGTAAACTTACTCCCTCCCTCTCCCCTCACCTCCAAATTTGTTCTGGCCAGTGGAATGTCTCCTGTTCTCCATTAGAGAAAAATACTGAAGGAGACTTTAGCTCAGCTGCTTTTACAGAATTGACAGCTGCTTTTGTTCTTGCACATTCTAGAACTTCAGTTGATAGGGAAGAACAACAGTTCTAGGCTTCTATTCTCTCAGCTTACTCTCCTATCCAATTTGAGAAGACAACAAATTCTTAACAAAGGAAATGTAGAGGGAGGGAGAAGTAAGGTAATCAAAATGGACAGAGAAACAAGGGGAATGACATCCATCCCATTGCCAAACTGGTGCTGAAAGATGAAAAAACCCAGAGATGTTGCAGAAGGGAAATGAAGACAGGCAATGGAGAGGGGAAAAGGAAGTACAGGAGGCCAGTGTGACACCTGTCACCACAAGTCACCATTTCCTGGGCTCTGGGTTCTTTACAGCCGGCAAAGAGAACCCCCAGAGTCCCTATATACAGTTTTCTTTTCAAGGAGCCAGGATAGAAAACAATCAGTATCCCCACCTTTTGTCTGATATTTAGCAGCAGTGTTGAAGAATACATCATAGGCATTTAGGGTATGTCTAGGTAAAGAAAGTCAATAGAGGTCAGCTTACATATTGAAGCTCACCTTAACCTTTTTCATACAGTCTAGACAGAGCACCACTAGAATCAGCTACAGAACATCTGTACATCTAGGGCTAGGATGAGCCAGTGCCATTACACATCTATAACTTAAATAAGCAGCTACTCTCCCTTGCATCTATAGCATGTGACAGGTGGATATTTACAAAAGATCTAACTGAATATAGCGAGAAGTGCCAATATGTACCCCAGAAGCAAATGTTTTTCACATCACTGTTGCAAAGTGCAATCTGAAACTGGGAAGACAGCCTGTACTAGGCTTATCTAGACATCACATCAGTGCAATACTGCATATAGTCTTGTTCCATTTAAAAAAAAAAAAGAAAAGAAAATTATCCACTTTTTACCCACCCCACAAATTAATAAGTCTGTCAGAATACACATTAAAAATGGTCACCACCTACCTGGCAAGTCTGATGAAATACTGGATATTGGTGGGTGATGGAATGGATAGTCTGTTAATGAAGGAGGAATAGCAGCAGCATCAACCGTTGTCACACTGGGCACTCTGACAGCAGATGGCTGATACATGAGAACCCTGTTTTAAACAGCATGGGAAATTACAAACAACCTGGCCGTTAGTTGCAGGAGAGAAATTATGCACTGCTGTGCACTCATTCATAAGGTCACTATGTTACAACACAACTATAGTGTGGCTACTCACTACACAGTTATCCACTCTAATTTCCTCTTTCATAACAGTCTTCATAATAACATGACCGTATCTTGGCTCTTAACAGCAGCTGTGACATAAGAGCAAGTTGGTGTTAAAACAAAGTACTGGACTCATTTGTAACAGTCTACCATTCAGAGACAGAAATGGACATCTGTATCTGTGGTGCACCCTGGGAGGATGTGCAGGTAGCCAGAGCCAGAAGGAGAGCACTCCTTTCAGTTCCTCCGCATAATTGCTCCTTTGTGCTAACCTGTCACACCAAGGGCACGACTGACCATTATTCAGCCCCTGGTGCATAGATGACACCTGTGAGAGTTAAACATCAAACCCATCTTTACCCACAGCCTGAGCCCAAGCTAAATTCAGCTCTCCAGGATCATGAAACCTGTGAAAACCCCTCTGCACCTCTACTTTCTGCTCCATTAGTTTGCAGCACTGTTAGAAATTACACCACAGGGATTCAGGCACCAAGCATACATATAAAATATTTCCTAAACTCCAAGTCAGGTGGATGCACTCAAGAGTCCCACTGCCAGCTGCTCCACATTGCTCCTTCCTGCCCACATCTGAGTGCTATCTACTCACATCTTCCTCCCCAGACTAATGCATTGGTACTTTTATACTAGTTCTGATTTCAGAAGCTTGAACTTCAGACTCTCCCTTCTCAAGCACCTCTTATACTTCAGCCTCTGTTGCCTCTTCCTATAGGAAGACACTCCAGTTTCACCAATGTTGTATTCAGGCAACATTGTTCACAGGAGATAAGCTATTAATAAGCCATTCCCCAAAAGCCTAGCTATTACTTGGGAAACATGCCATTTCCATACCCCAACAGTAAGGAAAATACAGTGGTCACAGACAGACAAGAAAACTCAGTCCTTCTACAGTTACGGTTGCAGATAGCCATCTCAGACAAACACAGGAGCATGGAAGTAAGTCTCGGTGCCTTCTGAAACTTCATGAAGAGATATTTGTAGCTATTTTTTCTCATTTTTATAAGAAATGGTCTCTTGTGGAAGAACTCCTCCGTAATCTTCACAAAAAGCAACAGCATATCAGTATCGCTGCTGAAAGTTGTTGAAGATAACCAACTATTTTCTCACCAAAGACCACACAAACCTGTGAACTCGAGACAGTACATCTGCTCATTACCTCAAAATCTGGCAAAACAGAAGGGGTTTGGTTTTATTCCTATTATTTTAGTACAAGATGTGAGACACTATGCTGCACATACACCACTTATGCATGCAGCAATGCTAACTACTAAGCCATTACTGAAAGCCGATGCTCATAATTGCCTTGTGAAGCAGTGACTGCTTGTGAGCCTAATCAGTGTCCCTGTCTCCCTGCAGGTTTCCTGCACCCAGGGGCCAAAAGCAACAACTTTACAGAAGGAAAGAACAGCTATTGCAGCCAAATTGCACAGACTGGGACAGACAGAAGGTGGTGCAACACTAATGAAGCTGGTTAAGCCTGCTGCTGAAGTCAGGCACAACTACAAGGATGGAGCAGATGACAGAGACCTTGGGAAGTCATTGGTTGTGCTAACTGACTGAAAACCAAGGCCAACAACAGTGTCCAAGACATTCCAGAGTTTAACAAAGACACGGAGCAAAACCTAGTCTTGATTCAAAACAGCAAAGTGCATCCCTTCCAAGAGGGACAGGAAATACACAACATAGCATTTCCTGGGCACGAAAGCAGATTAGATAAAGGGTACAACAGAAAGAGAAGCCTTTAAGATGACACTAGCTTAACAAGAATGCATAAAGCTACTCCACTTGGCATAATCTGCTTTCTCAGGAGAACCCTGTTCATTAGCTTAAACAGTTCCCTCTTCTGTGGAGAAATATCTCTGCAAACACAACAATGGTCACTGCAAGTCTTTTGAGAGATGAAAAACTATTTAATAGTGTTTTGCCTGTACAAAGGTACCGTATAAATACAACCTTCTGCAAGTAGAAGCCTAGAAATTCTCTGAAATGTGAAGCTGGATCCCGAAAAGAGATTACAAGTCCATTTGTCTATGCATCAGTTTATCTGAGACATTACAGAATAACAACCAACTTTAAAATTGACAAACCCTTTGGTTGGGCTTCCTTGTGTTTCAGCCATAAATATGCACTTCCTTTTGGCAGGAGGGTCTTCCTCTTCATCAGAAGAGCTCTCCAGTGTTAAGTCAATAACATCAACTTTCTTCTGGTTTACCTCATCAGTCACAGTCACAGAACACGGTTTGCTAACACTGGAACCTAAACAAAAGAATAAATCACTGTTTTTTCAAGGCTGTTGACATCCGCTCTTTCTATTTGCAACAATAGCTCATCTTCCTGGCCACTATAGAGAATACTATGGCCCAGGGACTGTTTTATTAGTATTCAGTATCGTGTTGAAAATATTAAAGCAAAAGCTTTGGTCTTCACTTATCAGTTTAAGGACCTAAAACAAGAGCAACCTTTTGGTTTTTTAACTGCTACTACAAAAAGCAAACACTAAGCAGAAAAATGGCCACTTTTAGAGATACAGCCCTTTGGTTTTAGTTTAAATGGCAAGAAGGTTAAAAATATTAAGTCCTCCACAAAACCAACACCAACATCCATAGACATTATTCAAACTACAGCTTCATCTCTAAGACTTTCTGTTGGTTTGCAATCAGTACTCAGGCATACATACTTTCTATTTTGGTGCACTGTGGGCTTGAGACTGTCACAGCGTCTTTCTTTGGCCTCATGGGGCACCAGGAGCCATCTTCTTGAAATTTGATCTCATCCACATCTGAACATTCATTAAGGATTTCCATAAAGAGCCTGAAAAATATAGTTGAGTGGTTTCATTTCAGAATTAAAAAATGCATTTGGAATCAAAGTGAAAAGGAGACAGTTGAAAAGCTAATCATTATCACTTTCAACCCACTGCAAGTACTCTCTCTCTAGCGCATCTTACCTGAAAGCCTGCAACTACAACCTTTGCAGACATCAATACCTGAAAAGAGTATCCCAACTTACCCATCTTCCACTCTAGCATTACTCCAATTCACAGATTTCCATACAGAGGCAGTAAACATCATCCTTTGAATCAAGCTTGACATCATGAAAATTTTAAGTAATTGTGTAATATGCAAACTCAGTCTCTTACCCATCTAATATTAGGCTCTCATAAGCTGCCTTTTTGTCACAGACAGGGCAGATCCAGGTAGGCTTCTTTTCATTCATTTGAAGATAAAGAGCAGCATCAAAACACTGCAGGTGTGTGCAAGTAACAGCTCGGCATGGGATTGTCAGTCTCATTTTTCCCAGCTACAGGAGATACATTTGAACAGTGTCAGAACAAAATACACTGAAGTAAGCCTGTGAAAACTGTGGCAGTTGAAGCGACTGTTCCTTCTCACTATGGAGGTGCCCAGTGCTAAGGTCACTGCAGGCAAATCCACCCTATCAAAGCAGGTACAGTGCACTCACAAGAATAATAAAGCCATCTCCAAAGTCTTCCCTAAGCAGAAAACAGCCAGAAATATTCCTAGTAGATTTGCACCAATTTTTGGCTTGTTTTGTTTTTTGGGGGGGGGAGTGTTGCCTTTTTTTGCTGTTGTTAAAAGACCTACTGAAGCATCCACTTTTATAATTTTCTTTTAGACATTATTTCAAGGAGTTTTGTGAGCACCATTTATGTTAGATTAGCATAATACCCATTTCAACATTTAGCCTAACAGAGCAGTCACAAACACAATCATCAAATCATAGAATTGTTATGGTTGGAAAGGACCCTCAAGATCATCTAGTCCAACCAGTAGCTCTACACCACTCTTATCCCTAAATCACCCCCCAAAGCACCACATATACCCGCCTGTTAAAAACCTCCAGGGATGGTGACTCCACCACCTCCCTGGGCAGCCTATTCCAATACCTCACCACTCTTTCAGTGAAGAAATGTTTCTTAATATCTAATCTAAACCTGCCCTGGCACAGCTTGAGCCCATTCCCTCTAGTCTGTCACAATGCCGATTTTTACCTGGCAAGAGAAACCCCAGTGTAGCACTTGTTACACAGCGATAAGGTTTTTGTCTATTACAGCAGATGGCAGTATAAGCAACACCAAGATGAGGAGATCTGCAGTTTTACTTAGCATTGTAATCTTTACTTAATCCTGTCATCCTCCCCAATCAATCTCAACACCTCAGTACGAGGTTAGTCCTTGTGAAGACCTCAACTATACATGAGGGAGGAGCAACTTGATTCTGACTGCATTACAGCTGAAGCATTAACAGTTCTAAACTATAGTTGGATGAATGCTGCTACAATCAGGTGCTTGTGGATGCACTCTTCTCACCGCTATTTTACATTAGTGAATCCATTTATAACAAAAGCCAGAGCAGTTTCTAAAGTGGAGCCTTTCAGAATCAGCCCACCTCTGCACTGAAGATGAAAAGAAATCTTTACATGGTAATTTCGAGCCATACTTACAGGACACATCAGAGATACCCGCAGACTGGTTGTGGCAACTTCACTATCAGGATCTGCAGTTAATTTTTCTTTTACTATTAAAATTAAGAAGTTACACACAGACATCAGTATTTAAAATGCTAATCTTAATTTGCCAGTACCTCCACTTTATTTCCAGCTATCTAAAAAATTGAGCTTAAGCATCTAAGAAACTATTTCATAGCAATATCAAACAACAACAGCTCCCTATTTATAAGCAATGGGCAAACACTGTGCATGACAAGGCTGTTTGACATGCAGCAGATGCACTAATAGCCACAATGGTTAGTAGAGCAAACTCAAGTCAACATGCAAAGAGATCATCAGTGACATACAAAGACAATCAGCATCACATGCAAGAGAAGAGAATCTAGGACATCTATCAGTACCTCACAGTCCACCACAGTAAGTGGTACTCATGGCGTTCCCATAAGAACATTTCAGACATTATCTCTAGATGTGGACCCTACCAGCACAAAGGCCCTCACTGAAACAGTGCATGATGCCTCAGCAAAAACAAAGGGAAACCTTTGGTACTCTGGGCAGGGACTTTATTTTCAAAATACTTAAATTCCCTTAAGTATTACCAGTTTTAAATAGCCACTAACCACCCTCAAAAAGTACAGACAGGCAAATTAATTTGACTTACTTAGTGCTCTGGAATGATCAGGGTTTCTGATACCTTTCATTTTTAGCCTCTGCAAAAGCATAGCTGAAGTAAGCTGACGAACGAGATACACAGACATGGAGTAGTTCTACAAGAAGAGTGATTAGACATTAAATACTGATTTCATAGAATACTTCCACTTTGATTATTTACAATGGTTGTAGCATACAGTAAAAACAAAAATACAACGATTTTTTGCTTAATAGCTACACTGGTGACACCTTCTCAAGCATGCAGTCTTTAAGAACTTGTCACATTTGTCTTCTAAATCCTTCCCATTTTTCAGTGTCAGTCTTGTTAGTGGGGAGCTCAAAGAAAAACACATGATAAAAGAAACAAGTCTTTCAGGTGCAGACAACACCTTCTAAAGGCACACAGCTGCACCAACTTCCTTGCACCTTTTCTTCAGCTTGCTCTGCACTTTTAAGGCAAGCTTCATTATATGGTGTGATGGTTTGGACCTGGCTCCCTGCCAAATGCCCGAAGTCACACTGAAAACCTTCCCCCAGAGGTTTGGTCTTTCATGCAACAGGGAAAGCAATATAGCACCATTCTTCCAATTTTAAATAACACCTTAATTGCCTTTATCAATAATAGCATGGTTGCCAAACAATTTAGGTACAGGTTAGGGCCAACCCATCTCCGTTACCAGGCCTTTGATGTCAAAATTTGGGAGAATAGACAGAAATTGGTATGGACCAGTGCCCTCTGAACGGTCTCTCAGAGGGTATTCTGTAACAGGTACAAGAATTTTCAACAAAAACATCTACTGCCCTGTTCCTTCTTTACCACCCACAGGAGAATCAGCTCTTACCTAGATAACCATATGAAGTTATCTAAATGCATGGGAAAACAATAAGAAAAACGTTTCTTTGTTTTCCTTAAATACCATACTGTTTATTGCCTACAGAAAGGATTCTACAGGTTCAAGCCTGATCACTTCTGCAGGACTAATGCCTCCTTTGCTCAGAAGCCCTCCACAATCAAAGTACATGCCCTTACTACGTGAGCCCATGGATAGTTTGGCCATGCAAACTTGCCAAATACTCTTTATTTTTAAGAAAACACACACACCTCAGATATCCTGTATTACAAATGTATCACATAAGTATGTTTCAGATTTATCAAGTCCAGAAACAGCTGACATCAACTGCCTGACACATCCCCAGTAAAACCTTCCCAGCAACCTGCCATCTAAGAGCTTTCTGAGCTGGAAATTCCACCTCTGTTTTGGTTTATTTGCAAGTACAATTTTAAATCAACTCAGAGAGGCTACTTTCACCTACAAAAGTAATCTCAAAAGAATAGAGGTAGAAATAGCCATTTACCAGTTATTCCTGTGAAATAAAAAGGGCTTTTGCAAAACTACTTAGCATTTCTTGGTCAGAAAAGACACACACAAAAAAAAAAAAAAAGAAAATGCATGGCTCCGCCTTCATGGTTTTGCCATATCTAGTCACTTTTAGAAAGCCTTTTTCAATGGACAGTTACAACAGATACTGAAAAACACACATTAGAACACACAGCTGCATAATTTCATTGTTCGCACCACTAGGCTACAGTGATGGAAGTAAGTTTTCCTTTTATTATTTTGTCATCTCTGAAACTGTTTTGTACTATTTACACCACAGAAAGATTTTGGTATTTTTGACAAATTTCAAGCAGCTCCTAACAGCAGGCTGTGTGAATCCTGTAAGTTTTTGACATCCGTATGCAAGTCTCACATGTTACTATAAACTACCATACTTTTAGAGCAAACTGTTTCCTCCTGCTAATAGTAAGCTCAGTCAACTAATACTAAACACTCACTGGTACTTGCCAAAAACACCAGGCAGCAGAGGAGAAGGAGTGTTAGATGAGATTAGACAACTTTCCACATCTTACATATAGTTTACCTTTCCAATTTCAGAAGCCCAGGAAATGGAAATCTGGTTTGGCACTGCTGAAGACAACCTAACTAGAGATGTTATATTCAAGGGGCGCCCAGGTCGCTTCTGTTCAATTCCATTTTTTGGTGGTGGAGCATACCCCTACGGGAGGAAAGGACAAGGAAAGTGTTACAAAGTCTTCCCTCTGTACTCTGCAGCGTGCTGAAACAGTCTTGCTAGTTTTAAACCACTCTATGAGAAGCAGCTAAACCTACAGGCTCTCCAGGCTGCAAACTAAACTCAACATTTGCTCTGATAAATACCTGTCTTTGACGGTCTAATAACACAAGTCAACCACACTTTTAAAGCATTTTTCGTTTTAAAGGGGTTTTACAGAAGTGCTGAAAAATCGGAAGAGAACACTTTTGATCCAGGTTAAGTTCAAGAATAAAGTTAACACTCCTAATTTGTCCTTTTTTCCCCCCACCCAACTGAAAAAAAGCAAAACATAGCAAGTACACAGCCTTAGGGATAAACAGAACAAAAAATGAAAAGTATATTCAGCATTTCACATTCACAAATACTTCATTGATTCTATTAGAAAAAAATAAAGTCTTATTCCAAGAGTTCCACATCTCCTGGGTGTCTGCTTTACCTTGCATCAACTACACCTAGCCCAATCAGCAAGAGGTTGTCATCCATACTCAGCCACAGCCCCTGAAGAAGGGCTGAACATGGGGTATCAGGTGCATGCAAGAGCTAACAGGCTTTGCTGTCATCTGCACAAACAAAATACACTATGTATTGTTTGCTCAGCTTTTATGAAGAATATATAACCTGGACTGACTCTCTCTGTAGTTTTGTTTCCTATATGATGTTTGCAAATTCAATCAGGAGCCATCCGGTTACCTTCTACTTCAAGCATGTACTGTCCAGCACACTGTGAGCAGAAAGTACCTGTGCCATGTGAAAGCACAAATGGCCTAACTGCAGCTTACACATCTCACCCTGCATCTGTCACTATGGAAGTGAGCCAGCCTGTAACAGCAACTCTGAGAGCCTGTGGAGTTCACACAGTCAGTCTGCATTCCATTCACCACTACAGCAGAAAAATTTAAAAGACTGCAGCCCTATGCAGCACAGAACTGATTGCCACATTTCATTTAGTTCAAGATGGTGTTATTCTATAAAATAAACTCTTCCAGAAAGGGTATGTTGGAAAAAACGCACACATGGGGAGCAGTTCACGTTGGACATGAGGAACAATTTCTTCCCAAAAAGTGTTGTCAAGCAAGCCCTGGACCAAGCTGCTGAGGGCAGTGGTGGAGTCACCATCCCTGCAGGGATTTAAAAGATGAGATATGGTGCTTAGGGACACGGTTTAGTGGCGACCTGGCAGTTAACATTTGGACTCTATAATCTTATAGGACTCTAACCAAAATTCTGTGATTCTGTGGCTTGATTGTTCTATACATAGGTCTATTCCAAACAGGAAAACAAACAAGCTATTGGGGGAATCCACTCACTGAATGAAGTCCTTGCTGTGCCAGCCTGGAATCACAATCCATGTTTAAATCAAGATAGAATTAAGATCTTAAAGCCTGCACAAGAGCAGGAGGGTGATCATGGCAGAAATTTTTCACGAGTGATGAAGTGATGGACCAGGTTGTCCAGAGACGTGGTAAGATGCCCTATCCCTGGGAACATTCCAGGTAAGGTTAGACAGACTGAGTAACCTGATCTAGCTATGGGTGTCCCCATTCACTGCAGATGGGTTGATCTAGATAGATGACCTCTAAAGGTCCCTTCCAACTCTTAACTATTCTATGAGCCTCTACGTACTGTGCATACAGAAAAACACACACATTCACAGCCTAGTGCTTAGAAAAAGTTAACCTGGAAGATGGTAAGTCTGAAAATAAAAAAAATTTTCCACTCACTGACAGAGTATATCTTAGGATGATCACTACCTTTAATCCAAGGAGGACTTGATAGTTGTCACACCATTTTTCAGGTTTCCAAATAAGCTCTATTACTAGCCCATATGTTTGACCTGACAACCAAGCCCTGGCTGTGCCTTGTCAGCGTCCTTTATTACTTTCAGACAGAGCTCCTGCTTGCAGTGACAAAACAGGGACTTGGAGCTTCTACAGGCAGACCTGCCATGCCTGCTGAAGAACTCTCTCTAAAATGGTTCTCACTCCACACAAATGACCAGGTAGCTATCAGGAACCTGACAGTGTGTGCCTTACTGCAGAACACAGAGGCAGCAGATGTACAGGGCTACTGAAAAATTCATATTTAAAAGAATTAATGATTTGTCGTTTCTTTAATCAGGCATAGCAGCGACAGCCATTTAGAGTATATATTTCAACAGTTTTGGTGTAGTAGGCCTTTATCCACCATGGCGACTTTATAATGACTTTACACAGACAAACATACAATCTTTGCAATATTTAGAGGAGTATTTCCACACGTACTGTGTCAGCTACGATAATCCTGCTGGTGTCCAACCTAACATGAAGTTGCCTTGCTTTCAAGAAAGCAAGGATGCAAGCTTTTATATTTCCCAACTTTTTTTTACTTCTTTTAGACTCTGCAGCACACATGCTTCACTTCAGTCCAGCTTTTGATGTTTTCTTCCACAGAGCAACAACCCTGAGATCAGACTCAATCTTGTACTCCTACAACACTTTAAAATCTTCCCTTCCTAGCCTTGCAGGAGTTAAGTAAAGAGCACTCTGCCTGCCTCTCACAACCAGCATGGGCTAGCACCATTCAGTTAGGCTGCCAATTCCAGCAGCTAGTAAGTGCCAACATTAGTTGGGTCTTTAAGTCTTCTACACTTACTGCAAGAACCATACTAGTCAAAGTAAGTAAAATCTGCTAAATCCAGAAAAAAAAATCCACAGGAAGCATGACTGCTCATCCATCTGGCTATCTCCAGTCTGCCCTTACAAACATGATTTTGTCCTCTGAAGGAGGACTGCAGTGGGCTGTGGAGGGCCTCTGAGAAGAAAAGCAAACTACCTTTCTGGACTTTTGGACTTTGTCTTGCCTACAAGAGAAGTCAGCAGGAGAACCAACGGCCACAGTGCATCAGGTACAAAATCCTTACTTGCCAAGACACCAGTGTGCAAAGCTCTACGTTTACTCCTTTTAAATCAGAACCAACACTGTAAGAGGAGGACACATAGTTGTAGAAATACAAGAAAACATTGTATTAACACGAGTTGGCACAACCTGCAGTAGCACTGGCATGCTTCCAGCATTTCTCTGAAGTTAGTGGTAAAGACTGAAGCCAAGGAGATGACCAAGAATAATTTACCGACATCTGCAGAGAAGCAAACTGCTATACTAGGGAAAGACAAAATAGTAATCACTTAAGAATTGTACAAGTTGGCAATATAGGCTGGCATCATTAACTTGCTACCTTATACAAACACTGCTGAGTTAAACAACAGTGGTCTTTGAGGCCACTCGATGGGCAGAGGCCAATGGTATTAGTTTTAATAAGGGTAAATGTAGAGTCCTGCATTTTGGTCGTAACAACCTCCAGCACCACTACAGGCTCTGGAAGGAGTGGCTGGAGAGCTCCCCAGCCGAGAAGGACCTGGAGGTGCTGACTGACAGCCAGCTGAACATGAGCCAGCAGCGTGCCCAGGTGGCTAAGAAGGCCAATGGCATCCTGGCTTGTATCAGGAATAGTGTGACCAGCAGGAGCAGGGAGGTGATCTTGCCACTGTACTCAGCACTGGTGAGGCCACACCTTGAGTACTGTGTGCAGTTTTGGGCACCGCAGTATATGAAGGACATTGAGGTGCTGGAAAGGGTACAGAGAAGGGCAACTAAGCTAATCAGGGGTCTGGAGAACAGGCCTTATGAGGAGAGGCTTAGGGAGCTGGGGTTGTTTAGCCTGGAGAAGAGGAGGCTGAGGGGAGACCTTATTGCTCTCTTCAGCTACTTGAAAGGTCATTCTAGGGAGACGGGTGTTGGCCTCTTCTCCCTTGTGACTAGTGACAGGACTAGAGGGAATGGGCTTAGGTTGTGCCAGGGTAGGTTTAGATTAGATATTAGGAAGAATTTCTTTACTGAAAGAGTGGTGAGATATTGGAATAGGCTGCCCAGGGAGGTGGTGGAGTCAGCATCCCTGGAGGTTTTTAAGGAGAGGATAGATGTGTTTCTTCAGGGGATGATTTAGGGGTAAGTGTAGTGTAGGGCTATCGGTTGGACTAGATGATCTTGAGGGTCCTTTCCAACCATAATAATTCTGTGATTCTGAGGCAAAGAAGTTATCTTACATTTCCTGCAACAGAAAGGAACCACACGAGGAATGCAAATAATGACCAAATCAATAAACAGTAATTGCAAGAGCACTTGGACTGAGACGATATTTGTCATTCAGCTTATACTGAAGGAGAAGAGGAAGTATAGTTGTCAAGCCAACAGTCATTTAGTCACTTTCTCCAGACCTAAAGTTTCTGCTGAACAGATCAACAAATCATGAGATGCAGGAAGAACCTACAGGATTTAGATCCAAAACAAAGCAATAATGCAAGATTACCATTTCTGCTATGACTGATATGTTATGCAGAAAATGGATAGTATCAGAGGGCATGCTATACTAGCAAGACTGAGAATCAACAGACATTGATGCAGGGTAACATCAGACCCCCTTCTTTTTTGTTGGTTTCTTAAAGAAGACAATCTGCAGGAAAAGGATAATATCCTCAAATTTGTCACAGATAACACAACTGGCAGTTGCAGAAAACACTGATCAGAAAACACACGAAAGAACCATCTTACACAGTGAAGATGGACAGATGAACAACTTGATGCAATGGCTAAAGAAGAAGGGGTAAGAGAAGCTGAAGCGTCATTTAAGCTGAGTAGAGGCAAAAAAAGCAGTTATGGTTGCATATGGCAGGAGGAAGGGTACAGGACAAAACATTCTGAAAAACAGGTTTCACACCACCTCTCTCCACATAGCATTTTTAAAAATCCAGTGCTGAAAAAACTCCTCTGTACTACTACTTTTTCTGTCTTCTAAAGCTTCCAGAACTATTCCAGAACAGGTTGCATAAAAGTTTATCTCTGTTCCACTATACAGAGATACCTGTTCCAGAGGATTTTTAAGAATCATAAGAGTGCTGTTCCCTTTTTCATGTATGTTCAAGTGCTGAGGTGACCCTGTCTAACTTTGCAACAACACCAGACACCATTAAAGTGTATGACTGCCAACACTGTTGTTCCAGTATCAGCAAATGCTAGGAACCCTTAAATGTGTCTGCTCCTCATCATTGCAATGAATTCTAACCAGACAGATGCAGAGCACTATATAAACTTGTACGCAAGCAGGGAATACCACTCCCTTGTAACAAGGTCTCAATCCAGTCACAAATAGATTGCTGCTTGAAGGTCTACTACCAATCAAGTGTAACTGAATCAAACTTAGTTTGAAGACCTATGAGAAGGATTCCTTATAGTTCATTTTTGATATATTTTCTTGTGTAAATTGCAACAGATGAGGTTTGCCATAGGTGGCTAAAACAATTAATCCATACAGTGGTTGTAACACGATTAACAGTAAATGGCTATCTTGCACAGCAAATGTACAAATGATATGCCTAACATTAGGAACTAGAGAAATATGAGAGATGACAATAAACAGCCTGATTATTTTATCAAGCTGACATTACAGAAAACACACACAAACCCCACAAATCACAAATAAGTAGCAAAATACATACAAATAAGCTTACCGGCAATGGAAACAGCTTCCCATTTACTTTAATACACAAACTATTAGGGTAATTATCTTCTTGAGGGCAGCTTGTCTCCGCTAGGCATAACCTATATCCCCAAAAAGAGAAAGTGTTGTTTTCAAGTGTCACCACATGCATATGTTCCCACAGACATGCAGACTTAGGTTACATTAACCAATTAAGAACTTACAAGATAGTAGTATGGAAAAGTTACCTTAACTGAACTTGGACTGTGTAATCTCTTCTGCCCCCTGGCAAGAAGTCCCTGTGACAAAGAAAAAGAAATATCACCCACTTAAACAGCAGATCTCAGATTCCAGGCATATGCAGAAAGAACTGCCACACCTGCCCCAACATATCACTAAACTTTGCTCTTATTTTTCTTTTACTGAGCTATGAAAAACTCGTTAAGAGTGACACCTCTGTTTAGCCACTGCAAGTTATGCAGGACTTAAGGATCAGCATGCTCTGTCAAGAGTTTATAGCAACAATAAAGTATGATGTTGCCCAAGAGGAAAAACCCCTTATGAATTGTCTTGGCTTAGACCATAGGTCTCACAACAACATGAACCCTGAGACAGAAGATAAAAGCAGCCTTCCAGTCCTGCAACCAGGAAACATGCAGGAGAGAAAAGCTTACCATCTCTCTGAATAGTCACAATTATTAGGAACTGAGTAATTGTTAAATGTTTAGTGACACAGGATTTGCCACAACTGCACATAAATTCTGTGCACAGCCATTACTGAAGAAAACAGAATAGATAAACTCAGTGTAACTTCAGCGAGGATTATCACGCTGCACTTGAAAGCTTATGTGATGTATAAAATGAAACAAAAAAATCACACTTTCTCCTGAAATTTTGCAAGTGTTTACCTACACTGTCAGTCTTATTTCTTACCTGGAAATACAGATTTCTCTGACCTGCTGAGGTGTTAGAGCAAAGATAAAAAACTTCTCTTGGAACCTCTGAATACTGCTCTGTACTAAAAAGAGAGAGATACAAAACAGTTTTTACCATGGTAATTAAAGTCACTGATTAAAACAGGAGCTGAAATTGAGGTTTTTCTGGAACAAGGCCTAAGTCACTTAATATAATCAAATTGTGGTTGAACTGCATGTAACTGTCAACAGGAAAGAAACGGAACAAACCGTTTATTCAACCATGTTCAGATGGCTTAATATCACATTACACTACAGCACTAAAGCAGCTTGGCAAGCCGCACTATAACCCTTTTTCCCAAGGGAGAAAGGTTCAAATAAACATACAACAAGATGTAACAGTGGAAAACCAGTAACTAGCAAAAACAGTACAACAGAGAAGATGTTTACAACTATTTTACATTCTACAAGAAAAAGTGCACCAGAAGTTAGTAATGGATAGCTAGAAAACTACTCAGTTTAAGAACACCTAAAGGTAACTAAGCTGTTTGGGAGGGAAGGAGAGAGAACAGGAAAAATTAGCTAGACTTTACGTCTGGGAATTACCCCTCAGTAGCATTTGGAAATAATACATATATACAACTTTCCTACCAGAATCCCACTTGTCTGACAGTAATACTTCAGTACTAAGAGCTCGTAGTATGCATATGTTACTTTACTTTCTTTCAACAGACATGTTAGAAACCTTGACCTGAAATAAAGGTAGCTAGGACTAATAATCAGCAAGGAGGACAAATGCAAAAATAGCACAACTAAACCAGTCACATTTGGAAGAGTTAGACTGTCTTGTACACTGTGACATTCAGAGGCAATGATCTGCAAGCCCAGAAAACACATACAGGAAGAACACAAACAGAATAGAACCAGTTTAGGTGTAGCAAACAGTGGAGCAAATAGGTGGAGCAAACACAGGCACCAAGCTCTTCAATTTAAACAGCAACACTGGGCACATATGTGCCCACGCACACCATAGACAGCATTTTATAGTTTAAAATAATACTTGAGAACATGTAAAAAAGATCAGAAATATTTTGGTATTGAATTTAGTGTGGATTAAAACAAAACCCTACACTTACGCTTGTTCTTGGGTTCCAGTATTAATTCAAAAGAACACTTACATACACTCCTTACAAAAATTCAGTGAAATGGACTATACTCCTAGCTTTCAACCCTGTCTATTTGGTTTCTGAATCCTTAATTCTCAAATATACAAAACTTCTTTGTTTCATATCCCTGTCACACAGATCTACCAACTGGCACTATAAGCTATCCAAATCAGACTAAAAACATTTTTAAATACAGCCAAAATCAATCCAAATTTGCTCATGAATACCCTTCTAAAATCAGAAGGGCCCATTATATGCATATCAAGCCATTTTCCACATCTCATTTTCCCAGTCCTCCCCATGCACAGATCAAAGTTGCAGCTCTGGCCACTGCCACCTTCGGGTACCACGCTGTGGAAAGAGTTTGAAGGCAAGCAAGTACTCAGTTAAATTGAATCCTGTCGCCTTCACTTATGTCCTAAGAAGACCCAAATGTTACATGACTAGATAGACAATACTCACTCCTATGAAAACTGAGCAACATGCAACAGAGATCCTACCATCTTCAAGGGAAATCGGAACTTAAATGCAGCTCTAACTATAACACAGTGGCATGTTACAGGAAAGAAGCATTCTCCTTTCAGAAAAACAAGGCCATTTCCAAAGCTGAGGAAAACAGCTGTTATGGAAATTTTACCATCTATCGTTGACAAAAGGTAACAGCATAGCAAAAATATAATGCAGAGCACACTGCATTATATGAGACAAAGTGACTACGCATCCAGCAAGCAGTCTGGTTAACTAAAAGCCAACAGCTGTCCCACATGAATAAGTCAGAAAGCTAGTTAAGATACTCAGCTACTGCACATGGTGAACACAAGGAGTTAGCCAGGACATCATGGCACTAATAGATTATGTCTGTAAAAGTAATTGCAGCATGTCCCAGTTTGGGCTGGAACAGGACCAATTTTCTGTTCAGTGATTTTAGGCTCTCTAGGTCTACGCTATGTGACGTTAACAGCATATTTTTGCAGAAGTGGCAACACTCAATGTTTATAGAAACTACCAAGGATTGGTACACAGAAAGGCTCTTGCTCCTACAGAAAACAAGGTCACTGCTAAATCTTGTGTGCCACATTGGGGATGCTATAAAATAAAAAGATTGCACTTGCAGGGAGACATGGACAGGACAGTGATCCTAAACTGACCAACACGGGATTCCATTACCATATCCATGGTATTCAGTATAAAGTTGAGGGATCACAAGGATTAAGCTCTCTTCTTCAGCAGCCACCATCTGAGAAGGATTGTCTGTTCTGTCTTTGATCACAATCCATGTGTCCCTGAACCCAACTCCTGAATCTGATTCCTGTCTGCTGCCAAGTCCAGTCTGGGACTTCTCCAGGGCCTGCCCACATCATCAAGTAATTGTCGTCCAGTGGCTGGGTTCAATATTGTTTCTTTATATATTTCATTAGGTTGTTATTATTTTCATTTTCATTAAAGCTGTGTCAGTTTTCTTTTCCAATCCGTAAGTCTCTCTCCCTTATTCCCTTTCTCTTCTCCTTTGGGAAGGGAGGGGGGTTAATAAAGAGCAACTGTCATTCATTTATTGTCTGGCCCAGCCCTAACCCTTGATGCAGCAGCAGTCATAGAGCTGTCCAACATCACAGCAGCTATTAAACTCTTCTCTAACATGCTGTCACAACACACAAACAGAAGTGACAACAGGTCATGTAAATAACACTTGTTAGTATTGTTTGCTGCTTTAGGTACTGGAGGATGACCAATGATCAGTATATGCTTCATCAGGTACAAGTTAAAGCATAAAAGTCGCTATTATCAGTTAAGAAACTAAAATGTTTAAGAGGATGCAAATAGTTTGCCAAATGCCGAAGTGTTTCTAAACTCTATCACTAAATAGTTAGGGAACAATTTCCACCATGCAAGGTAAGATAGGCTGAATTGTGTCAAGACAGAACACAACATATTTCCAAATAATTAAAATACATTGAAGAGTGAGGCATTTGAGGAAGCTAAACTAAGATACCAGATTATTACAAAGGTCCACTGTACATTCTAGCATACGGTATGGCAACGACCCACAGGCTGCGAAACCTTCACTTACCTGAGCACAATTCTGAACCTTGCTGCACAAAGTATCTATTTCAGTGCCCAATGTCAAAACCTACAGAACTGTTGCAGCAAAGTAAGCCTAAATTAACAAACCAGTGAAGCTGTTCTCTTTATGTTGCTGGAACTTATTCGCTACTGACACTGAAACCCTTTTTGCATTGGCTCTGACAGACATTTTCCTCACCTGTACCAGTCAGGGACTTCAGGTCCCAATCTTTCAGCCCAAAGTGGAGGTTCAGATTAGATTATTAAGAAGTATATCTTTATCAAGAGGGTGGTCATATGCTGCAACAGGTTTCCTAGAGCACATTCAAGAAGCATTTGCACAATGCTCTTAACCGTTACTCTAACTGTTGGACAGCCCTGAAGAGGTAAGGCAGTCAGACCATTGTAGGTATGTTCCAGCTGAACTGCTTCACTCTACTATTTAACATTCAAAAGTCAAAAATATTTAATAATTTATAAAAGAGAACACCATTTTCTAAAGTGTAGCTTGGCACTTTTGGGACAAGTGGTGAAGAGAGGCCAAAGGTAGAAATTAAAAGGGCAGAGAGTTTCTACTGCACCCCAGCTGCAAAAAGTCATTTAAGTCTTGACTTAGTACTGTCATAAGCAACACCTATTTAATAAATTAAGCAACCTGCAGAGCTATTAAACACTTACCTAGACTTGTAGGTTTTATGAGCACATCAAGCACATCATAAAAAGGTAGGCTTTTCAGTTGAACATCTGGATGAACAGGTGGAATCGGAGGGGATGGCTGCTGCATCTCAAAGTGGGGCTTAGTGTCTTGGAGGAGCACAGGACTGACAGGTGAAGAAGGAGACTGAGGTGTGACCGAAGTAGAAGGGAACGGGTGAATGCCAGCAACAGCCAGGTCAGTCTCAACAGTAGAAGGACTACTGTCCAAATTGAAAACTGTGGGTTTTGCAGCTGACAAATCTGAAAGTCCTTCAATTATCCTTGGGTACCGACGCCTATAGAGTTCTCGGATTTTTATCTGAACTGCTGGGCTGCAGCCACTCTTCAGTAAGTGCAGAGCCCTCATCAGGAGGTCATGTTTCCGCCCACTTTTATTACGTCCAGCAAAGCCCAACAACACTTGGAGCTCAGAAACACGAAAACTTGATATCATATTCTAGAAAGAAAATAAAAGATAAGCATAGGTGAACGAACATCACCTCTAGCAGGACTTTTCGAGGACCACAGTGAAGCATTTGAACTTCAATCTTTCCAATTTCATACTTGTTATCTTAGGTACTACCCAAACCCTTACCTGACACAAGACAGTTAGTTTAAAAAGAGGAAACAAAGCGTTCAGGATGAAAGTTGACTTTGGTTGTGTTAATGATTTCAGAGAATTCTAATTGTTTTCACACTCAAACAATAGCAACAATAACAAAATTTGAATGCAATCCATGCAGATTATCTTAAATTTACATGCAGAAGCACAAGCCCTAACACAAAGCTTGTCTCACTCCATGAAACAAGCAAATAAACAAAAAATAAAAGTCACACAAATCAGTATGATCACCTGTCTTGTAACATATTTTAATGAATAAAATAATGAAGTATTTAAGTTTTGCATAGTTTATTCTCATACATCCTTTATTTTGGGCAGCATGTTAAATGCATGCATGAACAGAGACAGGCACATCCTTTCACTCTTGAAAGGAGGGCATACCAAGATGGATACTTTTTTAAAACTGCATTATATCACACTAACAAACTGCTTAACCAACTAAGTGATTATTCCAGAACATCACAGAAACTACCTGTCCTTTATATATCACAATCTGTTATCACAGGACACATAAATCTCTTCAAAAGAAACAGCATTATTAATTTGGTTATCAGAGCTAGTTATGGAAGACTCAGTACAGAACTATGAAAATCAACCATTTTGAAAGATTTTCATTTAAAAAAACCCTAAGAATTAAAAAAAAAACCTCCTATGCAAGAGGAAAAGCTCTTCTCCCCTATTACTACAAATGAGGTAACTTAGCATAGACTCATCACCTCCCAATTTTGTAAGCAAGCTCTTTTCAGAGGTATAAAATTGTTTAAAATTCTTCTAGAGTAACTTCCTTGCTATTACTGTGGGACTCTTCCATCATAATGAGGTTAAGTTTCAAAGATGAAAGATCATCTGACTCTAATCTGTACTGCTGTACCATACCAACTCCAGACACAATGACTGTCAGATAAAGGCCTTAACAGAAGGCATGAAGTAGTAGATATCTGGTATCATAAAAGATTTTTTTTTAAAATGGCAGTTCAAAAGTGCATTGTTGGCTTTTAAATGATTTCTGAAGGGATACAACTCTAAATGCAGTATTTGGGGTTTACTTTCCCTAATCCTCACTACACAGTTAGAGACTTTACAACCATGTACTCCAACATAGATCTGATCTCAGATGAGGTTTTAGCACAACTATGCTACAATCATGCCCTCAGCCAACAAAAAGAGTCTGAACTCTCCCTGTGTCCCAAATTGTTGGCTCCCTGTTCTATCCTTAATGTTGAGGAAATTGTTTTTACAGTAAGATATACCAGGGAATTGAGCCGTATGAACCTGAACTTAGAATCATAGAATTATAGGATCATTTTGGTTGGAAAACACCTTTTATATCAGAGCAATCATTAAGCCAGCACTGCCAAGTAACTGTGAAACTATGTCCCCAAGTGACACATCTACATGTCTTTTAAAAACCTCCAGGGATGCTATCTCCACCACTTCCCTGGGCAGTCTGTTCCAGTGTTTGGCAACCCTTTCAGGCAAGAAATTTTTCCTACTATCCAACCTAAATCTCCCTTGGCACACCTGGGCACACTGCTGGCTCATGTTCAGCCAGCTGTCGAGCAGTACCCCCAGGTCCTTTTCAACTAGACAGCTTTCCAGCCACTCTGCCCCAAGCCTGTAGTGACCCAAGTGCAGGACGTGGCACTTGGCCTTGCTGAACATCATTCCACCAGCCTTGGCCCATACATCCAGCCTGTCCAGATCCCTTGTGCCACTACAAGACAGCGGGAGCAAGCATCCTGCCTTTTCAAGGGCCACATTATTCATGCACATCAAAACAACCACCTAAAATACTGCGGTAGTACTCTCATCAGGCACACCTTTTCCTCACTGTTGAGAGGGTGACATTATCTTATCTCAGATACTGAATTTAACACTTCCAGACAGTCAGTTTCTGTATGGTGACGCTTCTCTCTAAGTAGCTATCAGGGAGCTAACCTAGTAGTCTTCAAAATGGTATTCTGCAACTCATCTATAAATGCACCACAGACGCAATTGCCAGTGAAAACAGTGTCACATGAGATGTCGAGTGGCTCACCGTAACTTCTTAAGAAGAGACCAACAGCAGACATCACCTTAATTTCATCTTGGCAACTTCTCTGAACAGCAAAATGATACAAGGGGAGGTGGAGAAAGAACTCTATCCGGTTTGCAAGCTGCTGGAGAAGCTTAGTTTCCTTCTGGCATTCAGCTGCTACTTTTTCTTAGTCTCACAGTCCAACAGGGTGAAGAAAATTAACTGTTTCAGTATTCATTAAAACTGCTGAAAGTACTATAACAGCTTTATAGTCATGCCACATAAAGGAGAAATTGTCTTAAAAGATAATATAATACTGACATTCAAGGATTGATGAAAACTTCCATGTTGCACACTTAAACAGATAGTTGTGGAAGCTTGATAGAAACATCAGCACCTTTATTTCTGATGCAAGCTGGGAGCACGATTCTGGATTCCATAATCAGAATGAAAATGAGTAAAATAATCTTTGAGTAAAATAATCTTTTACACTGAGATTAAGGAAAGAGCACATATTGCAAGTACTGCCTATTACCCTTCCTGCTGCCTTCTGTGAATTCCTGCAAGTTAATCAAGGTGAAATGTGCAGTCAGTCGCACCTTGAAACAGATAACATTTTCTGCAGAAATTCCCTTTAAGGCAACAATCATGTGCATGAAAATGCAGCTGGTCTGATCTACATGTTTTACCTTATTACTCCTTTTACAGATACATCAAAGTGGACACATTATAATCAAGGTTTTATGAAGTCGTAACACATGCTTAGGCACATTTATAATCACAATGCAAGACAGACATTACTGCCAACAAACTGTATCAAGTTATTTTCTTATGGGACTTCAGGAACACTGCACAAGACTGCAGCCTAGCTATTAACATGCTTTTTACATCACTGAATTAAGATTAGACATTCAAGTTGTGTCATGTAAATACCATCATTTTTCTCTTAAGTTCTTTACAGCTGTACAGCCCAATAAAGATCTTTTTTAACACAGAATAAGCCATTTTATTTTTAATGTTTTTCCATGCTTCTCTCTGTGTTCAAAGAGTAGTTTAACAGAACTTTAAGGAAGAAAATCAGATTGGATAATTTAAATACTTTTGTATTTCACAGACTTTTTTCCCCCTGAAATTCATACTTGAAGGTCATAAGAAATTAAAAGGTTTTCTTTGTTAAACTGCAAAAAAAAAAAAAAGACTCATAGGCAGAAATACTGTTCTATAGCATTAAGCCATAGGTACATCTAGAATGGCATTCATTTCACAGGATGATGATGTTAAGGAGACCAGGAAATGCTGACACACCACAGAAATTAAGGACAGGCATGTTTCACAGCAAAGTAAGGGATCAAAATCATCTTTCAAACAAGAGGTACACCAAGAGCTACACAATTCTCCACACTCCTCCTGGCAAAGCTATCTGCAATTTTAACAGTCATTGTACTTACATATACAAATGAAAAGGAACCAAGAAAGCCTGTTGAATTCTTGAAATGTGTCTACAATAAGCCCCAAAAACTATAGCTTCTAGGGCAACCACAACTGCTCAGGTGGTGAACCCTACACTTGAATCTGCAGAGGCAATCTGTCCTAGTTTGGGTTAGAACAGAACCAATTCTGTTCAGTGATT
>VWZX01005338.1:1234315-1252669 GCA_013399015.1 Galbula dea | reverse complement strand
AGCCAGGTAGAGGAGAGGGACAATCGTGTCTATTGGACTGTGTGGATTCGGTGGCCTGGCACATCAGACCCACAATGATATTAAGGCTCTAGTTGATACTGGCGCGCAATGTACTTTGATGCCATCAAGATCTGCAGGGGCAGAACCCATTTCCATTTCTGGGGTGACAGGGGGATCCCAACAGCTGACTGTACTGGAAGCTGAAGTCAGCTTGACTGGGAAAGAATGGCAAAAACACCCCATTGTGACTGGTCCAGAGGCCCTGTGCATCCTTGATATAGATTACCTGAGGAATGGGTACTTCAAAGACCCGAAAGGACTGCATTGGGCTTTTGGCATAGTTACTGTGGAGACAGAGGAGATCAGACAGTTAAACACCTTGCCTGGCCTCTCAGAGGACCTGTCTGCTGTGGGACTGCTGAAGGTTGAAGAACAACTGGTACCGATGGCCACAGCAACAGTACAGCACAGGCAATACCGCACCGATCGAGACTCCGTGACTCCCATACATAAGAACTATGCACTCACTTCGTACTTATCTGTACGTCTCATTCACACACAATCATACAGAACTTAACAATCTAATCAACAGTAGCAACACACAGGTTGACCACCACTCATTCCAAAAATCCCAAAGGGTCCTCTACTTTGTTATGCTGATTTTTCTTTTTCCTTTTTCCAATTTTTTTTTTTTTTTCCTTTTGAAGTTACACTACATGCATGCAATATTCACACGCTTCATCTGTTTCTGGCCGGAATCACAGAGCAGGGCTCCACAATCACTTCGCAGCAATGCTGCATCTCAGGCACACTCACACATTTAATTAGAAGCTTTTCTCCCTTACGACATTACTGGATAATTTTCCTTACTGAATAAGGTTGCAAGGTGTTGTTGCAATACACAAAACACAAAAGTGAACAAATCAACACAGAGCAAAGTGCTATTCCAGGAATTCCTTTAACCAAACAAGAAGAAAACCAAAAGGAAACTTAAACGCTCCAGTTTCCGAAACCTTAGGAAACTCAAGAGTTCAGCTTTCCCAAATCCTCAAGTTGACAATCCTTAAGAAGCTCAAAAGGAGCGCTTTCGCTCTTCCCAAATCTTAAGGCACATATAGAAGGCGTCCCTTCTTTACTCCCCACGAGCAACAGCATCCTGTCCTCGTCTTATGGGTTAACCAAACAATGCAAGACAAACAAAGAGGGAATACATTGTTATAAATACCTTTTCTCATGAGTTAAGTATATGAATATATAAATACCTCTGAATTTAGCAGAAGGTCCTTGTCTGCTGGTGTGTGAAGCCAAGGGGTCGGAGAGACTTAGCTGACAGCAGCTTCAGTTGGGGGCCCCACAAGCGTCCCCAGGCCCCCCGGATTCCAGCACGGTAGAGCGGGAAACCTCCTGGCTGGCTCGCCAAAAATGATGCCAAAATTATGCCGCAAAAGGCATAATGGAACTGCTCAGAGACAAGCTTTACTTTAGTCTTTAAGCAGTCAGGTATTTATTTCAGGTAACATTGCGGAACTCCCAGCTCACGCCAGACAAAAGAGTTCCAAAAAGTCAGTGAAAAAATCAGACTATTTATACAATTTGTATGAGAGATTACAACATCTTTACATGCATATTCATATTATTGCAACATCTAATTATAATATTCATAGCAGGCGGAGTTAAGGCAGAGTCAGGGGTGGAGTCTTCATTTTGGGGAGATTCTTGGTGGTACATCCTGTTACTTCCTCTTCAGGGGTCGTGTTTTTGCTCTTCTTCCTCAGGCAAACTTTCACACTTTTCTTGATTCTGCTGACTACAATGTATATTTTGCAATAGTCTCTGGACTCCTGCCCCTTATCTCTCCTTGTTCCTTTCCTATCTCTGTTTATGTAAGATTTACGTTAGTGTGTTAGCATCTTCAGTGCTCTTTATCTTTGTGCTCTTACTGTATGTTCTTTGTGTCAGTATGTTAGCATTCTTTGGCTAGTTATTGTTTGCCGCTAGTCCTTGAATCCTAATTCTGTATCTCTTAGGAAAAAACATGCACTCCAAGTTAGTTCTTCAGGCCATGCTCTGTTTCATCAGGAATGGTTTATAAAAATGTAGTACATCACAGTGAATGGTGTGGATTTTAGGAAGACCCTGGCTACTGCAGTCTCTGAAAAGCTCTGAAAGTTTTGACTTAAACTTAAGGCTGTATTTATAGACATGCAATAGAGGAGATCTGTCCACAGAAGAAAAATGTCCATAATAAGGCATTGCCCTGAGAGGCTATTACCCTATGGCAATGTGTTATTCTGGACCACAATATAAGAATCTGACTTTTCAATGTTTTTGGGCCTTTCAGCATCCACATTGCACTGAAACTTTTGTTACTTAACTGTTCTGATATCTGTGATTTGGGGAATCTGTATTTTTTGGGGAAAAGTGCACCTATTTGCAGCACAAGACTGACATGAAGTCAATGATAACAATGAGCAGCTTAAGACACAAGTCACCTACCTACCATAAAACCCAATTTTAAGTTAGCTGATATGAAAATCATACAAGCCCTACTAGTCTAGCAAAATGCATCTATAAAACATTTCCATTGCTCTACACCTCCATGGTTCTTTTAAACTTTATTTCACTGTTTATACCTGCCTTCAATCCCCTGCCCCATTGTTATCCTTTGACTTCTAAAAAAAGTAGCTGATTTAACACTGCATCTGAGGTCAGCACCAGACCACCTCTTGCTTGGGTGACGGCTGCTTACCATGACCAGCACTGTTGTTTCACTAAGCTTGTGAACAGTTTCTATGCAGGCTGATAATAAAGCAAAGGATGCTACTATCTCAGCATTCTGAATGTGCAGGTGAAAAACTGAAGCTCTGTCTCCTTTACATACATTTCTGTGAAAGCCAAAATACAAGCACAGTGGCAACAGCATCTATCCAAAGCTGAGCATAACTCAGAGGACCAAGTTCCATTCTCCTGGCACAATCAGTTTCTGTTGTCTGTCAGTATCTGCTTGCCTCTTGTCTGACATCTGCAGGGTAGTCAGACTGACTTTCTATTCTGTAGCCTATATCTACACCTGCAAAGGCAAGGGCATCTAGGTCCTCACAGCAATGAAAGTAACATTCGTCTTACCTCAGTGAATTGAGCAAGTTGTCCACAGTGTTTTCTGAAGTCTTCTCAGTCTTTTCCTCTGCTTCTTCTTACTGGCTGTACTACTTTTTCCCAACAGCATCACAATGTTTTCTGTGAGGCCAAGGACTGACAAAGGTACCTCTTGATACATAGGAACGTGGTTAAAAACCTGTATTGCCTTACATGGGATAAAACAAGAACAAAGTTCATCTAGCAATGGGCTGAACAAAGCAAGCATCCGTAAGATAAACATGGGCCTACTATGTTCAGAAAAATCTTACATATCTTTTAGAGGTCAAGTTCTGTGGCAATACAGTTAAGGAATTTATACAGTTCATATAAAACTATATTCTGGATAAACCCCAGGTAACAGAAAGTGCTAGGCTGGTGTTGGGTAAGCATACACACAGAAACTATTCTGTAGCCATACAACTGTAATGAAGTCCAGAGAAAAGATTGTGTAATACTCTTAAAAAAAAATACAACTTAATTAATATACTTGCCTAGGGATTACAAACATCAGTGACTGCAATTTGAAGGCTCTATTTTTTTCTAGTATTTGACACTCTCTAAGGTGCCAGAATCCCCCAGCCAAGATACTCATTCCTATTTAACAATTTGGAACTAATCCCCCATAACACCCACAAGGCCACTTCATTGTTGTTTAACCTTCAGAGAATTTTTCTTCATTATGTCATCACCCCTAAAGAAGAAGTTGGTAGAGTGAGGCTGCTAAAAGTGCTAATCATTCAAACCAATGTTCTTTCCTTATCCCTTCAACTCCCTGCTTCATCTGTGTCCAGATGGGACAGACCACATTCTTTTGTAGTAGAGACTGTCATTAGCTCTCTGGTTGCTTAATACCTAGTCACAAAAGATCTTGTACCATTGTTAAAGAGTCTTATGATCACTAACAAAAATAAGCTCCATAGGTTTAGATGGAGATTGAAGGAATGGTTAACAGACACAAGGTGGCAGTAGCTTCCCAGATCAAGCACCAATTGGGCTCCTTTCAAGATGTCCAAACCTACTTTGGGTCTGTTTGCAGACCACAGAACCCAACACTTTCATGGATGAGCAATGCACACTGACACAATCAAGGACAAAACTTAAGCTTTACTACAGCTGAGTGAACTTTAAAAAAATCAAGACTCACTACCAGAAGTGAAAAGGGGCCACTCCCTCCCCTCTAAGACAACTGATGTCTTTTCACGCACACCAGTCTCAAGAATCCTGCCATGTCCCACAATATAGCCTTGAATGATTTCATTAAGAACAGTGCAAGAATAAAACCAGAAACAGAGCAAGGTAGCCAGCTAAATGTGCTTAGGTGAAAATTACTAATGGGTGTGTCCTGCAAACAGCCACCTACCTCACAACAGCTGATCATGAGGTTACAGCAACTTAAGCTAATCTATCCAGGTGTAGAAAGCCATCCAGCAAGATTTCCATGGCAAGTTAAAATGAGTTATGAACAGAGACTGTAATTTTCCCCTATCCTACCAGTAAAGAGGTCTGGCATTTAGCCTGCAACTGAAAATGAAACATCTCCTGAGGTCTCCCTTTGTAAATGATGCTGTCACAGGGTACTCCACTAACTATACAATACCAAATCACAGGACAGCAGTTACCTTCCAATGTGAACAGAACTTGCATGGGTTTTAGTTTAAAAAGAAGCTAAAAACTTAAGCTACTTGCTTGTGAAAATGTTTTAGTCCACTACTCAAAAGAGTTTCAATGAAGCTAGTAAAGGCCTTTAAAATTGCTCTAATTTAGTCTCAGACCTTTTGTTATGAAGCAAGACCCACAGGCCCCTGCATTGTGACATAAGATAGATGACTTGATACTGGTTTTGTCTCCTGGACACTGCATGCCAAGCAAGCACTAGCTATTTTAGGGTTAATATTTACTCCCTAATTTTAAGTGATTAAGAAATAAAACTTGGGGATTTTTGAAATCTGTTCTTCCAGCTTTGAGTATATAAGCACTTGTGAAACAATCATGCTGAAATTTAAGAGATTAAAAGGCCCAATTTGACATGTTCTATAAACAAGATTACCATGGTACTCCAGTTTAACTCTCAAAAACCCTGGATTTTAGTAATCAAATAGAGAAGAATCTTGTTTGATCTAAACATTATGAAAACTAGACACCAATAACAAGCAAAGAATTGAACCCAGAAGAGAGAAGTATCTACAGAATCCTTTTTCTAGGCCAGTGACAGAGAATCTTAACACTGGCATATTTTTGGCAGGTGGCCCACAGGCAGATCCCCATTACATTTCTTCTACTCATCAGTTAAAAACAGGAAGTACTGTATCAGAAAAAAGTTTAGAAACAAGCTACATGTAGTCAGCATCTTGACTGAAGCTAAATCAGACAAAAAAAGGCTTCCATTAAGGTTGTATTAGTGAAGTTCCACCACAGGTGATCACTATATTGTTTCTAACCTTGGAGAAGGATCTGTCTACATGTCTGTGTAGTCTACTGCAAACATTAAAGGACAATACTAAAGTATGCTGTATCATTTAAATATTGAAAGTAAGTCACTAGGACAACAAAACATGCCTGAAAGTTGCTTTATTTGTTCATAAGGTCTGCACATTACAGAAGCATAAATTTAGCTACTGTTGACAAAGCTCAGTCTGGAAGAGCATTAAATGTTAACCATAGAGATGTACAGTGAGTAGAGCCCACATTTGCACACAACATGCTGGTTTTTTTCTATTGCTGGAACCTAACATTCATGAGTTACAGATCTTTGAGATCTTTCTGGATGTTCCACAAGGTATCTGCACTCTTCTTCAGCTGAGCCACCTCATCATCCTTCAGCTTTTGGTTGATGACACTTGTCAATCCAGAGGCACTTAGGACAGCAGGAAGGCTCAAGAAGACATCATTCTCAATACCATACATGCCCTGACACAAACAAAGAGATTACTGAGACATGAATCCATCACCCCAGATCTGCTTTTAGTTTATATAGCAGGAAGCCTTCTGATAGTTACTAATTACTTCTGTTAGTTAACTCAAAACTAGCTTTCTGCAACCTGCAGAAAATGTTCAGTCACAATGAATTTGAAAAAGTGCAGAGCTGGTTTAGATCATGTGACTGGCAATCCTGAGATGGCTGATTTCAGAAACCCCACCTCCAAACCCCTCACTGGTTTATATACAGCAAATAGCAAACAAAATTCTAAGACATACGATTAGAGCAGGTCTTTTTTTCCCCTACTGTAGAGCGAGCAGTAAGTTCAGCCTGCTTAGCCTTTGCTGCACCAGAGGTTACACAGCTGGTACAGACTAGATGCAGCCAGTTACACCAGTTAAGAGAGGAGAGCTCTATTCCCTTTGCTAGGTAATGGTTCATGGAATCACAGCCAGACCTCCATAAAGTTTCCCATTTTTGCACTGAAACCTCCTTTTAATGAATCTTCATGCCACAGAGTAAACTTTCCACAAGGGTAATACAATATCAGGTATCAGAGTACAGAGAACTTAGTCTCAGCTCCACACTTGTGAGGAGGGTAAGCTAAGAGGTCAGACTAGAAGACTGCAATATGCTCCCAGTTTAAATTCAAAGTAGTCTTTTACAAAGCTTCCTTTCTTCAAGCACCTGGCCAACTGAGACTGCTTAGCTCTTTCATAACAAACTGAACTAGACCATCCTGTTAGCCACCACTTCTTACCTTTACCAGTGTCGAGACTGAATGAATCCGGCACAAATTCTTCAGCATGGACTCGCAGAGGTCAGCAACACTAAGGCCAATAGCCCAGTTTGTGTATCCCTTAAGTTTGATTACCTCATAGGCACTAAGGAAATGTTGAAATACAGTTGCATTAAGATATCTTCAAGACACTGTGTGAATGTCAAGTCTTTAGGTGACTATTGTCCCTTTAAAAAATCTGAAACTCCTATGACACACAGTTTAAGTTTTGGAAGTAAAATACCAAAGTACAAGTTACATATTTCAGCATTAGAGGATGAAGTATGAAGTCTACATCACACTATATGTATAATAAAGAAGCCCTACTGTTCTCACAACATTGTCTGAATAGAAGACTAGTTTTCATCTATGAATACTTCCTACTGTTAAGCAGAAAAAGTTCTCTAGTCAAGTCAGTGGCACAATCATTCTGAGTGCATTTGGAATAGGTAAACATTTAGGGTTAAAGCCATGCACTACCTGCACCACCGAATTTTTTTTGACCCACATCTGCATACCAGTACAGTCCTCACTTCACAAGTGAGACAAGCAATTTAGCAACCTCTAGACAAACTTCCCTAAATCAGTGAACCAATTTTCCCAAATCAACTCCAGTGCTCTGCTAACAGAAACAAACATTTCCTTAGAGTCTTTTGCCCTTTGAACAAAGTTAACCATTTGAGAAGCTACTTGTGAGAAAAGTACACAGAACTCTAAGCTCTGCAGTACTAAAGTGAGTATGTTATGCAACAGCTTGTCTCACTGCAGGACAATAAACTAAAATCCTGCATTTCTGTGTTTAAATCAGGAGTTCCACTTACTTGTGCAACCCTCTAAATAGAAGGGCATGAAATCAGCAGCAGAATGGAGAGGCAACGTCCAGACTAGCTAATTTTCAGCATCACAAATATCCACCTTATTCCTCAAGTCTTTTACCTTTCAACCACTTGCTTGTGGACATCCTTCCAGTTCTCACTATCTTTGTCAGTTCCCATGGCAGGATTCAGCTCCTGGAGAGAAACACCCGCCACATTAACTCCACTCCAAACAGCCACTGTAACAGAGAGAGAGAGAGAGGACATAAACTTCAGCAGCACTTAGCAACTCCTCCTCCACTTTTCCTATCCAAGGTAACTGCAAACAAAGTAGTAGCCAGAACCACAATGTTTGTTACCCATTTTCATATACAGTTTTCACTTAACTACAGTTAATGCTGAGAACTCAGGGGGTCAAATGTGAGTCTATTTTGGTACTGGCACTTTTAAGAAGTCAATTGCAACACATAACCCTTCAGTCCTTGGAAGGTGTACAGTTATTTTTCAAATCAGAAACCTCAAGTTCTAGCAAAAAGGCACATAGAACCATAATGGTTTGAAAAAACCTCTGAGATCATCAAGTCTAACTGTCCACCCAAAACTTCTATCTCACTAAACCATGTCCCCAAGGAGCACATCTACATGTTGTTTGAACACTTCCAGGGACGGTGATTCCACCACCTCCCTGGGCAGCCTGTTCCAATGCCTGGTAACCCTCACACTGAAGAAATTCTTCTCAGTATCTAATCTGAACCTCCCCTCTTAGCTGTTCAGACTTCTAAAACTACTTTTCACTCACAAACTGCAGCAAGTATATATTTGCTGGTTCATTAATCAGTATTAGATTTAGCCTTCAAAATCTCCAGTCTTATTTCTCCAAATAAGAGGGTAGCAATATGGAAACTTAGAATATCAAGGGAGGAATTTGCACATCTCCCTTCAGCTTGGAAGCCTACAGGCAGACTCATTTCCTGTTCCTGTGAAGTAACTAGGAATTCTTGGTTACTTCAAAGCAAAAGCAGCTGTAACACTGAAGCAAAAACAGCTCTGTGTATGCTCACAGCTCTGTGTATGCTCAGCCAACCTCTGCTTTCTTTACAGTGCAGGGCTGGTTCAGTAAATACTGTTGTGGATCAGACACTGTACTTTGATCAAATGCAATGCGACATTGAAGAGGTGGCTCCCTTAAATACACAGTACTAAAATACAAAGCAGAACCAATCAACATGGATGTTCTGCTGCATCATTTCAGACTTGAAATGCACTAAGTTAAGAAACGTAAGCTTCTTTGATTTCATATGGTTTTAAACCCACCTTCTGTTAAACAGCACTGAGTGATGTCACAAAATAAGGTAAGGGATAATTTTGTTAGCCTGAACACAGATTGCTCACTTTTTCTACTACTTGTAACAAGCTCTGACATTGACCTAAAAAGAACTAGTATTACTATCAGAGGAGAACTGTGCTACAGGCTATGTTACAATGCTCCAAAAACTGGGCATAAAGAGAAGTAATAAGCTGTAGCCTTTGGGGAACAACTTTAGCTAAAAAAAAAAAAAATCAGCCTTACCAGTTCAGAGTTTAATCATATAGCCACAAATCCTTCTAATAAAAGCATGTAGCTAGATTTCCAGGAATTGTCTCCACTCTGATCTTCATTAAAAAAACAGCAAAGCACTAGTTACTTAAGCTCAGCTACATCTGTTCTTTCAGAATTCTGTAACCTCATCAAACCTTGTATTGCTTATTCCCCAAGGAGATTATAACTGCTCCTTACCACTAGAATCCCCATGTTCTCCCAAGATCCAGCCATGGCAGCTGGTTGGGTGGATGCCAAGTTTCTCAGCCATCAGATAGCGAAATCTAGCTGTGTCTAGATTGCAGCCACTTCCAATCACACGGTGTTTTGGCAGCCCACTCAGCTTCCATGTGACATAGGTTAATATATCCACTGAAAAGAAAAACAGGCATAGTAAGTGAAGCCATTCCCATATGCCAAGGATGTTCAAACCATTACTTTTATTGCAAGTAGCAGGGCAATCAGGAGGACTCAAAACACAGTGGTCCTCACTGGTGAAAGCATTTTAGGTTTGACTATTTGGAGGATTAAAATGAAAGCAATGTTTGAAACTTAGGACCCATCAAGCTACAGTTCAAAGAAAAGCGAGGAGGGTCTTTGTAGATTAATATCCTACCAGCTAAAGTACTTTTTTTGTCACAGCTGAACCCCTAAGGCATACAGAACTGGGACTAAACTCATGTGGCTAAAACATGCAATTTCCTGAAGTAATGTTACCTTCCACTTCATCACAGTAACAGATAATGCAGTTTGCAGGTAAACATGTTTGAGATTTACATACTCTATTTCTACTTGGCAACAACTTCAGTTTAATTTCCTGAACAGATTCCTGCATGAAGTAGTTTCTGCCCTGACTAACTCTGCAGCATGAAAAGACAGATAAGCAATAATGTTTAAACCACATGTGGTTCAAAAAAAACCAAAACAAAACAAAAAACAGGTTTAGGGGAAAAGAAAACCCCTAGGTTGTGGCAGACAATGTGACCAGAGACAATCCTCTAATCTAATCCACAGCTCAAAACAATAATAACAAACAGGCTACAGTAATTAATTATGGCTCCAAAACTCTCAAAAGCCAGCCACTTCTCAGGAAGTCCTATTTGTGTATTTAGATTCTAATTACATAATTTTCTTTGCTTGTGGCACCAAAACCATGTCATCTCAGTTCACATCTTGCTGTTGCAAGTGGCATGCTTATCAGTCATAGCTTCCCCACAGCTTCAGGTAGGGCAGTTCCTGCCAGGATCACAGTAACTTCAACAGACTACGGAGTACTTCCTTATCAAACAGCTGCAACTGCTCCTGACAGTCTGGCTTTAAAGTCAGGTGCTGAGAAACAGCTTCCAGACCTTGAGCTCTGCTTTGTAATCTCACTGTTTGCCTACAGGACAGGCTGCAGACAGTGCTATCTGAACTTAGAGACTAGAGAGATCCAGGAAAGGACATCAAGGTCACACACCAACACACACAGTGGACACCCCTGAAGTCTCCTCTAATGGGCACACAACTTCCACCACAGAAGACTAGTGGACAAAACTCCACACATTGAGAAAACAAAGCACTACAAAAAAACTCTGAAAAACTATCCTGAAATTCTCCTGCAGCTGCTCTACTGGAAAGAAGCCTATAGCTTGAATTCAGCCTTGCTAGAACAAGAACAATTTGATCTTCGACTCAGTTTGATTTGTAGATAAGTGTTTAAAATTGCCCTAAGTTATTGTACTTGCACAGGAGCCACTTGCTCAGTAGTACTAACTGTCCACTAGCTAATTACTCAACCACCAGCAGAGCTGCTAGCTTTATATGCACTGTTTTGACTCTGCCAAGTAAGTTTAAAAGCAGTGTCACTTTATTCCCAGGGTTCAGTAGTAATGGCTTTACTCAGATGTTGAATGAAGCAAAGACAGCCCTACAGAGACATCCTAAAAAGCACATCAGAACATTTAGTCAGCTTTAGACATTCAAATACCCAAGCTGTTCCAGCACAGTAAGATGTGGCAAGTAAGCACACAAATGTGTTGTCAGTTATAACTAAGTTTTTCTAATCTAACTGAACTATGCAGTACAGTTAGCCTTTCCCCGCCATAAGATTCAGCATGAAAATTATTTTTCCTGAAAATATAGCCAAGACCATAGGGTAAGCTCTTCATCATGAAAAATGCCACAGCATATCCAGACAAAAGAAAATTATGATTTACAGGTTTAAAGTAAAATGGATGTCTCCTTTAGAGATAAAAATTTCAACTACCTACTGCTTAAGCCAAAGTATTTACCATAAGGCAAGCTTTTAAGATATGGACACCATGAGAAGTTCTGAATAAAGCAAGCATCTTAAAGTACAGAGTATTTGTTTGTATTTTGATGTTAGCCAATCATGGCAGATGACCACACAAAGCTATTGATTTTCAATGTTGAATCTGTATTTGAGAATACTGACAAAAACACTAGTTCTCTGCTAAATAGAATCTCTAAGTGTTCCAGAAAAGACTGTCTTACCTGGGTTGGAAACCACCAGGATGGTGCAGTTGGGGCTGTACTTGACAACCTGAGGAATGATGAATTTGAAGACATTCACGTTCCTCTGAACCAGGTTGAGACGACTCTCCCCTTCTTGCTGACGAACTCCTGCAGTTACCACCACAATCTTGGAGTTGGCAGTGACAGCATAGTCTGCAGCAGAGCACGGGGGAGAAGACAGAGAATGTGTTAGACTTACCACTCATTTCAATGGCATTGTGCTCATACAGGTAGTATGAGTAGCTTCTCCACTGCATACCTTCAGACCCAGAACACAGAAGGAATCAGTATTAAAGCCAGCATCATCTCTTAACACTGCCTTAACATACAGGATGCAAGTCTTGAGAGGATATTCAACTCCTCAATCTCATGTCCACTATCCAAATAACAATACTATTTCTTCTCCATCAAAGAGGTACTATAGTTTGATTAAAATCAACTTTTCTCAATCCCAAAACTGTAAAGATGTAAGGAAAGCCCAGCTAAAGAGCCACTCCCACTGCTAGTGTTCATCTGAACTCTCACCCCAATTCATATACTTTAACTTTTCAATGTCAAATCCTTAGACTAGATGACCTTTTCAGGTCCCTTCCAGCACCTAACATTCTGTGAGTCTTTAGGATTACACAACTGATGCTCCACTATTAAACAAGTTTTTAAACAAATCAGAACATCATTATTAAATAGAGTTCACCTTTGTCTGCCACAATCTTGTGAGTGTGAAGGAACAAGCTCCCATGCTGCAGATCCATCATTTCTCCTTTTAGTTTGTCTTCCAAAACATCAACCAGAGCAAGCTCATCACAAAGATCCTGAAAACAAGATTAAAGGAGTCAAGGAAGCAGTTAACTTGCATCTTAAACTCACCCCTCAGCTGAGCTGTATTACAGTTTACATCAACATGTCACACATGTAAAAGCATTTCTTCTCCAAAGGTAAACCAGCAGGACAGCATTATCTTGCTGTTCTGATGTCTCTCACAGTAACAAAGCCAGGTTCACAAAACTCAGAATATTATCTGTGTGGAGTTTGAGTGCACAGTTAACCCTCTGCTAGCAAGGCACTTAATGATTTTGTCATCTTGGGGGAAAAAAGCTGCATCTTTTAGAGTTGCAACAAGCCCTCAAAATCTATCCAGCAAATAGGCCTATTTTAAACATTTAAATACCTAATAGAACACATAATTACCAAGTATTCTCTTACAACACTCCTTCAACCAATTCATTTCACAAAAATACAGAATAGGAACAGGTTTTTCTTCAATACTAAAAATGGTATCAAGAGAAAACAGATTCTTTAGTTTTTCTCTACAAGAGCTACTATATTGTATCTACTTTGCAGAACAGATTCAGCCATGTATGTTTCTTCTCCAGCCAGGCTAAGTTGGGAGATAATGTCATATAGTCTCAGAACAGGAAAAAAAGTGAAATATGGGGGTAGAGGAAAAAGGCACTGTGCTCTAATGCAAAGTCTTACTGCTTTTTGATAGAAATGTTTACTACCCTTGTAAATTCTACTACACTTAAAGGCTTATCATTCAGTAAATTAGACTGAGATTCAAATTATTACTATTTTTTAATCTTCCTAGGTGTATCTATGCCCAATTTGTAATAAATTAAGCTATTTTTATGCTACTAAAAAACATCATTCCAAACAAGCTGCTTTGTTTACTTTCTTGTAAGAGGTAAGTCATTACTTCAAATGGAAATATTATTAGCATAAAGCTCCTTTAAACATGCAACAATATGCATTGCTTTTCCTGTGGAAAAATAGATTTAACAGCAGGCATACAAGTTTTTCATTTCATACTTTAGAGGTTATTGCTTTTCTGCATAGCTTCCTTTCATAGCTGATTTGATCAACTGATGAAGGAAAGACCTTAAGAATCTTTATCTGCACTTGCTCCATTCTCAGAATAGTCTGCAGGGTAGAATTAGTGTTTCACCTATTTAAACATTATAAAAAGCTACCATTAACTGAAGTCACTGGTGTTAAACTACAAAGTTAGTGTTGTCTCAAATTCTGTTTTCACTATGTGCACATGTGTGATTATGGGTAAGATTTATAGAGTCTGACAATATGGGACTTTTAATCTAGACCTTGCAACCAATATTCAGACTCAGCAGGTTCAAGGAACCATTTCTCACTGAAACAGAAGAGGACCTGGAATAGCTCCAGTGACTAATCTCATGAATTTGCATCAGTGTTGCCTAGAGAAGAACTCAGCTCATTATCAACACACAGAGGAATGAAATCCACAGTCACCACAGGCACTTCAAAATATTCTCATTGAAAACAGCTGACCTGTGACTGTGGAGATGTTTCCATTCCTAAAACAGTAAGGCAACATATCAGTGACCTGTCTCTAACAGAGGGAGCTATGAACAACCGACAGGGAAGCTTGTCATTCAAATTTATACATAAAATACTACATCAATAAACTGAAATTACTATTATCATACTGTTTAATTTTGTAAAATTCAAATCCATCCAAAACTTAACTCCAATCTACATATTAAAAGTATAGGAAATTAAGGACAAAGTTTTATGCCATAGTTTAACAAAAAGACACCCTGGGGAGCCAACCATCTTGCACAAGTCAAGGCCACATCATATTTGTTGATAGGCAGCTGAATACAAGTCAGCAGCATGCCCAGGTGGCCAAGACAACCAACAGGATCCTGCCTGATGTCAGAAACAGAATAACCAGCAGCACTAGGGAAGTGATTGTCCTCCTGTACTTGGCACCGGTGAGGCCACAGCTCAAATGCTTTGTTCAGTTTTGGGTTTTTTTCAGTGCAAGAATACTGAGGTGCTGGAGCACATCCAAAAAGCAAAGCAGCTAGTGAAGGGTCTAAAGCACAAATCTTATGAGGAGTGGCTGAGGGAACTGGAGTTGTTTAGCCTGGGAAATAAAAAAGGCTGAAGGAAGACCTTATCACAACCACCTCCAAGGAGGCTGTACCAAGGCAAGGGAGAAGATGAGGGAATGACCTGCACCAGAGAAGGTTCCAATTAGGTATCAGAAAAAATTTCTGCACTGAAAGTGTTCCAGCGCTTGATGACTCCACTTCCCTGGACAGTTGGTTATCATCCCTAAAGGTATTTAGAAGATGTGTAGATGTGGTGCTTAGGGACATGGTTTAGTAGTGGACCTGGCAGGGTTATGTTAATGGTGGGACTTGATCTTAAAGGCTTTTTCTTACTGTCAGTTTTTCACAAGACTCATGAATGAGCAACTCGAAACCCTTAATTTTTTTAATCATTAAAACCCCAATACTTTAAAACATGCATCCTCAAGGTAGTATTATATTAGTAATATATGCTCACAGTCACACTGTGAGCTTCCCAATTTAAGATCTTGCCCCCTGCAAGTGGGTAGAGGCATACCTGTTTATGCCTTCATTTTAAGGAAAAAAAACCCTGCAGCTCTCATTTATCTTTTAAAAAAGCAGTACCAGGGGAGTAAAATTTAATCCATTCACAATATTCTCTAAAAACAAAGTCCAAAGTACAAGAGATCCTTATTGCCTAAGCTTTTGCTTTGCTCAGACTACAAAGTGAGATTTCTTATAAAAAAAAGCATGTTACACACCAGAGACAGGAAAAGCCAGAAAAACCTTTAAGCCCAGCCCCCTATCTTCACTTTTTGGAAAACTAGCTCAAACCTCTCTGGAAAAAATAAAGTCATATAACCAAGCAAGAAGTGCTTAAGAGAAATAAAGAAGTCCACCGAAAGGGCTAGAAGTATTTGTCAGTTGTTACAGCACATATGCATTAAGAGCAAAAAGCAAATATGCTTAGTTCAGATTCCTATCCTGTATTTCACATAGATTTCTGCTCTGTCTGCATTCTTTGCTCAGAAGAGCTCTCCCACCAAGCAGGTTCCTGCTTTGTTTTGAAAGAATAAGAAAAAAAACCCAAAACCACAATTTAGCAGGGGCTTCAAAGCTACTGCTCATTATATTTTCCCAGCAGCCTGCAAAATAACTGCCTAACAAGAGATTTACTGCTAAGCACAGATGGAAAGATGAGAGAACAAGGAGAAACTGAAAGGGCAGCCTTGCACGAACACTTGCTTACACAAGCTGCAAATGGTTCATTCCTGTACTAACCTACCAAATTTCCTACCAGCTGCTAAGATGAACAGGCAGCACAGAACATGACTGCAGTGGAAACTTGAATAACACACTGTCCTTGAGCCGTACCTTTCCAAGGATGCTGATAGCACAGGCCATCCCAACCTGTCCAACCCCCACAACAGTTATCTTATTGTTTGGGACTGTGGTTGCGGCAGCAATTGGGGTCATCAGCTTCTCCTTGAGAGTAGCCATGGTGTTCTGCAAGGAAAGACAAAGATTTGGTTCAAACCAAGCCAGAGGGAATAGAAACACACTCTGTATTGAATTGATCATCTGCCATAGCCGGAAACTTGCCGATGAACTGCCGCCGAGTGGCTGGTTAACGGTGATTTACGTAAGGCAGCACACGGGCACGCTGCCCTTGCTCACACGACTCCTTCCACCCACCCGACAAGTTACCGGCCCACCCACACAGCCACCCCTCCTTGGCCATAGGGCTATGGCTCACATCCCTCTCTGCCTTCGCTGGTTCCCAGTGAGGGGCTAGACGTGCGGCAGAAGCTACTCCAACAGCATGTAACAGAGTATCTTTCTGTCCAGAGTTTCCCAGAGCCTCGCCGCAGAAGGCAAAAATACCTTCTGCGTTCACGGCCCTTCGCCATTCACCTCCCTTCAAAACGCCCACCAGGGTTCCGGCCTGTGAGACTGGTAATGAAGCCACGAGCCACTTTGGGAGCAGTGAGCTCGCTGGGATTTCCCCGGCTCGTTTCCATTCAGCCCCCAAGCTCCTCTCGCTCAACCCACCGAGCCCTACGCGCTGCCTCCGACATTCCTCTTCCACTCCTCCCTCCGCCAAACTGAGGGCGCCACCCCCACCTCAACAGTCGCAGACCAACGAAGCGCCGTTGCCGGCACACGATGTCACCCAGCGGGTTTTTACCCACAGCCGAGTACCAAGCCAGGAGATGCCACCTCACCCAAACCCTCAGGAAGTGCAGCCTGGCTCCGGCCACCGACCGTCCACGCTCCTCGCCCCAAAACCCACCCGGCCGCCACACAAGGATGCTTGGCCCCGGCGGGACCAAAGCCGCCTGGGCAAAGGATGGATAGGATACTCTACAGCACCCCAAACCCAACCAGGGGACTCCCGCCAGCTCTGCTCTCCCCGTACCCACCAGCAAGGCTCAGAGTGAGAAGAGGCAAGAGAAACACTACCGCTGCTCTTCGCGGCGCAGGCAATGAGGACTCCGCAACGGAAGGGGCGGGCACAGCCAAACCGTCCCGGGCCGCCCCTCGCCTCGCCCTCCTGGGCGTTCCCCGGCGCCTTTTGTCAGGCAGTGGCTGTCGGGCTTAATCCCTGCCAAGGACGAAGGCTCAAGGGTGTTGCAGCTCCGCCCCCGGCTCCCTCCTCTGTCCCTCACTTCCCGCGCTCCCCCCAGCCCGTCGACCCCCGTATGGTAGGCTCGTGCGGCTGCTGCTGCTGCAGGGCCGGGCCGGTCAGAGCTGGCCTTCAGCATCGCTGCGGCTCAACGGCCGCCTAAGCAGGTGAAGCACTGGCTTTGTTTCTCTGTCCCGCTGGTGGCGGGAGGGCGAAGCGATGCTGTCGAGAGCCGGTGCAGGGTGAAGCCACCGGTTCGGCGGCGGTAGGCTGTTGCTGTGGGTGTCCGCGCTGTGAGCAAGGCACTGCTCAGGTGGTGGCCGTCGCAGAGACTGGTGGTTTTCCAGGCGTCTCTGAGTTTACCTTCACGATTAGCTAAGAAAGTGGGGAAGCGTTATTTCTGTTTGACGGGGCCATGGACTTGACCAGAAGGAACCTGCAGAGGAATCACTGCAAACAAGAAGTTGTGCACAAAATAAATCATTTGACATGATCTTCTTCCAGGGCAAAGTTGCTCAAGTTGTTGTTGCCTCATTTTCATGCTCTCTGACATCCTCATCTCAAAGCTGGTGAGATGCGGATTTGATGAGTGGACTGTTCGATGGATAGGAAATTGGCTGGAGGGACGCTATCAGAGAGTCCTGGTTAGTGGCTCTTTGTCCAGGTGGAGAGCGGTGACGAGTGGTGTCCCCCAGGGCTCCTTCTTGGGACCGGTGCTATTCAATATCTTCATTAATGAACTGGACAGGGGTATTGAGTGCACCCTCAGCAAGTTTGCAGATGACACAAAGCTGAGTGGTGTGGTTGATATGCCAGAGGGGCGACATGCCATCCAAAGGGATCTGGATAAACTTGAAGAATGGGCCCATGAGAATAAAATGAAGTTTAATAAATCTAAATGTAAGGTCCTGCACTTGGGTAGGAGTAATCCTGGCTATGAGTACAGGCTGGGTGAGGAACTCATTGAAAGCAGCCATGCAGAGAAGGACTTGGGGGTCTTGATAGATGGAAAGCTGGATATGAGCCAGCAATGTGTATTCTCAGCCCAGAAAGCCAACCGCATCCTGGGCTGCATCAGGAGAGGTGTGACCAGCAGGTCTAGGGAGGTGATCCTGCCAATCTACTCTGCCCTTGTGAGGCCCCACCTGGA
>VWZX01005338.1:1000613-1234258 GCA_013399015.1 Galbula dea | reverse complement strand
TTGCAATGTAACAAAATAGAATCAAGCCCATTGCATATTCCCTGCTTCTATTTTCAGCAAAATGCCTTCAACTAAGGTTTCTTACTGAAAAAAACTTTTACCTCTCCCAATAAATTTTTCCACCCAAAAGACAGAAGAAAATGAACAAAAAAAAAGGGGGGGAAATTAAGAAAAAGGTGAGAAAATAATTAATACTTACAGAATGACATATTAAATTTTTTTTTTAAATTAAAAAATATGAAAGTTTAATCTGTTTTTTTCAGTAAGAAACCTTAGTTGAAGGCATTTTGCTGAAAATAGAAGCAGGGAATATGCAATGGGCTTGATTCTATTTTGTTACATTGCAAGTATGCTCTGAGAATTTCCGTCTTATGTTTCATTTTAAAAGGCTTGGATGAGAGGAGGTGGTCTAGTGGTTAGGATTTGGTGTTCTCACCTCTGGGACCTGGGTTCAATTCCCGATCAGGGAAGCTTTGTTGTGACCTAGTTTTAGGGAATCCTGCTCTGGCAGGGGGGTTGGACTGGATGATCTTTTGAGGTCCCTTCTGGCTCCTAATATTCTGTGATTCTGTGATTTTGATTTTTGCCTTATATCTAACTTCAGTTGAGTTTTTTGTGGTTGGGGCAAATCCGGACAATGACACAGAGTTGGACTTTATGATTGTACAGGTCTCTTTTAACCTTAATGGTTCTGTGAATGGAGTCACACTCCAATGCTGTGGCAGGAGCAAGCAATGTAACATGATGTGTGCCACAACCATTCCTCCTCCCCCTTCATCTGCTTTAGCCATGTACATATGGACACCCTCTCTATGGACATCATTCAGATCTCCATATGGACTCTGCCTCTATTTTGCCATATCACTTCAAAATAGTAGGATCTGTGGAAATAGCCCTTGGAGCATGAACGGAGTTTTGTGCCTAGTTAAAGTAACAAGCATGCCCATCACTGCAAGTAGCAGTAAAAATCAGATGGTATGACACCTTTCCTACAGAACAGATAAACTGGGAATTTGGTTATAGGATTTGCCACTGTTGCTGGGGAAAGAAGGAAGTGATTTGTTAAAATTCCTGCAGGACCTACACATGCAAAATAGGGAAGAGTAGCAAAGAGTATTTTCTTCTAAGGCTGAAACATTACTTCTTTCTAGCTGTAGAAAAAGTAGAAGCAAAACACTAAATTGGACACATTTCATTTCACTGGGGAAAAAAGAGCTTTAGCTTCCTTGTCAGACATGATTACTTTCTCTTACCAGAAGGAAAACACAAGAGTAGATTCCAGACTCCTCCCAAATAAGTCACTGGGTTAAATGTGAGTAGGCAGAGTATAGCCATTCCTGTCTGAGACTATGGTTAACTTTGTTGTTGATGTTGTGGCCAGTTTAAGGTTTTATTGATTTTTTTTTTTTGCCAGGTATTTTGCCCAGTTAGTAACTGGATTAATTCCCTCTGGCTCACCAAGCAGCCAAACAAATGCTAGTGCCAGCACAAGTGAGAGGTGGCAAGCATGAGTGATGTGGAAAGGGTAAAGCCTGCTTTTCTGGGCAGCACTACAGATTCACAGTGGATTTAAACGACTATCTAGCCATAACCTACTTTGCTTCTTTACATTGTTTGATGTTGCAAAAGGTCCCCTGGAGGGTAAAGAAAAGAGATAAGCCATCCATATGACACTTCAGGTAGCAGCTTGCTATAAGAAAATAAATTCAAGACTTTGCTAACTACAGCTGGGGTTAAATGGGAGCTGGGGCTAAATCACAATTACACAACGAAATGTAAGGGTAAGAATATCTATCCTATTATAACCAAAACAGGAACAGGCACAGCTGAACTTTAAGAAAGTAAGGAGCAAGGGAGAAGAAATGGTACAGGAGAGGTTAGGGAAGGATCAGAGCAAGTTTTTTTTTTTCATTCCTGAACCAGAATTAAGGGTCTTTTCTTGTCCTGCCAGTGGCTGTCATGAGGAAAGTTCACTGCTGCATTATGTCTTCTTTTAACAGGATCCTTCCCTCTCCTTATGAGCATTCTGCAATCAATTATCATAGTAGCACTTGTAGCAAGATCTTAAAGGGTTTTTTTAAAGTAGCAAGATCTTAAAACTTTTAAAAGCAGACTGGACCATTTACCACATGTTGCAACAGCTCTCCTGGGCCCTCATTTAGGTCAGGCTTCATTTTGCTTGCAGTGTTAAAAGCACAGGGTATTTAATCCCCTCCCTGAAATGGCCGCAATCTAAGTAGACAAGACAGGTGCAGGACAGTGGAAGAAAGAAGATTATTGCCTCTTCCTGCTCTTAGTTATTTACTGATTTATTGTTCCAGATGATAGAGGATTGAGGCACAGAGAGGTGAAAAGATCTTCCCAAGGTCACATGGGAAGTGTCCTGGTGAAAGGTCACCATTTCAAAGTTCAGGTCTAGTTTGGCAACACTGGCATTTTTGACAAAGCAAAAATTTTTCTGGAAAAGCAAACTCAAGTGTTAAGGGACACTGTCTAAATAAATTTGTCTAGTAACTTTCATAGAATTGCAACATATTTTTTCTGTGTACATTGAAATCACATTTAACTTTTGGTTTGTATACAAAGTGTGTAGTTAAATAAGTCTGAGATACTTCACTAGCATCACTTTCCCAAAACATGTGAAAGTAGATAGGATTTCCCTGCTGTTTCTTTTTTCCCAAACTTCAGTTAAATCTGATTAGAAAAAGAGACCTCACTTGAGAAAGTCTATTAATGGAACTCTTTCCCACAGGAAAATATTGATGGTCTGATGATGGCTCTAGTTGTAAGGTAGTAAATATCGTGAAGAATATAACCTAGGAAGGGAAGGAACAAATTACACTGCAAGAACACGGGTTCTACGTAGGCCTGGTAACAGGACAAGCTAAAGTAAAAGATTATCTGTCACTGTGTTAGAGCTGGTAGATCAGATTATCCATCTGCAGGACGAATATGCTCTAGGTCTTATTTCACATGGCTGTAATGGAGAAAAAAGCTTTCATCCACCAGCTTTGCAAAAGAGAATTGAATTCATGTTCTGGAAATCATGAAGTGCTGACACACCATGCTGGCAGATACTGAATTAAAATTCTGCTCTACTTGTGGTTTAATTCTGTGCTTATTCAACTGGATTTTCCATTCAAAAAGAAAACACATCAAACAATAAAGAAAAATTATGTTGGAGTGACAGTTTTGCAAGCTCCATTTACCCCAGTTTTATTTGAAGGAATAGTTCCTTATTTTAGCATTGGGCCTTGTTTCTGTTTTTTTTTGCTTAAGGCTTGTACAGTGTTATGTAGATAACACATTCACAACAGTTAAGTGCTTAATAATATAGTTAGTAAAAAAAAAAAAACAAAACAAAAAAAGGTACATTACATGCATGTATGCACAAGCTTGCACAGTGATCACTCACAGTTGATGTTCCTAGTGTTGGTGGAAGAGGTAACAGGATGGAAACCTTCTCCTCTTCAAATGAAATTTTATTAAGTCATCATAATAGTCTGCATTTTCAAAATAATCTTGATTCACCCCCTACTTTGGGACAGTTGTTTGTGTAAGTACCCCCAATATCTCCAAGTACTTGCACAGGCATAGAGAAGCTGAACAAGAAAGCGTATCTGGGAGCCATGGCAAGTGAACAAATGCAGCTTCTTCCTGCAAACCTGCATCATGGTGGAGTGGAGTTTTTGTTTTAGGGCTTGAGACTATAGAGCAAAAGAAGTGAAGTATGATGATATCATTTAATGAATTTCTTACTCTATTACCATTCAGTTTGTGCACCATCCATGGATAAATGGAAGTCTGACTTCCACAAGGACCATTCAGTAAATGCTTTCCAAACATAAGCAAAAATATATAGAATTGAAAGTTTGTGAGACATACAGACAGTAATTTCTATCAGTAAATTAATTTCCATACAATAAGGATGTTTTTTTGTTCTCTATCTGAACTGATTAACTACTTAGAAAATTCAGTAGTCATAAGGTTTTAATGTATGGATTTTGTTCATTGTATGTCTAGAGAAATGAATATGATTTTGTCAGCCTAACACCTCTCCAGAAATGAGTGCAAGGCCATGTTCATGCTGAGAGTTTTTTACATTAGTGCAATCAGCCTCTGTAATGAGATACTGTACCATACCAGCCTAAAGGGTGACATGGGCCACTGCAGTTGATCTTGGTACAAAGATTTTTCTAGTAGTGTTGTACAGTATCATGTATTACAGTAGGTTTTTCAATAGTGCTTCACTTATCAACACATGTAATCTTCTTAACGATTTCTGAAGTAGTTCCACAACTGCAGGACTTGCTGCCTCTTTAGGAGCTGATTCCAGGTTTCCTCATCTGCCTATTGTTCTTGGAGAAGGTACTATACTATTTGAATCCCCCACCTCTGAATATGGCTTACACTGAATTTTACCAAAGAACAGGTTCATCACTCCCACTCCCTTCCACCCAGATATTCATGATGCCACAGTTTACCATGTTAAAAATTATCCTAATTCTAAAGACAGATTGAGTTCATTTTTGCCTGCTTTACAGAAACATTTCTGCCCATGCCCTCTAGTATGGTCACAGGCTTCCAATCACTGCCTTTGAAGCAGATTGCTGATGTTAAGGGTCAAGGTTGATCGACCTCCTTTTTGGGAAGTATCCATTGATATCTTAACTGACCTTTGCCATATTGCACTCTGGATCCATACTGCTCTACAGTTCACAGAGCAAGCTTTGTAGAAAACACTGTAAATACAGCAGAGCTTCCAGTGAGCATTATTTAACATGTTTCCCAGTACTGAGGGATGTTTGGCTCTGCTGCTGCATCCAAGCCCTATGTGAAAGCTAGAAGGACACACTTTGCACTGAACCCACTGGAGACTTGTGTTGGTAGAGAGTTGGTGGTGGGAGTTGGCAGAAAGCAATCAGGTGACCTGGGGTAGCATCCTACCCTTAACAAGGGCTTTATGGGGAGAGGGAAGAGAACTGTTGGTAGATGTGGTGTGTCAGTGTGTATCTGATTGCTGGGAGACTCCTGGAGTGTCCTCAGTCACAGCTTGTTTCACCTGACCAGTGTATTTCCTGACAGGTGGCAAGGGGCAGCAACACAGTGGCTGCTCCCCAGAAGGCGGCATTGTAGCTTAGTACTCTCTGTCAGCCTGGCAGACTTGGTCATGAAGGTGTACAAGCACCTATGCCAGGTTGATCTCATTGAAACATTTTCTGTATTTCAAAACTAAAGAGTTTTCAAAATCAGAAAATAACACTCATTGCCTTTAAAATCAGACACAATGGCATGCTAAGAAGGGCTATGCTGTGAGTCCAAAGTTCCCCTTGGTTCTGCTAATCTGTTCCTGTGATTAGAGGGTTTTGCAGGGGAAAAATATCATTTCTGAAAGTGGGGACAGAGGCATGTTCCACATGAAGCAAGTGAGGTTACGTTTTTTAGTAGCAGTCCTAGAGGTGATACACAAAGATCAAGTAAGACATTCAAAATGGACACATTTTGAATCTTCTCCTTCAAACTATAAAATATATTCAAGTTTTTCAATCAAGCTTCCACTTTGCTTTGCAATACTGTAGGCAAAGCAAAGTAAGACAGGAGCTTTAAGATGACTGCAACAACTATCTTTGATTTGATTTAAACAGGTGCCCATTTATAATTTCTATAGTTGTTCCTTATTGTGAGAAAAAGTTATTTCCTCTAGCAGACACCATTAGTATATACTGAAAGAAGAGCCAGTAAAATAGTTCATGGCTGGAACTTGGTAATGTGATCTGAAGGATTTCAGTGCAAACTTGTTGCTCCAAAGCTGGGTTAAACCACCAGAGATCAGAAGATGTTGCTTTCTGACTGTCTGGCTCCATCTAAGTACTGTTACTTTGGATATTGATAACCCTTTCTTCTAAGCAAAGAAACCAAGACATAGAAACTGTTCCTCAGTTCTGCAAGTCAGCCTCAAAGCAAGTTTAAATTGTAGCTTGTTCTCATTGTTCACACCACCCTCTCCAGGGTTCTCAGACACCCACTGCTGTCTGCATGTAATGCAGAGTCCCATCTTTGACCTTCTGACTCACACCTAAGTGAGATGCCTGCAGAAGGGAGGACTTGAACCAATTTCTGTTATGGCAAGTGAATAAATGGAGCTTTCAGTGGATCCTATTCTGAAATGCTTGATTTTGCCTGAGGAAGCTATTTTCATCCTCCCCAACCCAGTTGGGAGGAACTCTCCTCCAGAAGCAATTTAAGGCATAGTAAGAGACGCTGGATTCAGAAGCCAAGCTGGCTTCTCATATTTTTGCCCTTTGTTGGCAGCTTCCAGTTCTGCATTGCTGTTTGTTGCTGTCTTATCTGTATTGTTGTGAGTGCCCTGGCTTGAAAGCACCTCTCTGTTTTCAGGGAAATAATTTCTACCAGTTTGTTATCCAGCCCCACGACAATGGCAGCAGCGTGAGAATAGGAGTGGAAAATTACAGCGTGGGTGTAGAAAATCCTTTAAGCTACTACCACCATTAAAACTCTTCCTTGACAGGGCAGCCAAGGGTGAAGTTACCCACCAGAGCTGAGTCAAAGGATGAGCTCAACTCTGTGGGAATGGGCAAGTCTCAAAGCACTGACTTCCACCCCTACTCATCTCTCACATCCACTGGCTATGATGCTTCTCTCTAATCTCTTCCTGGGTGAGTTCAGCTCCTTAAATCAGCTAAAGACTATCACTTTTCTTTCCTCAAAGTAGTTTTCTGTTCATTAGCCAACTGACTGGCTTCAGTGACATCCCCGGCAAACGCCAGAGACAGCTCAAGAAGGGCCAGGATTAGCAGGCGTAAGGAGAGACCTTTCACAGTATCACACCCTTTGTTTTGACTGAGAAACACTAAATCAGCTCTCTGTCTCTCCTGTAACTTCACCCTAAATTAAGCTTGTGCTCTGAGCTGCCTTCTAGAGAAGCTTACATTTCCACAGACTGAAGAAGGAGCTGGGGGTGGAGATTATCTTCACTCAGCTAAATTTAGTCTATGTGAATACTTCCTCCTGTACCCAGCACTTCTTATTAACAATAACTCATTGTCCTAGTTTCAGCTGGGATAGAGTTAATTTTCTTCCTAGTAGCTGGTACAGTATTGGGTTTGGAATTTAGTGTGAGAATAATGTTGGTAATACACTGATGTTTTAGTTGTTGCTAAGTAGCACTTCTATGTTAAGGATTTTCAGTTTCCCATGCTCTGCCAGTGAGGAGATGCACAAGAAGCTGGGAGGGAGCACGGGCAGGACAGCTGACCTGAGCTAGCCAAAGGGATATTCATGCCATAGGACGTCATGCTCAGTATATAAACAGGAGGGAGGTGGCCAGGAGGGGCTGATCACTGCTCGGAGACTGGCTGGGCATCGATCAGCAGGGGGCGAGCAATTGAATTGTGCATCACCTGTCTTTTCTTAGGCTTTTTTTTCCTCTCTCGTTTTGTTATACTCCTTTTTATTAATATTCTTATTATATTTTATTTCAATTATTAAATTTTGTTTTTATTATTATATTTTTTAATTTTTATATTTTTTATTATTATATTTTATTTCAATTTATTTCAATTATTAAACTGTGAGATTTGGCTTTTTTTGTGGGTTTTTTTTTGTTTGTTTGTTTCTGATTCTCCCTCCCACCCCACTGGGAGAGGGGAGGAGTGAGCAAGTGGCTGCATGGTGCTTAGCTGCCGACTGGGGTTAAGCCACAGCATTCATGCACATAAACTCTAGTAAATTGTCTTCAATAGCATAATCAGCCCCAGCAGCCATATCAGTTGGCTACATCAGCATGACTCTTTCTCCTTGGCATGTGCCAGAGATTTACTGTGTGCAGTTAGCTTTTACTCTTGAAAACTCTGTCATTGTAAACTTCTTTGTTTCTGGTGTAGTAAATGACAAAAAAAAAATACAGTTGTGTCTCCTGGGCAACTTTCCAGTTGTCTTTTAATGTATCATTTGTGAACTGTAATATTACCAAACTATCAATCATGAGATGTTAGCCAATAAAGAAATGCAGCAGAAATATGCAGAAAGATCTCAGCACTCTTGCTCTTGTTTTTGTCATGAAAAATTCTTATAGGCACTGGGGTTGAGCAACCTTTTCTTCCATGGGTGGCACCTCACTGAAGGATCTGTCTGGCATGAGGCTGACACTGTGGTTCTGAAATGCGACATGACAGAGACCATCCTCAGCTTGCTCTGTAGTGAGCTTTCAACCTAGGGAATTTTACTGGAGAAAACACAGAACCTTATAGATATTAAGAGTGGAATATTAGCACTTGACACTTGATCCTGAGGGCAGTTTGGCTAATCCTAAAATACAGTCTAAGAGGATGAAGTACCTGCAGGGGTGCATACCTCTCACTAGGATGGTAAATAGTTCCAGCCAGCTGGCTTAGAAAACCTCTCAATGGAGGAAGGTAGGAGAGATGAATGCACGCTTTACTGATGGGATTTTTCTCATCTACTCTTAGGTAAACAAAACATAGGCTTACAGTTGTCTAGCCACCATATAGTGAAAGGAAAAAAAGAAGTTATTTTGATTCATCTGTTCAAATCCAGGTGCCTGTTTTTGGGGAAAATGCATTAAATCCTAGAATTGCATTTTTTCCTTCCCTTCACTTGAAAAGTCAATCACAGCAGGAAAAAGAAAAAGATTCATTTTTTTATAAGTGGCATGACAAAAGTGAGTAGGGACCTGTAGCACAGGAAAAGGAGGAGGTGGGGGTCACCATTTTGGTACTAGCCCTTCTTAGCTCAGTATAAGCCAGTCATGAAGCTGCACCTTTGGAGTGAGGCGAAGGTCATTCATTCCAGCTCAGTGCTGGGCTGCAGGGGATGGCAGGCATGTGTTCCTATTGTATCCCTGCCAGTTTCAAAGGAGAATTATTTTAGCCAAAGCAACTGCCAAGGTCAAGTGACTGCCAGTGTATTTTTAGCAGTGGAACAGTGCCATTAAGCAGTGTTCTTGTACCCAAACTAACAAAGGAAAACAAGCAGACCTAGGAATGCCACCTGCAGCTCAGCTTCCCTTTGCTTCTCACATGCTGCTCACATGCTGGTTTCCAGCCAGAATGAAATCTGTCATAATGTAGATGCAAAAAAAAATGAGATCAGACTGGGTTACTGACACTAGTGCTATCACCACAGAAATAGAAGGGAAAAATCTCAGTGCTTCTGGCTGTTAAGGGCCTCAGAGGGACCGGTTTTGGAAGTTTTATGCCATTTAAACCAGTGTGCTTCTTCACTGAGGAAATGTCTTATAAAAGAGCATTTGACATTGCAAAAGGTTATGAGTATTTCTATGTCAAACAGCAAGTTAATAGCAACATCTCTTAAATAAGCAGTTGTGAAGTACATGTATCAGGAGCCTCTGAGGTTTCCTAATCATGTAATTAATCATGTCTGTATCTCTGGTGTTCACACTGTGCTGCCCTACTAAGTTCCTTATAAGCCTTTTATTGCTGGCACTCCCAATCTGAGTGTGCAGACCAGTTTCCAACTCATCTGAAGACTGAAAAACACAGGGGAGATAGGCCAGCTTGTACTGATCTGTGGTTCCTTTCAGGTAGAAAATGAAAATCAGAGCCATACAGTTGGATGGCTTTCTTGGCATCTGTCTTTGGCCACAGCTTTCTGGTTTGTGCTCTGGAGGGATAAATCTATTAGCTAGCCAGCTCAAGGAGCACCAGCATAACGTTTATTCTCCTGATTGATATATTTTGCTTTATGCTCTACTTAGAGCTTCAGACTAAGAGTTAGTAGAAACTCCAACTGGAATAAAAAGTGTTACTGCTGTTATGGAGGTCTAAAGCTCTTTTTTGGGAGGAGTGCCTTTGAGTAGTTGGTGTGGCATTTTATGCTCTGACATCACACCTGACTATCTGATTCAGATTTCAAGGCAAAATCATAGCACAAACAATATTATGTCATGGTGTCCCATACCATGTTACATCTGTCTCTACCCTGCCTATGCTGGCTGCCAATTTGCTTCAGCGGTATTGCTTCCTCCAGAGTTATGTTTCAGCTCTGTTCTCAGTGAAATCTACTCTGTCCTGAATTCCATGTCAGGGTAATATTTGTGTGCTGTGAATACTCAGCTCCAAAGTGTTTGTAATGATCACATCTCAGTTGATAATTTCTTTATGTGTGATTCTGTGATTATCTGACTACTCTTTTGACTATGGAGCAGATTTTTCTTTCAATTATAGTGTCAGTAATCTATGTGAAACTCCATTGTCTTTAATAATACCCCTAGTATTCAGACTTAAGTTTCCTTTGGTTCTACCTTCAAGGTCATCACTTCTCAGCCTGAGAAACCTTGGGACACCTTATCCAAATGATAACTACACCTTTCATTTTCCTTTTGGCTCCAAATATTTTTCTTAGCATATATAGGTACTCTGTGAAAATACTTGTCCATCCACTAGTGCAGAAGAACGTAAACCCCAAACCAAATTGTTTACAGACTCTGTGGTCCAAAAGCAAAAGCTTAAAGTTGAAGCTTGAGATCTCTTATGGAGGGAATGCTCCACGTTACAGCAAAGAGGTAAGCCAACAGCAAATAGATGGCTACAGACAGGGTTAGCCATCTGAGAGACAGCAGTATCGAGAGACAACATAAAAGGGGAGGTAAAGGTGGTTGTCAAGAACAAGAGGTTTATAACTTATTTGCAATTGGACTTGCTGCCAAATGAGGAAGAAACTGAGACTGTTATCATGATGCAAAACCTCAGGACCTCTAAAGAACTTAATGTATAATCACCACTGTGAATGACAGCCTCTGCTGTTATTTATTTCCACTGCATTTCATGGTAGACAAATTTCCACTGCAAGACAGACAAAAGGGAAGGGAAGGAAAGGGAAGGGAAAGAAAGTGAAGGGAATGGCAACATTCACAGAATCAGAGCACAGATAAAGCTGAGAGAGCATGGAAGAGATTGCAAGGGTGTAAAATTTACCAAAACAACTGAGATATCAGTTTACAAACACCACCAGCCATCTTGTAAAGTAATGAAAGCCAAATTAAGAATAGCCACAGAAGAGAAAGAAATACCACAAATGAACTTAGGAGACCTGTGTGCTTTTCATGAGTGCTAGAAGTCAGTCTTCTCACATTGCTGACAAGTCCCTTCACTTCCCTGAGACACACTTCTGCATCTGCACTCCTTGTAAAGTGCTTTGAGACTTGCAGAAAACAAGCAGTCTGCTGCACTGAATGGATTTTTAAGGACTTCCATATTGGCTCAGAGCAATGGGTGATTTAGTGCAGTATCTTGACCCCCATTGTAGTGAAAAAGACACAGCAAATATTGAGAAAAGTTACTTCTGGTTTATTCTCCTGACTTCCAGCAACCAGTGGTTTCAGGATAGAGTTTGCTGGCAAATCTCTCATCTGTTGGAAATCACAATGGTATAGTCCTAACAACATCCTGGCAAGGAGTCCCCAAAGCAAAATCAGCAGTAGGAGGGAACAGGGATTAAACCTTGGGGAGATCTGACCACCACTGTTTCAGAAAACCCAGATCTAAACCAGCCACATTTTGGGCACTTCAATTCTGAAATCCCAGTATGGAAAGTGTCTGGGACATTCAAATATGACCTTATTCCTCAGTAGAAACATTTTCAGCTCATAGTTATGTCTGCTTTGCAGTAAATTTAGATTATAGATAAAGACAGTTGTATAAAAAGTTTGGTTTAGCTTTTTTTAACAAGGCATCTCCAGCAACACACATTTGGAAGTGACAATTAGGCAGAACCTAATAGTACCACCTTCTGTGGTACTATGAATGGAGGCATTTTAAGCTGCTCACTTACACAAGCAAGCAACACCACCTCCTGTGTAACCCAGCCCTTCTGGAAGGTAAATCCATCTTCCTCAGCTCACATGACCCCTCAAAAGGACAAAGGTCCTGTTTCTGCAACGTTGTTGTCTCAAGGACTTGTAAAGGTCTTTAACCTGTGTAGCATTTTCTCTTTATTAAGTTCCATTAACTTCAATGGGATTGCTTGCAAAATAGTCAGGGCTGATATGGGTATGAAAAACTGGCTGAAACTTAACCAGTGGTGGAAGTTTACAATATGGAGAGGAAGTATTGTTCGCAGTGTTTATTATAGATTTTCCTTAAAAAGAATGCAAAGAAATTGTTTTAACAGATAAAAAAGATTTCAGATTTATTCACACTTAAGATTTAATTCTTTAAAATAGTTACATTTTTGTTTACATAGGTATTTGCTTGTAAAAATAACTTGTCCCTCAAGCAGAATGTCAGACTTTTACATTTTGCCATGGGCTATTCATTTAGGTATTCTACCAGTCAGGCAGAACTAAGCTCTGACACATTTAAACAGTGAAATTCAAAAGTAAAAGCAACTACACAAAGCAACTGCTTATCCTCTTCAGAGGCTGCATTGACTGAATCCAGTGAAAGGATTTCAAAACAGCATCCCAAAAAGGAATAGACATGATCAACAGTGTTTAGAAGAGTGCACTGTCTGTTCATGTATTGTGTTGGTAAAATAGAGTAACCATAAAGTATTAGTAATCCAGAACTATGTAACCACAATTATTAGGTGCTTACAACTGATATTTCTTTTTAATAGCTTGCTCCACCACACAAGAAACAGACATTGACTCAGCCTTTTGTAACTGCATCTTTTTCAGGGCAGAATGAGAGTCTAAAATATACCTCAATTACAATAGTAAAGGAAAAAATGGTAAAGCAAGGAATTTGATCAGGTTTAAGTTTCCCGTATAAAGAAATTAGTTAGACCTTGTTGGAGATGGATTTATTTCTTCCCCTGTAGAAAGTGAAAGTTGGGTAATATATATATATCTATAAATTTTAAATTTTCCTCTTGATGTTTCTATTTCCTTCTTCTCATAGTTATACACAGGTTTTTCTCTGAAAGCAAAACTGATGAAAAAAGGTTAGATTAAAGATTTACCAGAAACCTTAACTCAGCACACAAAATCTGAAGTGCCTTTGTGTTTCTTCAAAGTCTGGAGAGAGTTTGCTTAGCTGCTCCTCTCTGCTTTGTGAACAAGGTCTCCTACCAGAAATATCAGCAACCATTATGCTTGTTGACTCCAACTATACTGGATATAATCTTTGTCTCCAGCACTTAAAAGGAGGGCTGTAACTGCTATACTTACTGGAGAACAAAAAACCTGAAGCTGTTAGCCCAAAGCCCTCGATCCTTTAGTGAACAGGGCAGGTTACTACCCTCCTCCACCAGCCCTTTGGACCAGAGCTAGGAAAACATAATGCTCCAGTACTTTCTTCTTCTTCTCCTAGTGCTTTCTTCTTCTTCTCTTCTTTTTCATCCTGTCTCCTAAAAGATAACACAGCAGCAAACTTGATAATTTTTACAAGCTCTGCCTGTGTGTGACTGTTGTTCTGTTTCCTCCCATAATCTACTGATTAACTCCTGGACAATTTCAGTAACACATGAGAGAGGAGATGAGGTCTCAAAACCACTAACTTTCTACATGCTCAGCAAAAGATGACCAGGTGAAGAGAGAATTTTTTCAGGCTTTCTTGCTAAGTGGAAAATTAACAGGCTTGCCTTTTTTTCCTAGACATTAAAGAATGCATATGATAGAAATGTTCTGGAAATGAGACTTCATTCCTACTGCATCCTGTAGCATTGTTTAACATGCATGGTCATCAAACGAGCTGGAATGAAAAGATCAGCAGATTGTGTCACTCATGTCACTACAGGACAGTAATGGTGCCATCACAGGAGTGGGACAAAGAGTAGGTGTGGGCTGGCATTAGCACACAGACAAAAAGCATGCTGTGTGAGCAGAAACTGGGGGAAAAAAATTACTAGTTAATTGTTCAAAAAAGCATTGCCCACACAGCTTGTTTTCTTTGTTATTTAGCCAGGGTAGGGCTCTGACAAAACAGAACAGGGAACTCTCTAATGCTGCCCAGAAGGTGGTCAGGACAATGGTAAACCAAAACAAAACCTTGAGGGCAAAAACCAGGAGGTTAGGCTGATTTGTGATGACCTAATCACCAATTAGTGCACCAGCAATGGTGGCTGGAGACCAAGTGAGTCTGAAAGAGAAGTACAAGCACTCTAAGAAATTATGCCGAGAAAGAGCTGGTGACAGGGGTTGTGCTTCCACTGCTAGCACATCTGCTGATACTGATGATTGCTCACCGGGCTCAGCTCCTGCTGAGTTCCATGCCCCCTCCAAGACACCTTCCTCCTATCTGCTCCTTCTGCCAGCTGAACCTCTCCACTAGTTGAACCACTGCATCTCCCTATCTCAGACTAAGCCAAATCATCTTTTGTTTCTGCCACCCACACGTTCTGCAGCAGGGGCCTCTTCATATCTTTGTGGGTTTGGTATGCAAGAGATTCAGCAACCAAGAAGCAACACAACACAGGCAGCTGAAAAGATGAATGACTAAAGCTAATGGGGAACATGGGCAGATGGTAATTACTGGCTGTGCTTGGGACATGCTGGTATCAGTTTGAATGGATTCCTCTTTGCATCATTTCTACTGTCGGTAAATCTCAATAGGCTTTTCCTTCCCCCCTGTATTCAAAACCAGCACTGATGACAAAACCGGAAAGTATCATGCAGTAGGGCTGCGTTTACAGGAATACAAAAGGGATGATTTAGCTCATGCAGTTTCTCAGGATCCACCTAAGATAGGTTTTGCTACCAGTTACTCTCCCGCTCCCTTAAAAAATCTTTCAATCTGAGGCGGGGGGTGGTGGTGTTAGTGGAATTTTCCACTTTGCATGTCAATGAAAGACATTCAGTCTCTTTTCCCCGCCCCTGGACTGTTTCCTCTGCAAACCTCGACTTTCATTTTCTTTTGGAAGCAGCTAAATTTGCATTTCACTGAGCCCTCTCAAGCATCTACTTTCTCAGCCTCTGAGGGAGAGCTGTGCCGGGGAACATGCTGGGCTGCACATCTGGCTCCTGGAGTTGTTTAAGGGAGCTAGGATCGAGTCCCTTGCAGTACGACCCCAGCGACAAGCATTGATGCCAGCGTTTCTCCCAGCCTTTGGCTTCCTGTGCCTCTCTTCCACGCAGGCAGTGCATGTGCATGGCTGGATGGAGGCAGGTGGTCACACGGTGGAACACAAGCTGTGACACTGGCTTGTGTGAGGTAACCTCATATGGAGAGTTAGAACTGCGGTTTGCTGTATTGGAGGAGACATAAAAGAGCTTGGAGCTTTTTAACATTCACACCACCTAAAAAACATATAGATGTGGTACTTAGGGACATGGTTTGGTGGGAATGGTGGTGATAGGTTGACAGTTGGACTTGATGATCATAGAACCTTAATGATTCTGTGATTCTGTGATCCCAGAAAAACCTAACTGCCTCATGGACCTAAGCCCTCATGTGATGGCCTCCAACATAAACGTGTATTTAGCAAGGCAAATTCCATCCAGCATCCTTGCTTCACATTTTCATGCTGATATGCCATCCATCTGCATGCAGTGGATAAGCAGATTTGCTATCTCTCGTTCAGCTCTAAGATAGGTTGGCTTCCAGAAGTAAATTGGAAAACAAATAGCTTCTGTGCTAGATCTAGAAAGGTGAAATTGAAATTGTGTTCATAACTGCTCGTGGCTGGGGGAAATACGTAAGTGGCAGAGGAGAGGAAGGACCAAGAAGAAGTGGCAAAACATAGTAACTGGAAATGTGTTTTACTCCACAGTCAGGGTATGTTCAGGCAGGTTACAGAGAAGTTTAAAGATTTTTGCAGATATGGGACATAATAACAGTTGAATAGTATTGGATACAGACATCTAATTCACATTACTGCATCTTGTGCTTGATGGGAACAGTAGGAGCCTGGAGCTGTCCCCATCCCAGTGGGAGGACCTTGTCACCATCTCATTCTGCTGTGGCTGCAGGACGCAGAGAATACTCGGGCTAGCATGTGGTCATTGTATCTAAGCCACATGCCCCTCCTGCTGCCAGGGTTGAGTGGTATTGCCCTCAGTCCTGCCATTTGCCCAGCCTAGTGCAGTGTGCCCCAGGGAATGAGTGGAGGGAGTTTGGCTGGGTACTCTCTTCTAGGATGCCCTACAGATGGGGAAAAGGACCCTAGCACTTGGTCTGGGAGATGTGATTTTGGAGAAGCTGGGATAGGTGGTATTCCCTTGTACTCCAGCAGCTGCAAAGCACAGAAAATACAACCTTCAGAAAGCATTTAGGAAAAAAGTACACCTCCAAAAGAAACAATCTAATGAAAATTTTACACAGAAGACATTTAAAACAATAGATACAGTCTGACCTATAAGGTGGTCAGTGTAAGGAGCATGACTTCTGCTGATTCTTGAGGAAAATGCAGGGTGCTGGGTACCAGGAGAACCAGAGAGGGAGACAGCAAGCAAAGATAAGCCTTCTTGGTTCTTTAGTAACACCTTTCAACAAAATCAGCATCTTTTCTTGAAGAGTATGTGAACTTCCCCCAGTGAATCTGTGTGTCGTGATGGAGACACCAGAAAAATTTCTGACACTGCTAATCTGCAAATCCAAGTCATTGATGGTAGATGCAATTTTTCATTCATCAACTTCATGTTCAGTATCTATGAAGGATGTACAAAGCATATATAAAAGGTGGCCTTTGTTATTTGAGTACTTTAATTAGAAAAGCTTTTTTTCCCCAGACATCTGTACCTTACAAGGAAATAGTGTGAGTTTTTGCATTACACATTTTCAAAATGAGTTCTTAATCTTAATGCAGTTGAAATGAAAGAACCAATAGTCTAAGAGTGTATTTTAATTTTTGGCTGTTTATTTCTGTGTCTCAGTTCCTGATCAGAAAGCCAGATGGCCTGGAGACGCTGGTAAATGAGATACGGAAGCTTTTATCTTTAAATCGTCTTAAATTCTGATTTTTTGCAAGTGACCAAATTCAGTTAGTTACCTTCCCAACGTGTGGAGTCTGGAGGGTGTTGATGCCCTCCCTCAGTTCCCTATTCACAGCACCTGAAGGTGGCTAGCTCTTTAGTTACAACTCAGGCTAGAATTCTCAGGGCAAAAAAGACATAACCTTTTGAAGGAATAGTTTTTGTTAGTCCAGGGCAGGCACCAGATCAGTACTCTGCCCAAAATCAGAGCTGGGCTGGGAACAGTGTGGGGTTTGAAGGCCAGATGGAGCAATGCTGGATGTATTGCTGGGACCTTATTTACATTAGACCACTAAGTCTGACTCAGTGCTTTTCAAAACTTTTGTTACCTGCTATGTCAGTAATGTCCTTTGATTACATGGCAGGCTGTTGTTTTCATATTGTAGCCTTTTTGACTTGCTTTTTACTGAAAACATATTTCATGACAATTTTTGTTAGATTTAATGCAGTGAGGGCAGGAACTAAAAAAAATCAAAAGACAAAATGGAGAGTGTGACTAGTTCTGGTAGTAGGTAAAATATTTTCTGTGCCTGCAGACAGAGTAGGCTTTGCTTCATTCAACTCAGCCAAACTTAATTTAAGGACAAGGAGCTGCCTGGGCTGAGCAGTGTAAAACACAGGACACAAGGCTCTTCCTTGAAGTGGTGGTTTGTTTCTCTGACTCTACTGCTTGATTACAGACGCTAATAGCAGCTTCTCCTCTTACAGACATCCTCTCCCTGGGGGGAATTGGAGTTTCCATAGTGTGCAATACAAAGCCAAACTGCTTAATAGTTTTATTGTGCTGCTGGCAATAAAAAAGGGCAGTTCCAGGCTGAGGAAAGGTGTGGTAGCAATCCCATAGGAAAAGATTTACTTTTGGCACCTTCCACTCCAGCTGTTTTGCTGTGTGATTTGTGGCTATTTCAAATCACAGAGCTGAACCTTGGGAGACAAACCTCAAATTTTAATTTGACTTTGTGGTGGTGTGTGTGCAATGATGTGTCAGAAGCTGAAATGACAATAGATCCAGAAGTTATATTGCTGACTTTAAAGAAATGTTTCACCCCAAGCATTGAAGCAGCTGTGGATGCTCATTCTACTACATGGTTTTGTGCTCTGATGCCGTACAGAATTGTTGAGGGTTAGGGCTCGGCCAGCCATTAGATAAGTGACAGATGTTATTAACCCCTCCCCCTTCCCAAAAGGAGAAGAGAAAGGGAATAAAGGAGATTTGTAGATTAGAAAAAAAACAAAACAAACCAACCAACCAAAACAAACCTAAACCAGCTTTAATTAAAATAATGTCAATAAAAGGAAATATATACAAATGTATACAAAACCAAAACCAGACTCAACTGTCCCGATGACAGTTATGTCACCATCACCACTGATGCTGTGAGAGGCATTGGAGGAGTCCCAGATTTAGAAGCTGGCTTCTGGAACTGGATTCAGGAACTCATGGATCAGGATCAAAGGCAGAACAGACAAGAGTCCTCCTTGGACACTGGTCATTGAAGAAGGGCATCTGATTCTCATGATCCCTCAGCTTTATACTAAGTATGATGAATATGGCATGGAATACCTAGTTGGACTGTTTAGGATCACCTGTTCTGTCCCTGCTCCTCCTTACATACTGATCCTTGGTACTAACTCTAAACATTGACCATTATCACTGCAAGAAGAAGACACTGTTTGCAGAAACATGCAGTTAGTTACTTAGAAGAGTCTGAACTGAAAAGTAAAAGCACTGAACAGAATTTGTTTTGCTCTAACTCAAACCAGGACAAGAATCAGAGTCTTTTGTAGGAATGCTTGTTTTTTTTCTTTGCTCACCCTCTGGTATCTAGTATCTGAGATTTTGTTAGCAAGGAACAAAAGCAGTCTGTTCTGAGAGGCAGAAGAAGTGCTTGTGTTTTGCAAACTGGTACAGGAAATGTAACATTTCCATACCAAGATGCACAGACCAGGTGAGTAAAATGGAAAAAAAAACAACAAAGCAAAGCAAACCAAAACCAACCAGCACCAGGCATGGTTTTTTTGTATTGGAGGTGTATAACTTTCACAACAGAGACTTAGAGGAAATGGCCTCAAGCTATGCCAGGGGAGGCCTATATTGGATATTAGGAAACATTTCTTCCCAGAAAGAGCATTGGCAGAGGCTGCTCAGGGAAGTGGTGGAGTCACCATCCCTGGAGGTGTTCAGAAACATATAGATGTGGTACCTGGGCCATGATTTAGTGGCATGGTGGTGATAGGTTGACAGTTGGACAATAACCTGAATTGTGGTTACACATGTAATTGACAGAGTGAAAGTCTGCAGATATTATCTTGCAGACAGTTGGGATGTATACGTTAAATAGGAAAAGAGCCTTGTTTAGGCTAATATGCTTCTTTTTCACTCAGTGAATAAATAGTTTAGCACTTCAATCTACTATTCATGCATTATAAAGTCTGGAAGCACAGATGGTAAGAAAAGGAAATGTAGGAGACCATGAATGATTCTTAAATGTCACTGAAAACCTGTGACTTACTTTGTTATTTGAGAAAAAAAAAATGCATGTTTGATCATGGTGTAAAGTGGTAATATTTTTCCATATGCTTTTAAGCTTTTGGGAGTATTTTCTGACTTTCAGGTTCCAAAAGCAAAGATCTTGTTTTGTCTTCTCTTTTTCTTTTTTTTTTGTTCTTTAGCCTAAATGAAGTCTCTCATTTCTATAGCCTTCATTTAAGATTTTGCTCTGTCATCCATGTTCACCATTGTACCTTACACAAAGACTGGATAAATTACCACTGAAGCAATGTATTTTGATTTTCAGTAGGTTTTGGAGTAAGTGCCTACAATATTTGCATACTAGGCAGATAGTTCACAATTAAGTTATCATCAAAGGAACAGATTAGCATTTCCATTTTCCAAATGGGAAGATGTGATATTATAGTTTTAGAATCAGAGTAGTAAGTAAACCATAAAAGCAATCCTTGCCTACAGTACAAATACATCTAGACCGCCTCTTGCTGAAGTTTCTTGGAGATCATTTGTGTTCATTGTGTATTGTAGATATCATGGTGTATTACTTTGATTCCTATTGCTGCAATTTTCTAATTATACCATCATAAGTTAATAGTTTACCCATATAATGGCTATGTGTTTTACTCACTTCAGAATATATCTTAGAAAACCTTCCTGAAAATTCTACTTGTGACTGTAATTATTTGATAGAGGATGAAGCTACTTTGATTATAGATCACACAGAGCTTTTGCTTTAATGAAACATGGACTAAGGTGTTGCTCTGGTGGTTTTAGTAGTTGACATTTGTTGAGTGGAACTAAGAGAAATTCTCAGGCATTATGATCACTGATTTTGAGACTTTTCAAGCCTAGGGCCATCATGCTGCAAGTTCAACTCAGCAGCAGAGTGGGACAGAATTGCTTTCAGCTCCCCCAGCTCTCCTTTGAGCCTCTCACTCTCTCCTGCTCCTGTGAAGTGGGTGTCTCCAGGCAGGAATCTGACTTATCTCTTGCCCCAGCAATCCTCTCTCCTGTCTGTCCTCAATTAATGGGGTGTCAGTGGCAATGCTGCTTTCCGGGGCAGAATCTTTAACCCTTTCCTTTGCTGCAAGCTGCACACCCCAGTGGAGGCAGGCAGTGACAGTGGACATAAAACCACACAACATACGAAAATACTGACTTAGTTTGGAAGGAGAAAAAGCAGTAAGAATGGAGATCAATAAGAACCTGGAAGAGTGAAGGACACCAAGAGTCCTTTACTTAGTTGTACAATGTCCTCCATTAGTTTTCTGTTTTGCTTTAATTTAGGAATGGCTTTGTGTGTTAATACAAACTGGAATTTAAGTCATGCTTTGTGCACGTGTGAAACAATGTGGATATAGAAAGAAAATATGTGAATAAAGAAAATACAGCTCTATCACATATAAGCTGTCTGATGCCACACAAAGCAATTCAATAGTTAGTTGTGACTTGTATTAATGCCTGTTAACACTAGCTCTTTTGTAAAATACTGATGGTGAAGCTGTTTTTCCTGCTTTTTGAAGCACAAAGGATATTAGCAAAGCAATAGGGAGCACATCAGCAAATGGAGCCTATACAAAACCAGACTGTTTTTTTTTCTATCAATGCACCAAACAGAAACCTAGCATCTTTCTGTATGTCATCCTACAAAGGTTAGAAGAAAGGAAAATAGGTTACTTAACAAAACCTCTTGTATCTGCTAGTGGTAAATTGTTTTACCCTTCAGAAACAGGTAATTAAAGCACAGCTAACCTGGGAGCCACTTAGTAGCCTTGACCACCCAAAAGGAGTGGAGGATATTTTTACTAAGCAAGATAAACAAATGCATTCTTCTCACAATCTCAAAATGTCTTTGCAGGTAATAGAGGCCTTGGAAAGAGATTCATTTGCTAATGATTCCCCCATCAAAGACAAACCTGTAGCAGTCGCATGCCTTTGTTTATTCAATGGTTGAATATTAGCTAAACTACAGATAGGAGAGTGTGACTGTCTAGACCAGGAATCCTAGGTCTAAATTCTTGTCTCCCTTGAACACTCTCTCTCTCCCCAGGTAGCCAAGGAAAATTCTGGGGACCATGTCACCCCACCATCGCTTTGGCTGACTTCAAAGGGAAAAACCATGGGAAGGTTTGGGGGTTGTCACTTGGAGTTACTCGCAGGTGGTGAGACTGCCGAGTGTATGCTGGGAGAAAGAGGAGACCAAATATATTTAGGGGAGTCTTCTAGCAGAATAAATGTGCATTATATTTGACTCCATATTCTGTAAGACTTCAAATCCCAGGGTTAGCAATGTGGCATGGGATGAAGAAGAGTCACATGTTCCCTCACCAGGTTAATTTTCCACTGACCTGAAAGGTTATGCCCTATCCTGCCCTTCCCTGACTCCCAGTGAGAATAGGAGAGAATTCTCCCTAATAGAGAAAATAACACTCTGTCAATTTAGTTTTAAATACATGAAGGCTGAATGAGAGAGAGCTGAAAACTCACCACAGAGGTTTTTTTCTCTTATTTGGTAGAAATTGCTGATTTTTTTACATGTAAGGGCTTTCCAGTCACATGGATGTTTTGCATTCATTAAAACAGTGTTTTCTGCTGCCATTATCATTTTCATTCTCCACGAGTTGTTGCCTTTCTCCTAGTTTCTGCAGTCATCCCAGCATCCTGGATGACCTAAAAAAAACCCCAACCAAAAATAAAACAAACAAAAAAACCCCAACCCCCCCACCAAAACCCAAAACCCCCGAACAGCAACAACAAAAGCAAGCCCCTGAAAAGTCCTCCTTTGGTCTCCTTCCATGCTTTCTGTTCTGCCTTAATTTGTGCTGCTATTGTGTTATTAAGAGGTGAGTTAGAAATAAAGGAGGCAGAGAGGTTCCTTAGAAATGTACAGCTGTTCTCCTTAGCCTCAAAGAGATTTGCACCAGCTTTAAGCCTTCTCCTGAGGGAATAGGAAGAGACGAGTATCCCTCTCCCTGTCTCTTAGTTCTGTTTCTTTTATTTACTGCAGATTTACTGCCACTGGTTGGCTTATTTCAGTTGTGCATTCATGTCTGTGCATACTAATCAGTCTTGACTTTCACTTCACAATACTCAGACACCATAGGTTATGCCAAGACTTTTGGGCTCTGTAGTGGATGGGCTAGTAGCACAAAATACTTCATCCAAAGTCCCTCACTTGCAGGAGCTACACCACCAGAGCTTCAGGACAATCACATCTCTCCAGAAGCCTGGGCTCTGCTGATGAGCTGCAGTAATGTCATTCATGTTTCAGGCTGCTGTGGAGGTGGAGAAGTGACCAACCAGTTCTCACTACAGACTGTCATTTCACCTGCCTGAAAACAGAATCAAATGAGTCATTCATCTAAAACTTTCATTCTTGCAGATTTTTCTCTCATACTGATGCTAGTCTCAGAAGTATGATCAGTTCATGACCAGGCTTCCCTTTCACCCACAGTTAAACTTGTCAATTCCTCCTCATTTTCTGAAAACTTTATTCCATAATTTCTCCACTTTATATTCCAGTAGTTGCTGTCTTTTAATTGTTACAATCTTTGCCCATCAGCATCCAAATGACACTCCTATATTAAGTTATGATTGGGCAGGAGGTAGTGTTGTTCCTCTTTCTGCCTTTGCTACTGGCAAGTACAGTGGTCTTGTCCTTGGAAATTGTCTTTGTGTTTCCTCCTCTGTGACGTCTTGGTTCATGACAGTATAAATCCCAAGGAATTAAATCCAGTACCCTGCCAAAAGCCAGCCCAGCTTGGGCATTCTGCCAGGGCACTGTGCCTTTCCTTATCAGTGCTTTGCAAGCAGATTCAGGAGGTGTGTCAACTATGGGCCTGCTCCTGCTCTCTACTCTGAAGTTGCTGTCATCTCCTCCTGAGAGCTGCTGGAGCAGGGCAGGTGTGAGCTTGGCCTTTCTGGCTCAGTAAGAACCATTTTGGATGTGAACATGCTCAGTTCTGCAGGAGTTTTAAAAGCACTCAGCAAAGCATTTTTCCTTCCTTAAACTGCTTTAGCTCCAGCCAGGAGCTATGAAAGTGTCACCAGGAAAGATCTGCACCAAGATGTGTTACAAAAATACGAGGTCAGCATTGTCTGTGCCAGTAAAAGAACAGGTCAAGTGGTAAGAATTTAAAAGATTGAAAAGAGGAACACTTCTATTTTAACCAGCCACTGGGGTTTAGCTTACACTGGGTTTGTCTCATTGTCATCACATAAAATGTCATACATTGCTATGGCATAATGTACATAGACACATAATTCAATTTGTACTCCTCAAAATGGGACAGCAGGTGTTGTAATATAAAGCTGTTGCATTACCTGAGTTTGTAAGATGCAAAAAAGACCTTATGGATCCTTTCCAACTTGAAATATTCTATGCTTCTCTGATACCATGGCAAGCACTTTACAGGTATGATTGCAATGACTTTATCCAAGGGGTATCTCTAACTAAAACAGGCACACTGTAAAGAAACCAAACCAGAAGGCAAGTAGCAGATCATCTTTTAAAATGAAAAGACAAAGACTTATTGTGATATTATCACAGCAGCATGAGAATGGAGTAATCCACCCAAACTTTCATTCTGGGTCACAGTGGTGAAAATAGCTGCCAGTCCTGTAAGAGAGCTATTGCTTTTGCTATTTCTATTTGCCATTGCCCCAGGGATCTCCAGGCTGGCAGAGGCACCTTGTACCTTGCAGTGCTTCTTTCCCACTTGTCAAGCTGGCAGCTGCATGCTCCTCATGGGTAGACAAGATTTAAGAAAAAGAAAATGCTTCAGAAGTTTGTTCTTGGTCCTTGAGGAGCTCTTCTATACATGGGAGGTGATTTCCAGCAGTTCCTCCAGGCACTTTGGGTATCTTCTGTTTGTGTAGTGAAACCATCTCTGCCTGGATTTGTGGATAAGAGGGGTGTTCAGGGAACAGTGGTCATGCAGGAGCAGAGAAGCAGGCTGCAGGGGCAGAGTGACAAGCCAGATTGAGAGAAGAGGCAAAGAGAACAGCCTGTAGATAAAAACAAGGGAGTGATACTTTCAGAAGCATGTCATTTGACTTTAGCAGGTTCAGTGTGACAGTATCTGTGGATTTTGGACCTAGTTTGATAATAGAAATCACAGCCTTAATCTTGGTTTTGGGACTGCTTGTAAGACTTGAAGGAAGACTGAAGTGGCTCTGTAAGTGCCAGGAGTCAGGATGGGAAGTCCATGGGAGTAGCTAAATTCTGCAGTGTTCCAAATTCCCCTGCTCTTTGGGACTTCTCATGCTTTCTTAGGGGACCCCTGCATTCACCCAGGGTTCTCAGCCTTGATGCAAAATTTGGTCTTTGTGTAAGAGTTTAACTCTGTAAGTTCTGAAAGACGAAGTTGCCAAACATTTTTTTCAGCGAACTTTTAAGATAAAATGTGTTTTGGAATCTTGCTTCCTCCTTTCTATATCCAGCAAGTGTCCTAATCAGCAGTCTAGGACTCTGGTTTTACCCTCTCTTTCCATTCTCTCTAAAATACCAGAGACACAGCATGACTCAAACTTCATTCAGACTCTCAGAACACAACTCATGCTCACTAATTTAAAAATTTTGATAAATATGCAGCTGGTATTTTTACAAACTCAAAGCAGAGCTGCAGTTAATGTAGATATTTTCCTGCCAAAGGGATAGGTGCCTTAAATTTAAATCAGAACATTGCTTTTCTTACATGTTGTCCATTGCAGAACTGTTAAGCTATTCCAAGTTGCAAAGTTTTCATGGTAATTAACCAATTTATAAAGGAGAATTATGTTTCTTTGTCTTCTTAATTGGCATGTCATAACCCACTACAGTCAAACTGGTCTGTTATGAAACCAACCTACTAAACAGTGAATGGCTTTGCATAATCACCTAAAAAGAGTATTTTGTAAAATGTTAAGTTTGCTTCCCCCATCCATCAGTATGTACATGTCTTTTTGTATATGTATATTTTTCCTTTTAAAGTATTGCTTATACACACACACCAAATATAAAAAGCACAGAGAACAGTGTACACACAGAAACATGGCACACTGACTCATATCTGTTATGTTTTAGTCTGATGCAGAAACTCATTTCAGTCCAAGTGAATGTTATCATCATTTTATCTTACAAAAAAAGGCTAATTCTGAGATGTATGTCAACTACATGCAATAAAGGTTTGCCAAATTAAATAACAGAGTAACCTTCTGCAGTCTCATGGAGTTATTAGAATGACATTTTGATATATCAAGGAGGATCTGCCTCACCAAGAAGCTGCTCACTGAGCACAGACTTGCACTGAGGACCTTTGAGCCTCATCCTTGATTTTTGTCATCATTCTGACACAGGGCAGGGGAGAGTCAGTCTGCTGGGCACTTACAAGTCCAGTGGCAGTGTGTTTGCTTGCTTGAGGTGTCTTGATGTTTATTCATATGGGCTTTGTGACTACTTTAAGATCTCATTTGTGGAGGAGACACGAAGTGCAGGGATAAACTGAAGAGCTCTTTCTGATGAGTTGCTCTGTTGCAACGTGTGGTCCTTTTTAAAAGGATGCTGCTATTCTCAGGGGACTGCTCAACAGGACACAAAGACATGTTTTCATTCAAAACTGAGGCAAACTTAATTTGGCATCTGCTTCCAAAAATGCCCAAGCTCAGACAAGAGTGAGAAAGCAAATACATTGTTTGTGGGTTTGTTTTTTGTTAGTTTATTTGTTTTATTTAAATCCTCCTAGAAAGTGCCAAACATCTAAGGAAAGGTTAATGATATCAGCCCTACCTGGCTTGTCTTGAGGAGCATCCGCTCTGCGGCCTGCCTCTGTTTCAGCATACAGTGTTCTGCAGCTCAAGCAGGCACAGTATTCAGCAACTGCAAGCTTTCTTCCTTTGAGGGAAAATCTTATCACAGAGTCAGATACCTATTTGATAAAGTTCAGTTCCCTTATAAAGACCATATAGCAAAGGCCTGCTTGCTTGGACACAGAAGAACGGAGGGAGAAAGATAGCTTTTTTTCCCCTCACTATTTTGAACATCGGAAAGTCTCCCAGGGTCATCCAGCAAGAGCCGGCCTAGTGTTTTTGCTATCTCCTGTGGATTTTATATTGTTTCCCCTCTGTTGGTCAAAGACCATCTAGCTGCTTGTAGTTTCCCTCACCAGCCATGCCTTCTGCCCCTCAGCTTCAAAGCAAGATGCCCACATCACCGAGGAGCATTCAGAGAAATTGATCATTCTCTCCTTCCCTTTCCTCTGCTCCATCTGACCTTGGCAGAACTTTCTTGCAGGGATGCCAGCATAAGTTTGGATAAAGGTTAAGATCACAGGGTGACATATCTTGCACTGCCTGATTCTATCTTCTTGTTTCCTTCTATTTTTCATTTGACCTGCATCGATCTGTTTCTGCCTGGCTCACTGCTGGCTTTGTTATGCCTGCAGACAGCTCCTATGCAACAGGGTCTTGATCCACTTTGGGCCTACCAATGCTCCAGGCACACATGGAAGCAGCAGTGGGGACATTTAAGATCTACTTTGGGCCAGGTGAGCCATCAGGGTGGAAGATTACTCTCTCATTCTTGCACCTGCTGCTACATACAGCCCATTAGGGCTGATAAAGCCTCTGTGTGCAAACAGGTATAGATTGCCACTCCAAAGAGGGAATGTATCTTACAGAGCTGGCTGCTCTGAGATATAGTAAATGACTATTGGCAAGTCATTATACAGACATTACTGCTTCCAGAGCCAAACTGTTGTGTAGATCCTAGCTTTGCTAGTAGCCAGGGATGACATTTTCCTACCAGCTTTCAGTCAAGTGCCTTGGAGTGCTTTACAAACAGAGATTACTTGTGCCTCACAGCACCTCTTGAGGGACATAGTATTACCTATTTCCACATAAACAATGACACAAAAAGTTAAAAAAAAAGCTAATGCTGTTAGCTCCTCAACCCAGAGTAGAGAAAGTCTAATTTTCATTGCTGCGCTGGATTTATTTAGGTTGAGGCTGCTCACCATGTCTACAGTGTCCTCAAGCAGAGGCACCACAAATGAGTAGATGTTTCTGCAAGAGCTAAGGGGTCTCATTTCCTTCTACCTAAAGCAAATTACCTACTGAAAAAAAGATCCAAAGCCTCCCACCAACCTCCACAGAGCTTCTGGACTGTGGCTGTATGTGGTATTCTCATAGTTCTTTGGGGGTGCTGAGACATTTGTTAACAATTTATTTCTGTACCAACAAAGCCAGGGCAGTTTCTAGCAAACAAGAAAAAGGACAAAACATCTCTCTTTTAGACTTTTAGGATAATTGTCAGAAGAGAATAAGATACATATCACAGTATCACAGTATGTTAGGAGTTGGAAGGGACCTCGAAAAATCATCTAGTCCAACACCCCCTATACAACTTACATTCTTTTACAGGGTTTCTTTTTGTGATTCTTTTTTGATTTCTTTTTTTTTTTCAGGTGGCAGCAATAGATAAGGAAGGGCTCAGATGACAAAGGTAATGGGCTAGAGGGCTGAAAACCTGTATGGAAACTGATATGAACGATGAACTGAGCGAACACAAGGTTATTTCCATAGTTACATGGAGAATATATATGTAAACTACAGCTGGTCAACCTTCATCTCATGATATTTACAGCAGTATCTGATGTTTCCATCTACCAGGACTTCAGGAGGATCATTTTATGCCTGGGTTAGTGTCTGGGATAGTTCAGAGCAGGTTTTATGGACCTAGATGGAGCAGAGCAACCTCACCTGTGGTTGTGCCAGAGGCTTCTGTCCTTTCAACATCCTTTTTCCTATACCCTAGTTGATCATCCCCTTCCTCCTGCAACTATGCACATATTGTAAAAGGGTTCAGCAAATGTCTTGAGCAATGCTTTCTCCTAAGAAATGTTTGCACAAATTTTGCCTCTCATAACAACCTAGAGGCTTACATCTTACAGCTGCAGTGCCTGGAGATGTCCTACTGTACCCTGGAGTGTGGAGAGGTCTATTGGATAAGCACCAGTCCAACGGTTTGCACCTCTGTTTCCTTTGTAGTGAACACAAGAAAAATCTAGCCCAAAGGCAGCCGTCACTTGAAACTACTTGCTACCAACTCTGACTTCAAAGGTGGTAATTTTGGAAAGTGGCATAAAGTTTTGCAATACAATATTCAGATGAAAATCAGGCAAAGCATCATTCTTCTTGCTGTCACAATCTATTTGTCTCCCAGACGGCAAGATATTTGCCTACTAAAAAAGGAGATAAGCTGCAGATTTATTTCTCTGACTGCTCATTCTGCATTTTTTTGGTGGGAAGAAAACTCAACAAAACACCACAGAAGATAACATAATATTTCTAAACTGCCTTGAGTTGGCCTCTGTTCAGCCCCTCAGTCCTTCACACAACCAGGTAAGTGTTCTTGTGAACATAGGACATGCTCTGCTTGGTCTGCATACCATAACTGTAAATGGACTGAGGTGTTCACAGCAAATTTAGCTGCTCAGGCCTGAGGAATGCACATGCTTTATAACAATTCAGTCACCCATGTGCACAAAGAAAGCTAAATTCACTGCCCAGATGGCTGCTTACACAGCATAAATAGCAAAGGGCAAATATAAAACAAATAAATAAATTAAAATCTGAAGTATATATACCATTGGTGTGGTGCTATCAGCATAGAAACTCTTACAAAGTTAGTTAGCTTCCAAATAGAATTAACGACAAAGGCTTTGGATTAATTGCTGCTGCAAATAGCTGTATCAGGCAAATACAACACTAATCATAAAGGTAAAGCACTGCAGGAGTCAAATAGTTCAGGGAAAATGAAAAGCCACGGCTTTCAGTTTGATAGGTCTATTCACTAGCAGCAGAGGTCCTGATGCCTTATGGATCTTCTCTTTAACAGTACATAATTGATATGGAATATCTGCAAAGAACAAAAAAAACCCAACAAAACCCACCAAGATTTTAGAGAGCTAGAAAATATACAGTACTAGAATAAGCAGTTTCCAGAAAAGATTTCTAGTTCTACTTTTGTTTGCTTTCCTGTTTTGTCCTCTTTTGTGCACCCTCAGTTGCATAAGTTACTCAGAAACAAAGAGAAGAAAATGCCCTCTAAGCACTCCAAGTGATACAATATGCTGAGGGGAAGGAGAGCAGCCATTCAATCTCATATTGTATACAACCAACACTGAGCAATTGTCTTGTCCAGTATCCCTGCTCCTACTCTCTAACACCTGCAAGGGACTCCCTTGAAAGTCAGGTTACTGTTCCTGGAGTTACAAAATGACAGAGAAAGAGAAAAGGAGAATTCACTTTGAAATTGTCCAAATACACAAGACACACCCAGGTTTCATTTTGGAAATTCAGTTTCTAGCTTCAGAGTCACTCCCTCCCTCTGCAAGGGAAAGGAAACAAAACAAACAAATGCCCAGATAAATCTCACTAAGAGTCAAACTAAGGGAGACAAGAGAAAATAGCCTGAACAGAATTGCACTGCTTCAAGAACAGCAGACTGCTTAATGACTTTAAAGACCAGGAGCTGATCATACTACCAAGAAGATTAAAAATAACAAGTTTCCTCTGATCCTCCTTTTCTCCAGGATAAACAACCCCAGTTCCCTCAGCTGCTCCTTATAAGACTTGTGCTCTAAACCTTTCATTACCTTCCTTGCTCTTGTTTGAACACACTCCAGCACCATGTAGTGAGGGGCCCAAACCAGAAGACAAGTATTCAAGACACAGCCTCACCAGTGCTCAGTACAGGGGGCAATCACTTCCCTAGTTCTGCTGACCACACTATATGCTTTTATTTTCAAGAATCAATAATTTTCTAACTGCTTCAGGTTAGTAAGAAGTTTCCCTGATTGGTGTGTCTTCAAAATCACCATTTTTGTACTTCTGAAATGTTTGGAAATGACTGCCTGGAGAGAAAGCCTTCAGGAAAATTGGTTTTCAGATAGGGATCTGTGGCTTTATGTCTGCATGTGCATATATGAATGTGGGTGCCAACAACTGAAAAACAACAAAGCACAGGAAGGCTGGGGTTTTTCTGGCTTATTAACAGAAGAGAGTCAATACTTTCACTGACTCTTTTTACTGCTCTGCATAATGAATACATTTGGAAGTTGCAAGGGCTCTCAGCCAATCTGATTTTCCTGAGTGTTCCCAAGTGGGGCAAGATTTTGGAAAAAAAATAATTGGAAAGACAATTATTTTGTGAAAAACAAAGCCAGAGCAGAGAGAGCTAATGGAAATGTCCACAGACAGCTGACAGCATAGTGGTTTTGTTTTCTTTCTGTCAGATGTTCAGTGCTGAGCTAAAGGGTTTTAAAATACATTTACTTTTACTTAGAGTCAGGCAGCTGAGGTCTGCACGGTGCCAATTCATAGTCATGTTTTAAGCCAAGTTCTCCCACTTTGCAAATCCATATTCACTCATGGTTCCCCTGAGGGGTATTCAAAGCTGTCCAGGAACCTCGGGAAGAGAATGAGCCACATGTGAAAGCCAAAGATGCATAGCAATACTATGCAAGTGTTTGCATAGCAAAGTTTGCATTAACTTTTTCTTTCCTCTTGATTAGTGTATCCATAGCTTGGAAGGATGCAATACAAAAGTAGTGCAAATGAAGTGATAATAATGCCCTATACACCATAGGAGGCCTCTTCTGTATTTTAATGTTGACACTAAAAGAACTCTGTGGAGCACCACTTTGCATACTAGGCTTGCAATGAGTGCTACTCTCTTTTATTAAATGACCTAGGAGGGAAAAAAGTTTTCAGGCTTCTGGGCTTCAACAATTGCTGGCTTAATTGCATGTTAACAAATCCCTGTTTGGGGTTTGTGCGCTTTATGTAATTAACAGATGGAGTCACCTGAAACACTTGCAGCCAAGGTAGTCATGGAGGAAAGATGTGAAACAACTCCTAAAAGCAAATACGAATATAAAGTGGATCATAATAAAATATTGACTTCCACTACTTGGTACTCATGGCAGATAAGTTGTAGCTGGTGTTACTAGGAGCATTTCCTCACTTTGACTTACTCTCTTTGCCCAAGAGGGCTATAAATAACAAAAACAAGTGAGATGTAATAGCCAAATAATACCAGTTTCCTCTGCTTCATAAAGCAGCTGTGTGAGAATGCCAGTGTTTTCGGAAAGAACAACCATTTCCCAAAGGTTTGTGTGAAAAACACTACCTCCTGTAGTCCAGCCTCCTGCTTAGCCCACGGTGACTTTCATGGTTAAAGCAGGGTACTCATGGCAGTGTCCGCTCAAGCTCTGAACATCGCCAGGGATGGAGATTTCACAGCTTCCCTGGACACCTCTGAGAGCCTGACTCTGCCTTCTTCTCCCATGAAGTAGTGGAGGATACAGGCAGATCTCCCTAGATGCCTACAAGCTTAACAAACCCAAATTCCTCAGCCTCTCCTCATACACAACACTCTCCTAACCATCTTGACAACCTTCTAATAGCCTCCACCTTGTCAATCCATTTATGTCAAATAGGAGTACAAACCTGGCCACAGGTGTGGATCATTCACAGCAGGTGTATGAAGCTGTCCTTCGGTCAGCTGGGATAGAGTTAAATTTTCTTCCTAGTAGCTGGTACAGCGTTGGGTTTGGAATTTAGTATGAGAATAATGTTGGTAACACACTGATGTTTTAGTTGTTCCTAAGTAGCACCTCTCCTAAGTTAAGGAGTTTTAGTTTCCCATGCACTGCTGGTGAGGAGATGCACAAGAAGCTGGGAGGGAGCACGGGCAGGACAGCTGACCTGAGCTAGCCAAAGGGATATTCATGCCATAGGACGTCATGCTCAGTATATAAACAGGAGGGAGGTGGCCAAGAGGGGCTGATCACTGCTTGGAGATAGGAGACTGGCTGGGCACCGGTCAGTGGGGGGGTGAGCAATTGTATTGTGCATCATTTGTCTTTTCTTGGGTTTTAGATTGTTTTGGTAGGGTTTTTGTTGTTGTTATTTTTCATTTTTATTTTATTATTGTTTGAACCATGAATTTTCCTTCTATTTTTTCCTTTACTGATTCTCCTCCCCATCCCACCACGGTAGGGGGAGGAGTGAGCGAGTGCCTGCGTGGTGCTTAGTTGCCTGTTGGGGTTAAACCACGACAACAGCTTTGTAGTCAGGAGAGAGTTAACCTTCCTGCAAGGGTTTCAAGTGTCCTCATTGGAGTTGTTAACAGGTGTTGTACTCGGCTAGCTGCATTCAGACAGCCCTGCTAAACCTGTATGGTCATACTAGGGCACTTAAAGGATCTAAATTGATTTTAATTTGTGCCTCTGCTATGCATATTACACCAGGAAGTTGTGGTTAGAGGTGTATCATTCGAGTCCCCATCTAAACTTGGGGTGGTGCCTACGACTGACTTTTAGGTCAAAGATGTCTAAATAGTGGTTATCTCACAAAATTCCCCTGCATTAATCAAATTAAAAAAACCCAATCCTGTTCTTGTTAAAACCAATGGACAGATATGCTTATGCCAGGCTCAGCTGAAGTGTTTTCCAAAGCACAAAGAGTGCAAGAAATAAAAACCCATCCCTACATCCAGAAAGCAGGTCAGCTAAGTTCTGTTTGCTGTGGATTTTCCCCGTTGCAGAAGCTCAGATCTGCTCCACAGCTTGTGCTGGAACTTGAGGCAGAAGCATAGTATCAGTCAACCTGAAAGGAGTGCACACCAAGAAATGACCTTGGGCCCTGACCTTCCTGGAATCGAGTGAAGGAAGACATTCCCTAAATGTAGGATAAGGAGACTATATACCTATATGCCTATTTTGAAATGAACAAGTTGGGATCAGAGTGAATACTTCATGCTACACTGTCAGACTACCCCTGCAATTCCTTTTAATATTTAGAGATTAGATCACCAGACCAAAAACACCTGGAAAGATGAGTAAAAGGTTTGTGCTGCTACAAGGCATTGTATTTTCAAAACTGTTTCTAGACACTATATGTATAAGCAATACAGTTTAGTTTGTGTGTTATGACTGCTATTGCACAGTGCTTTGAGGTTAGGTTTGGGATTTTCTTGGGGAGAAGGGAGAAAGGACTGAACACTGAACATGGCTTCAAGAAAGCAGGAAGGAGAGCACCATACTTGGAAAAACAGCCCCAAACTGTGCTGAGAAACCCTATTGTCAGTGAAGTCCAGACCAACGATGTCATGTTTCTGTGGGTATCAGTCTTAAACTCCAGATCTGTATTTCTCACTTAATTTACACAATAAAGGTATGGTTTGCATCCTCCTGTCATTCTACTGGTGGGAAAGTGACAGCTTCTTATGGGGTGGTGAGAAAACCTAACCCCTTGCAGACCTACCTGACTTGCACAGGAAATAGTCTCCCCCATTTAAAAGGATTTCAGCCTCATCTGTGCTCACCACGACTAATGTGTGGCCTTGATGGTCCAAGGTTGCCCAGAACTTTCCCCTTTAATTTAGATTGTAGTAAGCAGGAATAGCTGCTACTTAACGAGGTGTACGCTGACCTCTGGTGGCAAAATCTCCCAAATAAATCTACACATAACTTCACTCGGGGTAGAAACCTAAGCTTTTCTCTTACATGGAGGTGGTGGCAAGTCAGCAGGACAGGAAACAGAGGGCTGGATAGAAATTTCTCCTCCAAACAACCTCTAGAAAGTCGGCCTAAAACGTTACTTGTGAAAGGCTGGCCAGCCACTATGAAGAAAACTACAATGAGCAGTTCTACATGGAGAAATTCCCCTACCAAAACTTTATTTTGCTTGTCCTTATAGTGACAGAGATAGATTACAATGCTGTTGTTTAAAATAAAATACCATAAAAAATGTAATTATTGGAGATGCTGAATTACAAGAGCTCTTGGTTAATGCCCTCATAGTGAAGCCCAGTGACAGGACAAGAGGCAATGGCTGTAAGCTGAAGCATAGGAGATTCCATGTGAATACACGTAGAAATTTTTTCACAGTTGAGGTGCCAGAGCACTGGAACAGTCTGCCCAGAGAGGTTGTGGAGTCTCCTTCTATGGAGATATTCAAAACCCGTCTGGACGCACTTCTGTGTGACCTGGTCTAGGGAATCCTGCTGTGGCAGGGGGGTTGGACTAGATGATCTTTCGAGGTCCCTTCCAACTCCTAATATTCTGTGATTCTGTGAACTGCTTATTCATTGCCTTTTTTCCTGTCAGCAGCTTAGACTGCAAGACATTTTGAGCTGAAGGAATAAAGAAGCAGCCTAGTGTTTTTCGCAGAGGGACCACTCAGCTGTGGCTCTATAAGTCTCTGACATGACACAGAGCAACAGGATGTGAATGGACTGGGTTTCAGGAAGCAGGTGTCTGTACCTTGTCAACACATTTATCTCCTGCTCTGTGCCGATGCGCATGCCCTGGTGTGCATCACCTGTCATGCTGGCTGTAGGGTCCTGATCAATGTGAACTTAATTTCAGGTGTCCATCTCTGAATTTTTATTTACTTGTACTGGTGTATATACATGTTATATTGAAATATAATCATATTTTTCATTTATTATAAAACTACTGCTGTAATATTCAATATTATAAAGAAATTGGGGCATGACAAGAGCAAGAGGAGAGTATTTCCCCTGGGATTCGCTGTTACCAAGTTCCCAGTCAGAGGGGTGGGATTCTCTGTTGCAGGGACAGCACACCCCTCAGCTCCCCTCTGCTCCATCAGCTGCTGTGGCAGATATGGCTGGCCAGGGGCTTCTGGGACACACAGTCCAAGCAAGCCAGCACTGAGAACAGGACTTCACAGGGAGCAACACAGCATGCCCTGCACCCTTTCCCACGTCTCTACAGAAGCCGAGCCCATAGGGAGAGGTCAGAGTAAAGGGGCTGTCTATCACAGCTCTGGCCTGGGGAATGAATCTTACTAGACTTTACCAGGATGTGACAACAGTCACATACGATATCAAATGTCATTCTTTGGAGTTCTTGACACTGAATCACTCCACTGCACAGGGCACTCTTAGCCCCTTACCTTCTAGTAGCAGGTGTGGGAGCTTATGCTGCTGCACTCCTGCTTGGTCCAGGTCTGTTACAGTCAATGATCAGAACTTGCTCTTCCACAGATCTGCATAGATCTGTGTAAAAACTGACTGCATTAAAATGGCTAATCCGGCTGAGGAATGATCTGAGACAGCGTTTGGGTCATTGCCCAATATATATAGGCAATATATAGGTATTGCCTAGTATATCTTAACCATGGTCTATTCATTTTGTCTGCAGATCTACCAGCATTTCTTGCTAAAGTTTAGACCTCTTCTTGTCAGAAGTAAAGGCCACAGGATTTTCTTGCTTCCAGGCAGTAGATTTCCCTCTCCTTTTCCCTGATTCATAAAGGTAGTAAGACATCCTCTGTCCATGGGCACTTCTTAAAACCAGTCTCCGTTGGTATCATTCTTCCTTTGATGGTTTTTGATGCCCTAAGAAGGCTGTCAGTTTCTGTGCTGCTGAAAGCTGACCGTGGTATTACGACCACTGACCATGCTTATTTAAACGACTTCTTTATTTGTTATATCTTTTTCTCAAAATTCCCAGTAATCCTCAGTAAAGCTGTTTTCAGACTTTACCTGCCCATATTTGTTGCCTTGTGTTTGAAACTATGCAAGACTCTCCTCTAAACAAAGTGTAGTCTTAACACCTATCTGGAAGGGATCTGAGAAGTCTGCTGAAAAACTAAAACATATATTCCCTGCAAACCTATTTTTTGTCTGTATACTGCATGTTTTTTATTCCCAAATCTTTTTCTGTTGTCCTGCTGCATCACAGACTGGTGGATAGGCTATGCTGTACCTGGACTCTTAGAAGTCACCAGGAGTGCTGGAAGGATCCTGGTAAGAAGTGAGGTCAGCACAATTTCTAGGAGAGTCAGGACTGTGGCCAGCTGCCTCCATATGAAGAAAACTATTTCTGTTTGCTGGGGTTTAGAAGGGAGCTGACTCTCAGGCTTTGAGGCTCCATTTATTTTCATTAAGGGTGCACTGGGTGCTGAAAAGCCACCATGAAGGGATAGACATTAATGTGGTAGTAACTGTGGAAGTTTGAGCATTATCACACACTGAGGGTGGAAGAGACCTCTAAGATCAAGTCCAACTGTCAGCCTCTCATCACCATGCCACTAAACCACGTCCCTAAGGACCACATCTAAACGGCTCCAGGTACAGTGATTCCACCACTTCCCTGGGCAGCCTGTGCCAATGCCTAACGACTCTTTCAGTGAAGAAATTTTTCCTGATATCCAAGTTGGCTTCCTAACAGCTTCAACTTCAAATTGTTCAAAAGATGCTTTCAAGAAACTTGATGAGAATTTGGCAGCATCCCGAATCATTAAGAACAAGTTCAGAGCAGTATAAGTGGAAAAATGAATGGATCTTTTGTGTCCACACCAAAAAGCCATGAACCTAAAGAAAAGTCATGTAAGCCACGTTCCCCTAACCTTTTTCTGAAGTGGTTTTTTTTAAGGCAATGAACGTGCCTGCTGCAAGCCTACCAAAGCCACCACTAGATGGTGGTAAAAACGCAGTTTCTTGTTTGGTTTGTTGATTTTTTTTTTTTTTTTTCCCTTGGAGGGAAGGATTGGCAATTTTGAATGTTCATGACACTGCGTGAGTAGTTCGTTACACAGGCTTCAGATGGGAAACAGAAACCACAGGCTGATAGTCCAGCAATGGGAAAGAATGTGGCTCCCCCAGAAAGTGCCACAAACCTCTTGGTTACAGAAATTGGACATAGAGTACACAGAGCAGCTTTTTCTTTTTCTCTTTTTGTTTTCTTCCCTCCTTCCTCCCTCCTTCCTTCCTCCCTCCCTCCCTCCCTTCCAATGAAATTAAATAGAAATATTATAGCAGACAAGATAAGGCTCCCTTGCTATTTGCTTGGGCATTTCTTTTTCTGCAGCTTTGGCCCATAAGATTGCTACTAGGCATTGGTTCAGTTCTAGTGGAGAAAAAATAAAGCTTATGAATGCTGGAGTGTATCTTGGTCAGTTCTCTGTTCTTGCATTCTCCAATAGTTAAGCTTTTCAAACAGAAAACTCATCAAATCAAGAAAATGAATCTGTGATTGTTAGACCAAAGTCCAAGCACTGTAATGCAGGAGTATTTGCTTCACCATTGCAGCCCAGTCCTTGCACAAGCAGCACAATAACTACTATAGTGCAGCCAAGGTTTGCATACACAAAAAAATCAGAGTGGGATGTACAATTTGAAGTCTAGATTAGTATATATATATCCGCTGGTGTAAGCATTTTGGCTGATGTAACTACTTATGTGTTCATCCCACATAACAGTGAATTTGATGTAACTAAATGTATATTAAAAAAAAAGGAGTTGCACTGATATGTGTTTACTTGTAATATATGATGAAGGCATAAATGATTCTTGCACTTACAAAATGAATCCTAGTTAAAGAACTACTTCTATATTCTGCAATCTTTACCACTCCAGTTCTTAAATTTACAAATCCTGAGGTTCACTTGGTAAGGTGTGTATGTGTATATATATATATACATACACACACACACAAGCTATATTCTATTTTATAGTATCAGATAAAATATCTGACAAAAGAAATAACCTTATACAACAAATAGAGCTTTAGAAAGAGGGAGGGGTTTTCCATGTTGAGACAAATTGTTCCATGCCCCATTCACATCATAGTTTTGTAATCATTGGATATGTTGCATTAGTATTCAATTGTTTTATTGTCATAAATCTTACATTACTGTGTCTGCAATGATTACCCAATGTTATGATTTATGGGAGCCAAGTGGCCGACCACCACAAATAAAGACCAATGAGACAGAAGTCATGTGTTAGGAAAACAGCAGTCTTCTCAGGTATTCCCTTCTTGCCCTTTTCCTCCATTTTTTCTCCAGCTTGGTTCCAGTGAAATCAAGCTTCAAAAAAATGAGTGCTAAGTCAGGGTTGAGTTAGAGATTCAAAAACCTGAGCTCCTGGTCAGAAACTAAGTTGAAGCACACAATCACACAGAATCATTAAGGTTGGAAAAGACCTTTAAGATCATCAAGTCCAGCTGTCAACCTGTCACTACCATACCACTAAACCTTAGGGTCCCTAAGGACCACATCTATATGTTTTTTAAACAGCTCCATGGATGGTGAGTCCACCACTTCCCGGGGCAGCCTCTGCCAATGTGTAACAACTCTTTCTGGGAAGAACTTTTTCCCTCATATCCAAACTAAACCTCCTTTGGTGCAACTTGAGGCCATGTCTTCTAGTCCTCTCACTGGTAACCCATGAGAAGACATCAACCCCTCCTTGCTACAAGCTCCTTTCAGGAAGTTGTAGAGAGAAATGAGGTCTTCCCTGAGCCTCCTTTTCTTGACACTAAACAACTCCAGTTCTCTCAGCTGCTCCTCAAAAGACTTATTCTCCAGACTCCTCACCAGCCTTGTTGCCCTTCTCTGGACATGCTCAAACACCTCTATGTCTTTCTTGTGATGAGGGGCCCACAACTGAATGCAGTATTTGGGCAATCACTTCTCTGATCCTACTGGTCACAACCAATGAGTCAGGCCCTTATTTTGTGTGCTCAGTAGAAAAGCCCAAGCAGCCATGCTGTTTAGAGACAAGTCTAAGAACAGCTGTGCAAACTGGTCACTGCACTGCACCAGGATGTTCTGTTTAATCCTTCAGGTTAGTAAAAAAAGTCCACTCTGAAGAGGTCAAGAAGCTGTAAAAGAAGCAAAGCCTTCCCTCTGTGATGCCTTCTTTGTGGTCTTTTTTTACAGAAATCTCTCTTAGTTCAAGCTGTCCTGAGATTAATGGTTTGGGGGGGAGGAAGGAGGAGGATGTTAGTCAGCCTTCCCAGCCATGGAAAAGTAATCACACCACTCAGTCAGCACAACAAATTGATAAGGTGCTGTGCAAAGTGCTCTTTTGTCTTCTGGCAGCCTGGGCCCCAAGCCTGTGTCAAATGAGCTTGGAGGATGCCACAGGAATTCATCCAAGTGTAAATATCTGCCACAAAACCTCTCCTAATAACGTCAAAGCAAACTTAGTCAAAGGAAATGAGCCCTTCCTGCAAATACCACTGAAAAAGCTATTTTATTAGTTGATGGTGGTATTAAACTTTGTTTTCCTAGAACATTTACACCACAGCTAATAACAAATAAGCCAGAGTACACTGAAGCTTTATCATTTGTCATTGCATTTGGCAGGTAAATTAGAGGTTTGCTCAACAACAGCGGATCTACAAGCTGACAGAGAGTTTGCAGGTTCAGCAACCACAGGGGGCCATCCCCATGCTGCAAATCCATGGGGAATAACTGAGATTGTGGGGGCACAGCACCTGGATGTGAGTGGATAGGATGGGACCCCTTACCAAGGTCTCTTCATCCTTTTTCAGGTGAAGATGGGGGCACAGCCAGACTGGTGCCTACTTGCTTGTGCTAATCATGCTCTGTTGTGCCCATACTGGAGTTGCTCAGGCTGATAAAATGGGCAGAAAATATGGTCTTGGTCTTATAGAAAATTTTTCCCTTTCCCTTTTAGCTCACTATGCAGTGGGATGAGCACGGTGACCACCATGTGTTGTTTTGCCCTGTCTCCAACTGGCATGGGAAGTATAAAACATGAGTTTAGATACCTTGTCTCTGTAGATTTTATTCAAAGCCATCAAATCCAGGCTTTAACACTTTGAGAACTTAATGATGTTGGAAGGCAAGTAGTGAAGGATTGAAAACCCCAAATCTGTCTTGCTCTTTTGTGAGGGAATTTGAACCTGAACTCAGGTTTTCAAATATAAAAGAGAATTTAAATTTTCTGTTAATCAGTTCACACAGCTGCTACTCAAATTGTTGATGGAAAATAATAGTTATTACTTGCCAAATACTCATTAATTGTTTCTGGCACTTCAGGAACACAGACTGTAGCACCCTTCCTGGAGACCTCTGCTTCTGGTGCTCCCTAGCACCTGGATGTTGGGAATCATTAGAAAGGGAAAACTAAAGAAAACAGAGAGCATCGTGATATGTGTGTATGGGTCCATGGTGTACCTTGAACACTGTGTACTTTTATGGTTGCCTCAGTTCAGAAAAGAGAGCTGGTAGCTAACATTAAAGCAACATGCATTTAAGTGAGAAATAGAACCAGGATGCCTGATGGTGACAGTGATTACCCACAGAAGCAAACTACCTCAAAAGCTGTGGTATTTGTGCCTGTAGACTGGAGGTCCCAGCAGGGAGATTTGGCCCAAGCATTCCTCCACATTATCACTTCAAGGAACCCTGTACTCCTCATACGCTGTACTCCTTCCTTGTAGGCTTGGAAGGCATCCTGGAGATACCTTCAGCCTTCCTATAGTCTCATGCATTTACCTCTTTGCAGGTATATTGTTTCCCTTACTTGTAACTCATATTTTTATTTGTGTTACCTTAGTCCAAGATCACTGAGTCTTCCCAAACCCAAAGGTTGAAGAAGTGGTGGTCTAGTGGTTAGGATTTGGTGCTCTCACTGCCGGGGCCCGGTTCCGATTCCCGGTCAGGGAAGAATCCTGCTGTGACAAGGGGGTTGGACTAGATGATCTTTCAAGGTCCCTTCCAACCCCTGACATTCTGTGATTCTGTAAAGTTAATTGTTATCAAGAGAAGTGTGGCCAGCAACTCGAGGGAGGTGATTCTCCCCCTCTACTCTGCACTCGTGAGACCCCACCTGGAATACTGCGTCCAGTTCTGGAGCCCCTATTGCAAGTGGGATACGGGGGTGCTGGAGTGAGTCCAGAGAAGGGAGAATGATCAGAGGACTGGAGCACCTCTCCTACGAGGACAGACTGGAAGAATTGGGATTGTTCAGTCTGCAGAGGAGAAGGTTCTGAGGGGACCTTATTGTAGCCTTCCAGTATCTGAAGGGGGCCTACAAGAAAGCTGGCGAGGGACTTTTTAGGAGGTCAGACAGTGATAGAACCAGGGGAAATGGGTGTAAGCTAGAGGAGGGTAGATTTAGGTTGGATATTAGGAGGAAGTTCTTCACTGTTAGGGTGGTTAGGCAGTGGAACAGGTTGCCCAGAGAGGTTGTGAAAGCCTCATCCCTGGAAGCTTTTAAGACAAGGCTTGATGGGGCCCTGGGTAACCTGATCTAGTGGATGGTGTCCCTGCCAGGCAGGGGGGTTGGAACTGGATGATATTTGAGGTCCCTTCCAACTCTGACAATCCTATGATCCTCTGATCCTTTCTCTCACTTTTCTCCCCAGATAAAAACAAAGCAAAACAAAACCAAAAAACCCTAACCAAACAACAAAAACCCTCAAACAAACTGTGTGCAAATCTTATTGCTTTTCATGCCCTGAAACTATGTTACAGAGTTTTTGCAGATGAAAACAAGATGAATGCAACCACTGTGCATATATATGTATGTCCCTTTCTCCCTCCTCTTTCCCTAGTAATCTTTAAATCCTTTCACTACCATCAACTGCAAAGGGTAGAGGTTTCAAGGATAAGTAAGACACTACAAGTTTTGTGGAAATAAGTATCCAAGTAGAAGAGAGAGACTTTAGTCATATTTTTACCAAGGAAGGTGTTGTGAGCTTACCTCTTTTTAGTCAATAGAGAAACTTCATAAAAGAGTGTCTATAAATAAATGCCCAAATGTACCCAATATCTCCTGTAAATCTTACATCCTTGTGCACCAAAGTCCAGCAAATAAACATATGAAATCCTTATGAAAGGAGGTGGTGTTTGTTTGGCTCCTCAGGGAATTGCTTGTTTTTCTTTGAAATCATGTCCCTCAATAATGACAGTAACCTAGATTATTATTACAATCTCTGATCACATAAAGAAGTCTTTTTCTACATACTTATGCAATATTTGATGTATATATAAATAAAGCTCTCCTAGAAAGTGGTAGAGAGCATGGCTTTCTGATTAAAGTGTGAGCTTTTACATACTTTATTCTAAACTCCTTGCCTTTATAAGCAGACTTTGTTGGCTAGAGCTTCTGTAATGTTTTCTGCTTCTCAATCAGAGGAACAGATTTTGAGTCCCCTTTCTTTGTGGCAAAGGACTCAAGCAGTGCAAAAGCGTCCTTAAAGCTGCAGAACCACCTGCATGGGGGTTTATTTGGTACAGGAGACAAGAGGAGCAGCCTCTTACCACTGTGTCTGATTTTCCAGTTAAAACAGCTCAGGGCCTGGTGTCTGTGAGAAGATGAACTACTGAACCTATGCATAAATAGGCTAAAATGGGGCTCTTTTCCTTAATAAGGGAAATCTGCACTTACAAGATCAAAGAATTGGTTAAGGCTGTGCATTTTTAAACCTTTTTTATAAGATCTGAATGAGGCTGTTGAAACATAGGAAAAATTTTCTATCAGGTTGAATGATCATTTTTTCTTAAAATTAGTATCTCTCCTTTCCTGGCTGCTCCATTGCAGACTGCTCACCAATTTCTATCCAAGAAGTGTCACTGGTTTTAATCTAGTGGTTTACCCTCTCCATTCTCTGCTTTCCTGGGGTTATAGGTTATAGAGCCCATTATTAGAGAGACTCCTCTAGCATGGTACATCCTGGAAGAAAATATTTCTGTGTGCATTATGAATTACAGTATCACAGCATGTTAGGAGTTGGAAGGGACCTCGAAAGATCATCTAGTCCAACCCCCCTGACACAGCAGGAATCTCTAAGACTAGGTCACAACAAAGCTTCCCTGACTGGGAATTGAACCGGAGTCCCAGTGGTGACAGTGCCGAATCCTAACCACTAGACCACCTCCTCTTTGGAATATTAGCTTGTGATTATCATTGCTTTTTAAAATTTTAAAGCAGGTTTGCCTTTTTATTTTTCTTTTTCTTTTTTCCTTTTCCTTTTCCTTTTCCTTTTCCTTTTCCTTTTCCTTTTCCTTTTCCTTTTCCTTTTCCTTTTCCTTTTCCTTTCCCTTTCCCTTTCCCTTTCCCTTTTCCTTTCCCTTTCCCTTTCCCTTTTTCCCTTTCCTTTTCCTTTTTCCTTCCTTTTTATTTTCCCTTCCTTCTTTTCTTTTCCATTCTTTCTTTCTCTCTTTTCTTCCTTCCTTCCTTCTAGTTTTTAATTTTTATGTATTTCATCCTTGATGTATTTAACAGGCAAGTCAACTTTGAAACTGCACTTAGCAACGTTATCTTTTTGTTGTTTGCAAATAACTCTGCCTCCATCCTGAATAGATGTAAACCCATGGGATCTTTTTTTTAACATTCTCCATGTCTGCACTGCTCTTTAAACAGACTGTGGCCAGTGCTAGAGCAGTGTTTTGTAAAAAAGCAGAACCTTTCACATGCTGTTGACTATTTCTAGGGCAAGACATGTGAGAAACCACTCCTTTCCTTTTATTTCTGTTGGAATCAGATTGAGCCCCTATTACCAACTGAATTCATACCTACAGTACCATGAATATGAGTAGCCATAAAAATAACATAGATTTGGGTTGATCAAGCTCAGGCCAGGTACTAGGAAGGTGCTTAATTCTAAGCCAGATTCTTCCTTTTTTTCACTAATTTTTTTTAAAGGTGCATTGGTTTCCACCTAAGACAAATAACTGACAGACTTGGTTTAGAAAGGCAAGTGATCCAAACAACAAACTATAAATGTATTGCATTTAATCTGTCCTTGTTAAGGCAAAGTTCTGCATTATTTCTTTGAGAATATAAAAAGAAACTGAAAATTTATTTGATTGATGTTTTGATGGCATATTGAACAAAGACAAATTTATGGCTGTATCACCTCAGCAAGTATTTTTGGAATTTTTGTTCTTAGATATTGTACACAGCAAAATCCATAAAAAACTTGAGGTGTTGGTGGTGCAACAGAAGGGGATAGGTAGATGTGGCAAGAAGTTGAAGTTATAGAGTTCAAGTCCCTTAAGCACAGGTAGGCTCTAATGCTGTGTTACTTCTGTTCATCGATTTAAAGGCCGTAGTCTGACCATGAGGTACCAGTTCAGGAATAGGAACTCTGGGACTCAGACCCAAACTTATAACATTTCTTTATGGTCAATGGCTCCAGCTTAATTTGCTGAAACAAGGACTATTGGCTGAGGCCTTTTATCTCTTGCTTTGTTCCCCTTCATTTTCTCCTTCCTTCTCCTTCTTCCTTCTCCTTCTTCCTTCTCCTTCCTTCTCCCTCTTCCTTCTCCCTCTTCCTTCTCCTTCTTCCTTCTCCTTCTTTTTTTCTCCTTCTCCTTCTCTTTCTCCTTCGCCTTCTTCTTCACCTTCTTCTTTGCCTTCTTTTCCTTTTCCTAATAGATGCAACAATTTTTTAACCAGATCAGCACATATTGTGTTGTCATTTGCATGCTTTGTGAAGTCTTCATACATGCATTTACCTAGCCATTTCCTTGAATTCATGGAGCCACTAGGAGAAAGACAAGCTTCAACATCTGCTAGGTTACAATTTTTCTTTTCCCTCAGGCCCATTTTCTTGTTAATGGGTTAGCTTAGTCCTTGATACTTTTTAAAATCTCAAGGATCCAGCTGCTGAAACGCTTGTTAGCTTAGTCAAAAACCAAATAAACATCAAAGATGTGTGGGAAAGGAACTAACCGTACTCACTGTGAACACAGCAGTGAGCAGGATGAACATCTTTTCCCTCTAGCTCTTCTTGTGATTCAAAGTTTTTTTACCCATGAACCAGAGAGTAACATTTGATCTCAGTTTGACTTCTGAAGTGGGTCACTGTCTGGTCGGGGAGCAGAGACACACAGAGATGATGCATCTACTTGGAGATCAGCTTCTTGTGGCTAAGAGGGAGCAGATAGGAAAGCATAAATCAAAAGAAATATTTTTGTCCCTACTGTGGCTGAAATGGGCTCCTGTGGTATCCAAGGACAGCAGAGGATTTGGAAAGAAAGGTTGCATTGTGACAGTATTTTTCCCTTTATGGGTTACTCAGAATCTTGCATGGGAAGATGAGGAACAGCTCTGAGCACAGACTAATTAGGATGAATCAGTGTTTCTAATTCCACAAAGAATGGCCCCTGTGAGAACTGGAGAAGTTAGTGTTAAAATGGGGAGCTCTGGTGTTGGAAACATTGCTGGTTGTTTGAAAGGGAGCAAGAGTAAATAATGCACACAAACAGACAGGCTCTGGGCTCTCATTACAAACAAAAGCACAAAGAACAACTTTAAAAAGGTTTAACCACCTGTTCTTCATGTTTTAGAGGCTAGAATACCTTGAGGGCTGAAGCAGAGAGTGAAGACTACAGTGTAGAAGGAGTGAAGTCTCTCACTTAATTTATGGGATGATGGGTGGCCTTAAAAATTTGCAAACTGTGATATTACAAGTTCAGCACTACCGTTTCTAGAAGTAAGATACAGAAATGAGTAAGAAAACAATGATAAAAAATGAGTAGATGTCAGTATTTTCCTTCCCTAAGGAGAAATACTTGCATTTAAACAACCTGACCATACACTAGTCCATAGGGCGTGATGGGTAGCATCCAAAAAAGCTGGCCAATGTCATTGTAAGGACACTCTTGATTATCTTTGAAAAGTTGTAGTAATCAGCAGAGGTTCTTGAGGACTGAATGAATGCAAATGTCACCTCTGTGCTCAGGAAGGGCAAGAAGGACAATCTGTGGAATTACAAGCCAGCCAGCTTCACCTTGATCCCTGGGCAGGTGATGGACCAGCTAATACTGGAAATAATTTCCAAACATACCAAGGACTAGCCAGCACCCTCTGGCAGCTGGTGGGAACCAAGACTATCCAAGGATCTAGTGTGCTACAGAAAAGCCCCTTGCTGTACACACAGATGAGGAAATGCTGGTCTGATTGCTCAACGTCATGCTGGAAGAAGCAGCAGCTGAGGTGCAGACGGAGGCTGTGAGCCAGCCCACAGGTCTACAGAGTCTGCAGCTGTGCAAACACCACCAACATGTGTTCACTGGCTTTCATGAGCAGTCTGCATAGATTCACAAAATCTTTGATTCAAGGCTTCTGGCCAGCCAGGACATAGAATCATAGAACAGCCTCCATTGGAAGGGACCTTAGAGATCATCTAGCTCCAACCTCCTGCCATGGGCAGGGATGCCGCCTACTAGACCAGGCTGCCGACAGCCACATCCTGCCTGACCTTGAACACTGCCAGTGACGGGGCAGCCACAACCTCTCTGGGCAACCTGTTGCAGTGCCTCACCACCCTCTGGGTAAAGAATTTCTTCCTAACATTCAGTCTAAATCTTCCCTCCTTCAGTTTGAAGCCATTCCCCCTTGTTCTATAACTTTCTACCTGTGTAAAGAGTCTCTCCCCCCCTTCTATAGGCCCCCTTTATGTATTGGAAGGCTTCTATGGGATCCCCACGAAGTCTTCTCCAAGCTGAACAAACCCAACTCTCTCAGCCTGTCCTCACAGAGAAAGTGCTCCTGTTTTCATTTAATCAGGGCCAGATTCAGAGCTGGTGTAAGCAGAGATGATCCACAGATTACAATTTGAAGAACTAGTCCCTGATAAAGAAAAATTGAACCAGGTTTTGTGATGTTTTTGTGTAGATTTTTCTAGCTTTCCATCTTAAAATACCCATGAATTCTGTGTTAAGATGCTCCATGATTTAAGTTATGCAGGTGAAGCTGAGTCCTTATGAGTTTATCTGATGGGGACAAAGATTTTTCCACAACTACATCAGAAAGTGGCATGGATTGACTTCAGAAGTACAGTTCTTCTCTGGCCCTTTTTTGGCACTACTTGTGTGAATCCCATTGCCAAGGCAAACCCCTGTGTGTGTCCTGCATGACAGACAAGCCACCATGATGGTGGCCACCTGCCTGGCTCTGCGCTGCTGAAAATCCACAATAGTTCCAGTAACTTCAGCAGAGTTGCTCAGGAGGGACACATGGAGTTGAGGCCAGGATCTGTTCCACTTAATTAAATAAAGAAAGTTAAATATCCTGGAAGATCCATTTTCCAGTGTCCTTAACCTTGTCTTTGCTGGTGACCTCCTTATTTATTTATTTACTTATTTTCAAACTGAGCTTTTCATGGTCATTGACATAAATTTTCCAGTTTTCTAACACAGAACATCTGTGGTCCCTATGCAGTGTCCTCTATAGGTCATGGGAAAGCTTTATCTATCTAATAAGCTCCATTCCTCTATATATTCTAGCCCAATTGACGGGGCCAAGTGTGTTTATAAATAAATATTGTCTTGTAATGACCATTTCCATATGTCCCAAAGGAACAGAGATTTAGTCCCTTTGAGCTGGCCAGCTGCCTCTTTTGTAACAGTGAGAACAGTTTTACCCTGTCTGGTTAATGTTTGATTGCTGTGGAAATGAACTCCCCAAGGTGATGGCCCAAGTAATACTGGAAAATGTAGTGCTCCCAGCTATCCTTACTAGTCAGGGAAGTTTGTTCATCCACCCACCATTCTTCTTGTCATCGAATCAAATGATGGGAGTGGTTATTGAATATCTCTGTTTGTCCCTCACTAGATCTGTCTGTCTCAGGCAAAACAGAGGCAAAAGCATGAGGAAGACAAGTGATTTTCATTTGAATGTTATCCCATGTCTTTCAGACAGAGAGAAATGACCACTGATGTTGAACATTGCTAAGTTATGGAATACATTTTGTGGGAGACTCAGAGAATGGATTGCAAAAATATCTGGTGAACAATTGGCCCTTTTTACTGATGAGTGCAACAAGAACTAAGCTGCAATATGCCTTCTCTTCTGAATGAAGCATGATCTAATAGTTCCTTATCACTGAAGGATGACATACTGTCTCAGTGGCTTATTTCTTAATACTGTTCTATCAGAGAGAGTATGTTACATTTCTTACATGAGTCTTGATCTGCTCTGCATCTGCTTCCACTCAGGTAGTGGTGCAGTAGAAGAAATCCATTGCATTTTTTAGATCAGCTTGCAGGACTAATGTAGCATATCTGTTAATCTTCACTGCTTAAATTATTCCTTTACTTACATATATGCTTGTGCTTATACAGCTATATACACACGGAGTAAAGAATGTTTGTTTTGATTTTCCATTTTCCCAAAGCTTTGTAGGGTGTGGAAAGGAAGTCTGCAGATTTCTATGGTTTGATTTCTTGTAAAGCCAGTCTGATAAGCAGCCTCCAGGCTTCATTACTAATAAGAATTGATTCTTACAGCTATAAATTCATCCTATCTTACAGGATCTCTGTTGGAAATAGCTTGATCCTTTCAGTTACTGTGATAAACATATTTCCAGCAAAACTGGGCATGAATCCAACAAAAGATGCCATTAAGAGAAAGACAAATGTAAAGTATCTCTGTCTCAACTTCAGTGACTCCTTGATTTCAGATAGAAACAAAAAGAATAAAAAGATTCACAATAGTGTCTTAAAATCTGGGCTTAATCTTTAGATTAATAAAAAGAAGTCTACCATCTTCAGTCAAATTTCAGGCCACAAATACTTAAGAATGAACAGCATTCTGGGTGTGATCAAACATTCCTATCCTAAAGAGAAATAAACCCAACCCCCTCATCCTGGAAACCTGAACAGTGAAAAAAATAAGACATGGAATTTAAAAGTTACCTGCCATGTCTTCTCACAACATATGTTTTTTTCAATAGTATTTAAGTTTTAATAATTCTTAGAATTCAATTGCATCTCTGGAGTTTTTTTTCCAAGTCTGATCACTAACAAAGACTACCTGTGCAAAGTCACATTTTGACACCACTATCACATTGCCTCCAGAAGAAGGATGAACTGAGTGGGGCTAATTTTATTATCCAGATAAAATAAAGAATTATCCTTCCCCTTAGCATACTGTGTTTCAGAACTCAGTAAAGAAAGGTTATCTGTTCTGACTGTCTATTTTGGGTGCTTCTCCATTTTTGTGAAAAATCCAATTTTGACTGATGCACAAAAGACTAGACAGAGCCTTCTTCTCCTGTACCCTGGGACATCTTCTAGGGGAGAATTCAACAGCAAACCAGCTCCTGTGAATTAAGTTATTACAACCTTATGTTTTCTAATTTATTCCCTATAATATAACCATGTACATTAGAAGGGGATGTGTGCACTGCTATCTTGTTTTCATACTGATGAGATTTTTCATTGCAGTCCTCCCTCTTCTGTTTTAAATCACAGAATCACACACAGAATCGCAGAATATTAGGAGTTGGAAGGGCCTCGAAAGATCATCTAGTCCAACCCCCCTGCCACAGCAGGATTCCCTAGACCAGGTCGCACAGAAGTGCGTCCAGACGGGTTTTGAATCTCTCCATGACAAAGAGAAAGCCATATCAACTAGAAAAGAATATAACATAGTTTGTAGATGTTGAATTTCAAGTTTATGAACTAGATAGAAGCTCAATTGATCTATTACAACTGTGATCTGTTCAGTTTTTTGTTTTGTAAACTCCATGATGACCTTGCTTTCTGCTGATGGGAAAATCTCCTGAAAAGAAATGTGCCTCTCGCTTCCTCTGGGAATGCTCAGTACCCTGGAGATGCTTCTTGACGGAAATTTTGTTTCTCAAGTGATTACAGGGCCTTTGCTCAGATGAGAGAAGTCATTTTTCTTTCCCTGACTTCAAGTAGTACATGTGATTATGTAACTGTAAGGCTCTTTCCTTTGCGCTTAAGGCTAAACCAGCTTATGACAGTGGATGTTCAGGGCTCTGTCCTCTCAGTGCTTTTCTGAAGCAAGACTCAGCTGGGCTACTTCAGCTACATTTTGGTGACAGGTAGCATGGTGAGCTCAGGAAATCCCAGTTCAGTACTGGACCATTGCCCATCTGTGCTCTCAGAGAGTCTCCCACAGGGAATCCATGGGCAAGAGCCAACAGACTGGAGTGCAAAGCAGGATAGCACCCATGGCATAAGGGGACAGTGATGATTTGTGCCTGCTGTAACTATGTTGTACTTATTACTTTGTTGAACTAGAAACAAACTCTGCTTTATTTAGAAAATGAAAACATGTATTTCTGCTATCTTCTGGAAAAACAGCACAATTAGTGTAAATAATACTTGTAAAATATATTGGAATTGCATCTGGAAAACCCAAAGTCCTCTACAGAAGACCACATTGTGCCAGTTAGGAGTTAAGATTAGAGACATTCAGGTTATGTCAGAGCTAATCACAAATTTTAGCTAACCTGAACCTCTGCCTTCTGCCTGATGCTGTTTTCTGATACAAGATGCTTGTAATGACAACATTTGGAAGACACTTTACAGACTCATAGGAAGGATAGATCTAATAAATACACATATGTCATCCAAACTGTGTACCTAAACTTATTTTCAGTGTATCTTTTTCACATCTGTCTTTTCAAACAACACCAGTCTACCCTGCAGTGTCTGGAGTTCTCTCTCTGTTGAAAAGGAGATCATTCTTCCAAAGCCAGTACTGAACCATAAGCTATAAAATAGGTGAAAACAAATATTGTTCACTTGATTAATGGTGTATTTTAAAAAATTTATTATTAACTGGGTCCTGTTACTATGTAATATTCCTTTTATTTTATTTTTTTTTTAGCAGAAACCTGTGAAACAAAAGTACACTGCTGCCATATGGAATGGGAAGACAGAACCTTACTGCTGATTTCTTTTCCAGGAGGGATTGCACTGAAATGTCTAAACAAAGATACTTGTGTTTGTATGTAAGTTTAGGATTAAACAACTCCCTGGGCTGGAGGCACACACTCATGCTTCTTGGGAAAGATTGCTTCAGGATTAGGAAAACTCCCCTGCTAGACATGTTTATGCTCTGGAGATCCTACCACTTTTCACTTTGAATGCTCTTCCAGCCTGGACTCTGGACACTTAAGCATCTATTTAACTTTATTTTTTTTTTTATTTTAACTTTATAGACTTCCTTGAGAATCCTCCGAATTTGAAGGAAACTTAAAGCAAATGATTGCTGAACTGTTTAGGATTTCAGAGGTGCTTCTGTCTATCTCAGTGGGTAACAACATCCTCTATGTTTTCATTATGTTTACTTTCATTCGTATTAGCAGACAATGCTCTACAGTTTCCACTCTATATTAGACACCTATGTTTGCTGTCCTACTCAGCACAGCAACTGGAATTCAATACTTGCAGTTTATTCTTTCAGAATTCTTTGATCTGAAATAAACCAAAATCACATTTACCTTAACAAAAATAATAGTACATTTAGTAAGAAATGCTTTTAAAACTGAACAGTTGACATTCACTTCTGCTTTCTATAAAATTCATCCCTCCCCTGACTTCTTCAGTGCATTCCCACATTAGCATCATTCCCTGGAGGAGCTGTCATCTTCATCCTTAGATTCTGTGTTCCTTCAAGTCTGCTGCAGTAGTTTGATCTCTGGAATCCTTGGACTCTTTCTTGCCCTGTCACTGTCTCTTTACAATATTCCATGCATGCAGAAGATGGCTTGCCCTACCATCCTTGGTTTTTCACTCTTTAGCCAAGCAGCCTTTTGTTGAGCTGATTCACCATAGCGGTACTGTTGACACTGTAGCAGAGAATCCAGGTCATTAATGCTCAGTTTGAGTGCACAAGGCACCATTCCAGTTCAGAATGTGTGCAAGACCCTTACATGCAATAATCAATTGTTTAGCAAGAGGAAAAGTAAAAGCCATAGAAGAGAATTAGGAATCTGGTCCTTTGAACTGTGCTCTGGCAGCTCCCAGCAAAACTTCCCTGGGGGACCATTAGGCATATGTGCTTTTGAGAGCAAGAATATCTAGGGTTGATCCTTGCTGTTGCTGTGAAGTTTGCATGGTCACAGCATGCAGCCCAGCTGGAAGTGAGTCCCTGCCTGATGTGAACTGGGAGGCACGTAGCTGTGTGGGTGCTCCCACTTCTCAGAACTGAAAGCACATATCCTGCACATGGTGTGCAGCTCCCCATACAGTGTCATCCCTGGGGCCATGAGAGGCTACTGAGAGTGTCAGCCTTTAAAACCTCAGATCTCCAAATTAAACCAATTGGTAAGCCTGCCATGTCTTTGTTAATAAATATTTCACCCCTTGGAAGGTACATTTGTACCCTCTTTTATATGTGTGCCATGACTGATGCTTCTGGGCAGATGGGTTCACATGCATGGCAGTTTTACTGAGCTGAACTGCCACAGCCTCTTGATGGCTTCACGCATTAAATTACCACAGGTAAGTTTTTCAAAGGCAGGTCTCAAATCTGTGTCTACTAAAACAACTCTTCCTTTTTAAAAAAAAAAATCAGAAACAAAGCGTGAGCAGTCTTTGCACGTGTATTTGTACATGCACCCTTTTATATGCATATTTTTTTTCCATTACACTTTATTTCCCCCGTGTAATACTCCAAATGACGTTTCTTTAGTACCAATAAGAAATGCCTGGAAATCCTAAAGGAGGAAGAAAAATAATGTTCACTTTGTAACTATCCTGCCCCATTTTCAGTCCGGATGACACACTGGCATGTATCAGCCTTTCTCCATCATTGCATACATATGTAAGTCAAGCTAAAAACTTCAAAGAGGAAAGTGTTCATGTGAAACTCTCTGAGACTCTTGACAGAAATCTAAACCAACACATTGCAAAGAGTTACAAACAAAAATCAGTCTCAAAACCAGCGCTTCTCCTGTGACATCATGTCACATTAATCACTGCTAGGTTGCCCTAATAAGGATGAAAATTCCCCTTTCAAAGCCTGTTCTCCCAAACAAAAGATGCATCTTCTGCTGTCTCAGATCTTCCTTAATATCTAACAGAACAGATGAAGCTGTTAGATTTGCTCAAAGGTCAGTGGGTTAGTCAAGGCCTTGGATGGGAGAGAAGTCCTTCACAGTGATGATCTTTTCCTCTTTAAAGCATGTGAGGGCATCTCTGAAATATGAGGACTTGAGACATATATATATATATATATTTATATATATACACATATAATTTGTGTGTGTGTGTGGCCAGAGACTAAGCTTTAAATGGAATCTTTTGGCTAGGAAACCAAAGTAACAATAACCTGGAGAATCTTTATTGTCAAATCTGGCAGTGCAAGCACTTACCTCTTTTTATATCTTTGTAGATATTTATAAATATACCTATTTATATAAATACCAAACTCAACAAGCTTTTCTGCTTTGATTTGACAATGTACACAAGGAGAATTTAAGTTTATGGAATTTACTGATTAATTAAAATCCTGTACTTGGAGTAAAATAGGAAAGAATGTATTAATGTACATAGATGTATTATGTTGAAAAGACATAAGGAGTTAGTACTAGTTGATGGCTGCGTGATCTTGCACTGTGCAAGGTATGGCTACCTACTTAAGATGATCTTTCTATTTTGTAGGCATTGCTAGCAGCCTCTCAGTGAGAGAGTGTTCATCTGTTGACATTTGAAATAAGAAATATATGATTGACTTGGTCTGCATGTTTCTGTGCTACTTCTTATGCTTGTACACATCTGTGTATGGCCTTACTTTAAACACTTCCATCAGCAAACCTTCTGCCACCTCTGCTTTGAAGACTATTCCACGGACTATTCAGTGTCCAGTCAGGAAATCTTTATTTTAGTCATCTTAACTTCTTATTTCTCCGGTTTTGTGCCTTTACTTTGGTAATTGATATGACTGAAGTACATTAGCCATGGATCTTCTCCAGTTCCCCCTGAAAGCAATGTATAGCATAGCCCTTTATATTTTAAATGTAGGATTTTCCATTACTTACAATCATGGAAGGTTTTAAACTCTTGTGATGAAATGTTTCAGGGGTTTGTGTAGGATTTGAGTTGCACTGTTTCCAAGTTGAATTAAACAGGGGTGAAACATTTGTTAGGACTGAAGCAAGGAANCCCCCCCCAAATAAAAACACCAAAACCCAGAACATGGCCATTTTGCCTGGAGCTTTCATTGACTGAGGGGGCACAAGGTTACGTAGCTCCACTGGTGGCAGTTGCTTTGTGGCCTTACATGGTCATCTTAGTACTCCTGGTTTAATTCTGTGAATGTCTTACAGGTGACATATCCAGGTTTTCTCTGTCATTGTGGCGTCCATAACTTAGGCTGTGACTGAACAAAGCATTCAAGTGTTAACTTGAAGTTCTATGGAAGTTAACTTTGGCCTACAAAGAGGAAGGATGCAGATACACAACATGCACTTGGGTCATTGTTATCACATCCAGGCTCCTAAGGGAAGAGTGACAACCTCTTACTCCATATTAATGTTTATGCAGGGATTTCTGGCCTCTGTAAAACTGATGAAACTTTGCTATTCAAGCAAAAAACAAACACAGTTTTTATATTGGACACAGCCTTATGCGATGTGATGGGAACTGTCCTTCAAAACTGAGCACAAGTTGAAGTGTAGTACTGAGCTGGACATCAGTAGTAAATGTAGTTATGACCAAATATATGTTTTCTTGGAATCATTCCTCAAGATGTGTCATAATAAATTAGATTGTAGAAGGCTTGTTTCTGTTTTTTTTAGGCTTTTTTTCTGGCCTTAGACAGACAGTTTGCTACAAACCTGCATAGAAACATGATGAAATATCATAAGTAATTTTGTTGTATTTGAGCAATTGCTCAAATGTAAACTTACTCTTTGCTCATTGCCTGTTACTTTTTTTTGTCTTTAATCAGACTATCTGAATTCATATTTGAACAGATTATTTGTCCCCGGGGGAAAAAAAGCTTATGACTGATGATGACATACTTAATTGCCAATATAAGATGAAGGATACTAGTGTTGTTAAAATTAGGTTATATTAAATATTTCAACAAGCACACTCAGACTTGCATTCCATTTTTCATGCTGATGTATAGGCAGTACAAAGGGGCTGACTATAAGTGGAGCTTAGCAGTTTAGAAATCTGATTATTCTCTTAACACAACAGATACAGAGAATATGGTGAGATTTCGTATATGGAAAAAACAGCACATCACAAACAATTTAATCTGAGCAGCCAGGAATAGTATCTGTTTATAACACAATTTAAAACATTAGCTAAGGCTGAGCATAGAACAGCTTTTATTGTTTGATATATTTTTGAACTGCTGTGAAATGCAAAGCTGACCACCCAAGGGGCTAACAATTATCATTTGTCCTCAATCAAACTCAACACGGTTTCTTTTACTGGGTGTTGCAACCCTTCAGTTTTGCCTTGTGTCCTGGCTTTGAATGAGTCTGAAAATCCTGACAGTCAGCAGAAGCAACCCCTTTTTGGCAGACCAAACCAGATTACCCAGAATCAAAGACCTAACATCAAAAAATATGCCCTGAAGGATAACAAGGCTGGGCCATGGAAGGATGCAATTAATCATGGTTATTGTGGTAGCAAAAACAGTACTTGGAGAGAAGTGATGTTTCCTGGGTGAGGAAGACACCGAGCCCCAAACAGCAACAGCTCTTTGCAGTCACTCCAGTGCCATTCCTCAATTTAATGATCTTTGCAGTAGACCATAGACTATAAACCCAAGAAATAAAATTTCACTTCGGCTCACACAGAAGCTGGCTTTCTCATCCTTGCCTCTAAGACAAAATTTAATAACAGTAAGAAGCAAGGTAAACTCCTGTAATTATACCCCAATTTTCACAAATTACCTCCAGGGACATTTGTCAGTACTGTTTGAAGGATGCATAATTAGCACTGAAATTAATTTGTCAAAATAAATCAACAGTTTGGGGCTGCCTCACCCTGTTAGTTTGGTTTTGTTTCCTTCCACCCCCCCATGTTTGTTTGTTTCCTCAGTGGGAGCTTATTATGACTTTTGAATCAGAGAAAGCCTTTCTCTTGATCAAAACTCATTAACACTCCCTATTCATAAATTTGGAGCACAGAAGGAACCATCAGATCATCCCATCTGACCTCCAGAGCAGCACAGGCCATGGCATCATACAAACCTATGCCTCACTGAGCCCAGAAAAGTGTCTTGAGACTAACACACATCTTCCAGGAAACTACAGCATGTTTGTGGGTAGGAGTAATGTCTTCAGGTAGATCAACTCTTTTTTCAAGTAGTAGGGGAAAATAAATAAAAATAAAAGGAGTTAAACCTTTGATAAATATGAAAGAGAATCCATCACTTTTTTGTTTGCCTCTTTAAATTTTTAATAGCCTAAAAAGTTAAAATTATTGGTGGTAATACCTAAAGTATGGACAATGTTTTCCTTTGAATTGAATGCATCATTTTCGTCTTTCTTATTTTGTGGTATGTCTTGGTGCTCCTAGTGTATTCTCTTCCTTAACTGATAACTCCTCAGTGGTCTGAAAGCAGAGTCCTCAGCCAAGAATCTACTGAATACTTAGTATTTTTAAGTATTTCTTTTAATCCAAGCGCCTTGGTGATATGTTCTGACTGGGAGCGACCCAGTCTTAGTGGCTGTTTCTCTTGGACAGCTCTGATCTCATCTCTGCAGGCTAAATCTCTCTATACTGTCCAATAAGGGAATGTGGGAACATATTTTGTCTTTACCGTCCAGTTATCACATGAGAAATCTTTTTTTTTTTTTTCCCAAGATTAGAGAATTCATAAGGGGAAGTAGAAAGTGTAGTTTAGAGAGATAGGGCTGAGAAGCACTGTTAATGTGCTGGGGTGTTAAAAATTCTTGCCCATCAGCTTAGAATAGTCTGAGGTGATGTAAACACTCATATATGGGAAATATATTTTAACATAAGCATTTGGGGGAGAAAAAGTTATTTCTCACCTGGCTATACAATCAACGCACACCAGGAAGTCAGGTTTAAAGAAGTTGAAATTTATTCCATCATTTTGTGTTTCACTGCCATCTGTCACACACAGCAAGAGTGTCCAAAGCCCCTGGGGAGCCACACCACTTCCCAGTCTGCTCCTGGGGACAACTCACCAGCCCAGGGCACTGACAACAAAGTCCTTGCTGCCTCCAGCCCCAACCCTGTGTCCACAAACCCCAGCATCCCTTCTCATACAGTCTGGTGACTACAGCTCCTGGAGTCAGCCACTACCCCGCTCACCATGAATCCCTAGCACCCTATTCAGTGACTGCAAGCATCTGGAGACCAGGCTGACAGACACTTGTAGGATACCATACTGAGGCTACAAAACCTTGTTGCTAATAGAAGCACAGCACAAAATCAGCATCTAGCAGGACTTGCTCTATTGCTTGATGGTCCCTTCCAAACCACCACTAGTATTTTGAAAATACTAGTGCAGAGAGTACGATTTGTCAAAAATAATGAAAGTTTTGATCCTTTTATAATAGAATATCTAATGGTTTTTCTCCTGTCAAAGTTCTTTTCTGGCCATGGACTAACTACTTTTTCTGCTTGCAGAGCAAGCATTTGCTAATAATAATCACTGGAGAGCTTGGAAACTGGTTTCACAAAATGTCCTCAGTCTTAGTTTGTGAAGGAAGACAAGACATGCAGAATTAGCTGTATTTTTTTCAGTCAGCAAGAATGCTGTGTGCATGCTGTTTTCCAGATAGAAAACCACAAAAAATGATTCCTTGCCTGAACTTGATGAAATATAGATAAAGACACATGCTTCTGTGAAATACATTCAAGATGGCTGTGAGATAAGTCAAGTCCTATACCTCTGAAATGACCCAATGGGCTGCAGTAAGATATGATATTAGGGTAAAGGTCTATTGCACACTTGAGGCATTAACTAAACTTTAATATACCTTTGGCCCTTTTGCTGTATGATGTCTTGAGTATCCCAGCAAGCTCAGGTTAACCTTGCCGTGGATGGAGCCAAGCAGTTTTCTATTCACACGGACAGACTGTTCTGGTGCACCACATGCCCATGAATCAATACTGAGAAGGGGAACTTTTTAACAAGGCCACAGTGATGCCAAGAGTTACAGAGAGATTCAAAGCATGGCTGGCAGCAGGATTTAAGGGGCTTTGGTACGCAGAGCAGGATGCAGTTGGGGGCACTGGAGGGTGCCCAAGAGGGGTGCTTTGAGCAGACAGGAGCATCATGGACCTGACAGGAGATCAGTGGCTGTCTGAGCAGCTGTGGGGGCCAGACAGGAAGCTCCAGGGCACCCAAAATACTCCCAGTTATTGCTCACTGAGTCATGATCCCAACTTGATTAGATTGTAATGCTTACATGCCTTTTCTGCAGCAGTCCTGGTCCAGCCTAGGCTTGAGGGACAACCTCACTACTTTGCCTTCATCTGCACCCTGGCAGCCCCACTCAGCCAGGTTACTTACCCTCCAACAGGCATCCCCAAACTCCACATCAAGCTCTGTCTGGTTCAGCAGCATTCTCCTCCATGCCATGGGCAATGAGGGCTTCTCCCTGGAGAAAGTCTCATGGAGCTCTGGGCAACACTCAGTGACTATACACTGCACATCATCTTGCAAATCCTGACAAGGTTTGGCTGCAGTTGGGGGGTGTCCATTGCCTGGTTTCACTGCAGGGTTTGATGGCATGGCTCTGGGTGGGAGGAAAGGAAGAGCCCTTGTGTTTGTGGTCTGCCAGTCCTCCTGCAAAGACCTCATCTCCCACCCTGCTCAGGGTATGCCCATGCCACAGTCCTGTCTCTGATCCTGGCTTGGACCAGATATTTCCAAAGAGTGTGCAAGAAATCCTGAAGGTGACAGCTATAGAATAACCTGCCAGCAGGGAATGTTTCCTCCAAATCCCATTACTCAGAAGTTGGCTTTGACCCTGGAGCATTCAGCTTTATAGCCCTTGTAAGCACTGTCTCTCTTTGCTTTCTATGTCCCCACAATGGTATCCCTGAATCTTCTTAGTGTCCAAAGAGAGGACAAAGGGTCTCACTGTCATCTTTCTGTTTAAATTAGAAAAGTTCTTTAAGTTAAGGTGAGAAAGAAATCAAAAAATAAGGTGCAGTCCCAGATATTATACCTATCTTGGAAGGACTTTATGGTCACTTTTCCACTCTCAGCAACATCTGCCTGATAGGCTGTTCAAGGAGCAAAAGCATATTAAAGGCATGTAATAAGCTATGTTGAATAACACAGTTTCAGTTACACTGTGTTGCAGGAGGATGGGAATGGAGGGCACACAAATAAGTGTGAAGGGATGGCAGTCAGACATTGCTTATAGATGATTGTTTCTAATTTTATGAATTATTATCATTGAGAGAGATGGATAGTTAAATGCCAACATGAACTGTCAGCAGTATCTCCACTGTCATTCTAAACTTGGCAGTGTGCTTGAAGCACGGAAAACTTCAAACTTGAAATAAAGCCCCTTTCATCCGATAAAATTGCCAGGGAGAATAAATAATGAAACATATTGAACTGTGTTGCTGCCAGTTCATCCCCTCTCAACAGGCACAATGCTGTAAAGCTGGGTCTGATACCTGTTCCTCAGTGAGGAATGCAGCTCCCATCCCCAAAACATCCCTGCTGCTCTCCGCAACTGGACAAGCGGCTTACCCCAACTGCTTCTTCTATCAGCCTATTCCAAGGCTATAAAACTCTTTCAAAGAAAGGGGCTTTGTACTAAGGGATTTTCTGCAAGGGCAGGTGCACAGCACATCTGAACATGACATTCATGACAAAGAGTCTGCCTTGTGTATCTGTTCAACAGCTTTGTATGTCACTGCATCTTAGGGTTATCTCAAAATACCAATATCTCTATAATAGCATTACAGGAAAGACAGTACATAAGGTGTAAGGCAGAGAGAGAGAGATGAAGGCAAAATAAAAACTGGAAAGAGGAATGTACTTAAGGAGAAAATTATTCTGGGTAAAAAAAAATCTCAGGTGAAATACTGAAAGAGTAGTGAGATAACATAAAACTTACTCAAAAGGACCATGGAAAAGGCTGGGATACAAGAAGGGCTAACACTATAGAAGAATGAATGGAGAAAGGAAAAAAGTGAAAGAAATATGGGAAAAAAAATCAGAGATGGAAGAAATCATTATTGTTACTTTATTTTGTAGAGTATTTCCTTTTCTACAGCATTTACTTCACTGTATATCAAATAGCTAATCTCAAAGAAATTCACAGCCCTGAAAACAGGGGCAAGAAACAAACTGCATATGCTTTGCTCTGACTCTTCTTGGAAGTTACAGATGTTCATTGTTTGGACACACAATGGACAGATTAATATCTCCAGATGTTCACCATCCATCTTTCTAAAGCTTTAGTGGGAAGGCCAGGGAATTAATGATTTTAGCAGAAAGTTCAGTTTCTGCTACTGCTTCAGATGAAGTATTTGCTTAGTATTTATGTTCTGGAGTGCACCTGCTCCAAATTTAGGGAGCCTACACTACAGACCAATGCCCCTCTGTGCCACCACCCAGCACTGCACAATGCCTGCAAACTGTCCATACAAGTGATCATGAACTGGCTTCCAAAGACAAGGAGAATTCAGAATTGGTTTTGACTATTTTTCCTAATAGAAATAAGCCCATTTTTAAAATTACAAAAGTATTTAAGTGGTGGAGTGGCTCAGAGAGTCACTGCAAGGATGGTAATTCTCTTGAGCCACAGACATAATAAGACAACTTTTGTAAGAAACTTGAACAGGAATTTGTCCATAACTACACTTTTTATTCACAGAGGAAAAAAAAGATGCATTAATTTAGCATTACCAAATGTGATACAATCAGTTGTCATCCATTTATTTATTTCTGCAGAAAAACTTGTGCTGACATATTTGGGAAAGCTCTAGATAACAAATGCCCATTTTAATGTGAAGAGAAAAGCTGCTTACCACCAGCTCTCGATGCCACCGTATACAAAAACATAGGTGAGACACTGCTGAAAAATAGTAATTCAACAGCAGTACCCAAGTCTCTTTGGTTTTGGCATGGTTCTCTCATCCCCATTCATGAACTCCCACTGGCAAAAAGTAACCTTCTGCTGAAGCAAACAGACATGAAAAATATTGTAAGCGAAGGAAGTGCATTTGTTGCCTTCAGTGTATGAATCTATAAGAGAAAACAAAACAGGATTTGGTCTTCCACTGATATGAGGAGGATATTAAAGAGGAATGTGCTTTTCAACTCTAGTAATTTCAGTGAAATGTGTATTCAGGTGGCAGCTGGGACGATTTGAGTTTCTCAGCTTGGGCTACAGCTACATGACAGATGCATGCTGTCCTGCAGTGGAGTCACTGTCCCTGGAGGTGTTTAAAAAATGTATAGATGTGGTACTTAGGGACACAGTTTAGTGGCATGGTGGTGAGAGGTAGACAGTTGGACCTGATGATCTTAGAGGTCTCTTCCAACCTTAATGATTCTGTGATTTCACCCTGAGAAGAGCAGTGGTCTGCAGAAGCCTATGTTGTTTGGCTGTTTTTTCTGCCAATGCTGCCCAAAGATGCCCCAGTTTTCCCATGGGATGATCAGGTCACTTTGCCTGATCTGAATTTGGTCTCAAAATGTTTTTGCTATAAACCAATGAAAAGAAACCATCTGGAAAACTGAAGGTAAAATATTAGCTCTACTCCAGTGAAATCATTGGGGAATTTAGCCACTCCTTTCAAAAGAAAAGGGAACTCACCAAAAAAGATTGACACCCAAATATCCTTTACAAAATTCCATGGGAGCTGTTGTATACAGCAATTTTGCAAAAGCCCTCACTTCTGCCTGCAGGAGAGTAACCCTCTTACATAGGACAAATCCACATTTTGTGACAGTCAGCAGAAGAAGATAAGAAAGAGACCTTTGATAGGAAAAATACAATTAAAACATTAACATGCCACTTAAACAAGTATAAAGACACATTAGATTACATGAGTGAACTGTGTTTTCTTTGGTGTGCATGCTGGTTTTTATTATTTCATCTACTAAATGCTAAAGTGTTTCCTGATGCCATTAGGTGGTGCTTTCAGTAAGCAATACAATAAATAGTTCTTGCACGGTTCTTTTCTGAATTGTGTTCTTTTTTTCTTAAGGAAAAGAAAATTTAAGCCAAACACCACAGGTGCCTCCCTTTTTTGAAGCCCACCCACCCCACACAAAGCTGTGTATCACGTTTCTGAGGCACTCTGGCTCCCCTCGGGAGTGATAAACTGCACTTTGGGCACGATGAGGGAGGGATTGGTTCTCCTCATGGAGTTGCTCCTCCGAATGGAGTTGTTTCTCCTCATGGAGTTGCGTTTCCTCAGGGAGTTTTGGTGGGATAGCTCACTCTTCTGCAGAGTCTGGATGAGAATGGATGGCTTCTCGTCGAGCTCTCGAGCGCTGCAACGTGGCGCTGCCACTTTGACGGTGTTGCCAAACTTGGAGTAGTCGACTGCGTACACGCCTTCCTCTTCTGTTACGATGGGCACGAAGCGGTGACCCCACAGGATCTCCTCTGCTATGTAGGATGTTCTGGCCTGTGTCGTGATGCCAGTTGTTTCTACGACTCCTTCAAGTATCACAATCAGCTCCAGGTCCTGGAGCGCCAGGTCAGCAGCAGAGATATCATAAAGAGGACTGCGCTTGTCTATGACATGACAAATGATTAAGGGAGCCACAAGGAAAATATTGTTGCTTTCAATGGGATTATCTACAGGGATATCTACTTGGTGAATGGGTATGACTTCTCCTTCAGGGGTTGTAGTCTTCCTCACAACCTGGATTCTCACTGAGGCACTAATGATCATGCTCTTCCTCAGGTCTCCCACTCGAAACATGAAGCAAAGTTTGCCATTTCGAACTGCAATGACTGCCTGGCGGCTGAAAATCAAGGTCTCAGCCCGCCTGTGAGCTTGTGCGGTTTTCATGAATATGCAGCCCAGCATGACAGCGTTGATGATCAGACCGACAATGTTCTGCAGGATCAAGACTGTGATAGCCAAGGGGCATTCCTCTGTCATCATCCTGCCCCCAAAACCAATGGTCACCTGAACTTCAATGGAGAAGAGGAAAGCGGAAGTAAAAGATCTGGAGAAGAAGATTGCACAAAGTTAACTCTAAGGACATCAAACACAGATTGAGAAGCTGTTAATATATAGTTTCTAGAAACAAATGTAAGGACCTACTTGTACAGTCCTGCCACACTTAAGTCTTCTATTAATACCAGCAAAAGCATTGCATGCTTGGTGATTCTGTTTTTGTATGATTGATGGCAGTATCTGATGGTGACAGGGAGACCTCAGAGCCTGAGCTCCTAAAAGACCATCTGTAACACTAGGTGACCCTGAGAAGAACACTAGACCCTCTCTGTTCACAAACACATGCCACTTACTCTGTTAGTTGACAGTGCTGTAACACCTAGGCTTTCTACCTTCTTCATCTCACGAAGCTCTTGGTGGAGGGAAAGGAAACAGGGAAAATTGCAGCATTTCACTTTTGTTACCTGAGTGGTGACCCCCTTTGGTAGGAACTCGTGGAAGGAAAGGGAACAACCCCAGACTCATGACGCTTCCCAAACCCTTGCTCAGCTTGCAACTAAGCCCACGGGATACTCTGTACATCCCAGCAGGAGGATGATGCTGTGACTCAGGGCTTGGGTTTAGCTCACTGCCACGGTAAGACTAGCTGGAAACTTTCAACATAGAAGTGGGTTGTGGAAGTGTGGGTTAAACATCCCTAATATACTATAGTGCTAGACATCAGAAGATGCTATCCACAAACTTTCCAAAATACATTATTTATAGTACTCCACAATATCATATACTCTGTATATACCAAGGTCTTTTATTTCCTTTTAAAACCAGATGCATCCTTCACTAAAGTCTCTTATGTCTTAAATCAGTACCTTGGGTTTATCCAGTAGACTTGCAGCACATTGGGTCTCATATGAACTAATATCACAGTCATCCTTTTAACACAATCCACCAACATTTGAAGCTTTGCCATACTCAGCATGGCTTTACCTGTGGAAAAAATGTCCTGCCCATGAAGGTGGTTCTAAACCATTCATTGGGTTTGGTTTGCTTTTCAATTAATCTGCTTTTAAATACTTTTTTCCTATTTATATTTTCAGTGAACCTAGGATCACAAGGAGGCATTCAAATAGCAGAAGCCATACCAGGGATAATTTTCTATAGAAAGTCAAAGTTCATCTTTCAGAAAACCAGCCACTCTCTGCACAGATATCTTTGAATAAACTTTGAATTTTTTTTTTCCTTTTCTATTTTTTTTTTAATCTTTGATAGATTCCCTTCTGTTGAGGGCTTATTTTGCATTTCACTCTGAAAGAAATCAGAGACGAAGGAGTTGATTAATAGAATCCACAGAATGATTTCTTATATTCTTGAATATTTAGTTACATGCAGAGGGAAGCTTCTGGTTTAAATTTAATTCAGACTAGTTAAAATTAAAGCTCTGTAGAGGTAATATTCTGATTTCCTTTAACAGTACCCCTTCTTAAAACAAAACAAAACAAAAGAGAATCCACCTTTTTACAGTGGAAGTGACTGAAGCTCCAAGCTTGTACAGCACTTTGACTATGTGAAAAGGCAGCCAGAAACTCCCAATCTCTCTTCCCAGGTCCTTCCCCTTAAAGCTGTGTGACAGTCTTCCTCTTTGGATAATGTTTGTTTTCTGTGGCAAAGAGCTATGAGACTGAGAAATTTCTGCAGTACTTTGAAAAATTACAGTGCTGTACAAGTTCTAAGCACTGGTTAAAATTTCCAAAACCAGGTGTCCCATCAGTCTGTAACTGCACCTAGCCACGAAAGCTCTCCTGAAATATGTGTTGGACCAAATCTCAGGAAAGTAAGTTAAAAATATTTGCCATTATTTTGGCATACATACCACTGAAATATTAAATATATTTTATATTTAACAACTCACTATTCTTTAAAATGTCATCACTCATATTGCTATTTCGTTAGTTTGTCCAAAGTGGTAGCCAGGTTTAACAAGATGAAGTATTTCACTATGAAGGGAAAGTATTTTCTATGGCTTGGACATGGACACTTGAGCAGCTGTTGGCTGAACCACCCCAGGTACTTGCACAAGGGAGTGATGTGTGATCTTTGCCATGGGCTAAACCAGAAAGTTACACCCATTCATTTGCTCTGCTTTTCCACACCACTCCAGGCTGTTCTTGCAGCAGAGGTTAGAAGCCATCCTGAAAGAGCCTCTGGCATGGGGCTGCTGCAGAAAGGGCTACGGGGAGGGAGTGAGTGGCAGAGCCATGGCCATGGGTTCACCCCGTCCCAGAAGCACAAAGCCCTCAGCAGCTGGCTCAGGCTCTGTGGAGTGGCCCAGGATTCCCTTGGGGAGCTCCATGAGGAGGGCCAAGCTGAAGGGGCCACCAACCAAGCAGAGGGATGTCCCCACAGCTGACTCTGAAAAGCCAGTGAGGTATAGCTACTCATTAATTTGGTTTGGACAAATCCCACAAATCCTAGAAATGCCAGAGGTGACACCCCAGTGGGTGGAAGCTGGGTCATCAGGTCTTGTTCAAGAGGCAACTGCTTCTGGCCAGTTGTTGGAAAAAGAAATAAGACAGCAACACCCCATACCCCCCTAATAACCTAACCTAATGAAGGTTAGCTTGGAAAAAAAAATCTCCCTTTCCTTTAGCTTGGAAAATTACTGTTTAGCAAATAAGTGTCAAAACAAAGGGAGACTGGAATGTCTGCTCCCTCATGAGCCAGATACAGTGTCCCTTCAAACTTGGTGAGGTGCCTCAAAACTATGTGCAGGAGAAAGAAGAAAAGGAAAGCAGGTACTCTGATGTCTCAGTGGATCCTGCAGCCCCCACCCTAGTCCCTCACAGCACTGCAATGTGTAAAGGCAGATGGTCTAGGGCAGTCTGTTGGTACCAAATTAGGACTTTTCTGCTTAAAAATCCAGTGCTATAAGAAAACAAAGCAATCTTACAGGTCACTCCACCTCCAATTAACACTCTTCTATTACTTGTGAGTATCTATCAGTTTATCAGTGCCTTTAGAATTGTTGTGGTTTAGGGGATGGAAAGCAAAATACTTTAACAGGTGACATTTAATATAGTAGCTCCCTAAGCTTTCACTGTCTGACATAGCATGCATACTATGGAAGCTGTTTCTCTGTCAAACTGCTGGCTTATGGCTTCATCATGGTGTTTTCATATTTAGCTGTCTCATAAGAGTCATCTTGAACGACATCTAGTTTTGTCACTCTTCTTGTTAGCCCTGCCTGACACCCATGGTTGGTACCCTGCTTCTCAGGCATCAGTCTTGTGGTGATCACCTTTTGCTGGCACAGCAAGTGGCTCACACCACACCGAGGATGCTCCCACTGCTGTAGACAATGTTACAATACATACAACACATACCCACTCTTGTAGCAGGCTCTTAGCTCGCCAGGCAAGGTATGTTACCCACAGAGTGTGGAGACACATGAAAAGCAGCAGGTCTCCCCCTCTTTCAGATCCTGTAAGGAATCAAAGAAATCTATAGTACAGTATTTTCCAAGCCCAGAAGGCTTGCTGAATTCATGTAATCTAGAGGAAAACACTGCACTTCTCAACCATCTTAAATGAACACAATGGTTCATGTAATCCAAAAGCTGCATTTTAGGCATCAGAAGGAGAACAGGCAGCTCTGTCCCCTGCTTTCTGCATCCCACCGACAGTACTTTACCTGACACAGGTCACACACGGTGTCCACTTTGTGCTGTTGGTAGCGCTTTCTGTGCTCGGGTCCATGTCACCGTGGGCAAAAGCCACTAGCCACCACATCATGGCAAAGAGCAGCCAGCTGCACAGGAAGGACATGGTAAAGATGACCAGTGTGTGACGCCACTTCAGGTCCACCAAGGTGGTGAAAATGTCTTGCAGGAATCGCCCCTGCTCGCGGATGTTCTTGTGTGCCAGGTTGCATGCCCCATTCTTGGCAATGAAGCGGGCTTTGCGTGGCCGGTCTCGGATGCGTGGCTTGCGCAGGTTCTCGGCAGCGATCCGTGCCAACACATACTCTTCAGGGATGATACTTTTCCGAGCCAACATCTTCCTGCCACCATAGTCCACTCAGCAAGACACTAAATGGGGGATGGTCCCTCTAGCACATCTCTGGAAGGCTCACTCTACCCTTCAAAAAGAGAGAACATGGTCAGATTTGTCACATGTGCACTACAGCAAGAAGCCCTGATAAGGTACCCCCCTTCCAACAACCATTCCATCAAATGTCATTGCATGACTGCTTATTCTGCCCTCCGTCTTCCAGACCATCATTTTTATAAGAGCAATTTGTATCAGCTCATGACAGAAGCAAAAAAAAAGATATTATTTTGAAACACCTTTCAGGAAGGGAGGCTGCAGAACAGTCTTGCAAACCTGATGCAAAGTAAGAAGATGTAGAACAGGTCAGTTCCTCAGGCTGTTTCTCCAGGAGATAGTAGTGCCCAGGTGGGTATCGCAACACGGAGCACCAAGTTATTCACATCCTTCAGGACCTGAAGAATCGGGACTCCTTGGTTTGAACCAAGACTGGTCTGCAGGGAGACTCATTCCTTACGGCTACAGCCCTGCAGTGCATCTCTCCCCCAAACCCCTCTCCACGCCCCCGAAAACATCACCGGAATGAGCCGAGCTGGATCTGCGGGAAAGTAGGGAATGGGACTGAAGGGAGCAGGCTGTCGTATTCCCCTTTCCCAGCCTCTCCTTCCTTTCTGGGATTAGACAGGGAAACCCTCCCTTTGTTCCCAAACTTTATCCCCAGACCGGTGACAGCACAAACCTACGGAAAGCCCATTTCCCCCATCTCTCCGCCGGCTGGCCCGTCCCATCGAGGGAGGGTAGGGGCTGCCTGACACCTCCGTCCCCCCGCCGCTTCCCAGGGACCCCTTCCCGCACCGAGGGCACGGGGCTCAACCGGCACCCTCCTCCCCGCCACCCCCAGTCCCCAGCGCCTCGCTGACACTTACCGCGGCGCGGCGGGACCGGGGCGGGACCGAACGGGGAGACGGGTGGGGAGCGGAGCGGGGAGGGGCGGAGCCGGGCGGAGCGGGGTGGGGCGGAGGCGGGCGGAGCGGGGCGGAAGAGACCTGTCTGGTACGCCTCCGCAGCACCGGGTCGGGGCGGGCTGGGAACGGTCTAGGCGGCGGCGGCGGGGAGGGGCGCGACAGGGCAGCCCAGCATGGCTAGGTGCGGGATACAGGTACAGCCACGCACACGTCCCTGGGTCAGTTGGGATGATAATCACAGAATGTTAGGGGTTGCAGGGGACCTCTGGAGATATGTAGTCCGGCCCTCGTGTTAGGAGGGTTTGGAATGTCTCCAGAGACGGAGACTTCACAACCTCTCTGGGCAGCCTGGTCCAGTGCTCTACCACCCTCAAAGTCAAGAAGTTCCTCCTTATGTTTAGATGGAACTTCCTGTGTTCAAATTTGTGCCCCTTACCTCTTGTTCCTGTCCCTAGGCACCATTGAAAAATAACTCGCCCCATCCTCCTGACACCCACTCATTAGATGCTGATAAGCACTGATAAGCCCCTTCAGTCTTCGCTTCTCTAGGCTAAACAAACCCAACTCTTTCAGCCTTTCCCCATAAGAGAGATGTTCAAGCCCCCTAATCATTTCTGTAGCCCTTTTTTGTACCCTCTCCAGAAGTTCCCTGTCTTTCTTGGACTGGGACAGGGTGCTCTAGATGGGGCATGTTAGGCTGGGTCCAGCAAATTTAGCAGAGGAGTAAGGTGCTTACAGTGTTTGTACCTGTTCTGTAGGCTCTGTCTGGGTATGCCAAGCCAAACCCTGGCACACTTACTTGAATCTTCTGGTCAGTTAAGAGTTGTGCCTTTTAAACTTTATCTTACCTCATATCTCTCTGAGACAGTTTGTGGCCAGAAAGTGAAGCATGTGCGTGTTTGGTGGACCAAAGCCAGAATCTCATGGCCTTTGTTGCTTTTGACAAACTTAATTACCTGTTCCTGCACAAAAAGGGAAACAAACAAGCAAACAAACGAAGAGATGCTTCACAGCTTGTGTTGGACACAGAGTCAGGCCCATTGTAATGCTCAGCTGGTGTAACAGGCACTGGCAGATGGGTATTTGTATCTGGAATGGGTATATGAGAAATTATGCACAATGGCAACAAGCAGTGAAATCTCAGAAGTTCCTTCTTTTTCCCACAGGTCAAGGTTTACAGTTTGGGTTCTTGTGTTTAATGGAAACTTGCATTCTTGGAAATTACAACATTTTTTTTTCCTTTCCAAAGCCTTAAGGTTCATAGTAGGAAGAATAAACAGTACATCAATTTTATGAAAAGATCTAAATTTAGATTTTAATGAAGCAAAGCACAGAGATTTCATGGTGTCAGATGAATTCCCCCATGTCCAAGGAATGTGTGTGCATACAGCAGGGAGGTTTCTAAACTCTTCTATGGGTTGCTCAAGTGAATGACCTATAGAGTATACAATTTATACAGAACAAAATACCTTACTTCTTTCTGTAAACTAGAGAAAAAAAAGAAGCTCTTGACAAGCCTGATGAGATTGGGAAGGTTTTAAACGTATTCAGCCTTGGAAAAATTGAGAAGGCACATTTGACAGGCAGTGTAATCCTCAGCTTGAAGGTATCCACCCTGTTGAGTACATGCACGTGCTCAACTTTAAACAGATGAGTGATTCTTGGAAAATTCTCTAGCACTATCCTTTTCTAACACCAGATACCAGTAGGCAGAAAAGAAACAGACTCAAAGCTCCAGTCATATTAGGCAATTAGCTAAATATTCTTGTATGAAAATAACTTTAGGTAGGTGACCAGCTCCAGTCTGAAAAATCAACATCTGAACTGATTACCTATAGATTCTAACCAGATTCTGAATAGACATACATAAAGTCACCTAGGTTGGTATCTACAGGATTAGCACTGTTGGTGATGGCACTTCATGGGCTGGCCTTGGAGGGCTCAGGATGTTACCCTGCTACAAATGGGGTGGCAGAGACTGGTCTTAGAAGGCTGGCTCATCTGCCTGATGCAGCCTCCAAAAATGCATCTCGCTTGGGTGTAACTGTTGGAAATGACTGATTTAATAAAGGTAAAAACACAAACCAAATTTGTTTCCATTTGCTTTTTTCCTTTTCTTTATCCTTTTCATCTTCTTTCTCTCTTTTTAGCTCCTGTTAGCTATTTGTTCCTTGCTAGGGCTAGAGACAAGTTTGGTGTTCCCCAGTATTGCTGCTAGCTGCACCTCAAAAAATACGGAACTGTCTGGGAACTGCATAGAACCCTCCTTGCTTTTCCATATGAACCTTGAAGTGTATTCTTGAATTGTATTGAATTTGTATTATTTTGCAAATTTACTCATGTCACATGTCCAATTGCACAGTTCAATGACTGAAATCTACAGCTTCATAAACAGGGACACACAAATACCAAGAAATGTTACTTTTATTTACTTGCCACCTTAGAGCATAACTCACCACTGCAGCTGTATTGAGCCTCAGCTCCTTCTCACTCTGCCAAGGCCCTCAACTACCAGTGTGCTCCTTGCCCCATCTCTTCTGGGAGTGACTGGGACCATGTCACATAAAATTAGAGCATGGAATAGCAGCTAGCTTGGCAAAAGGGATCAAAAAAAAATCTTTGAGGGCAGATGGGGGCAAGGAGGGACCTTCCTAAAGCTAGGAAGATGGAACGGAAACTGCTGCCAGTGCTGGTACTGCCAGAGAGCCCTACAACTTCTGAGCCCCTCTTGTTCCCTGCTAGAGGTTTCCTCCTCCATAACATGGCACCATGCAGAGGCTGAGTTTTTTGGAGCTGAGATAGGAAGGGGTCCTACCAAAAACCCGCAAATAGCCTTGGCGCAACCTCGGTATGACAGACCTAAAGTTATTGATCGTTTTACCTTTCATCATATGTTGGAAGACAGGTGCTAATAAAATCCCACCTTACCTTCTCTGCCTGTTCAATATTGGAAGAGCTTCCATCTCACAGGAGGACATGACTTCATCCTCCTCTACACTTGAGATTAGCTTTGGGGAAACCTTCTAGGCCATGACTGTTGGGACGTGAAGATCAGGAGCACAAGAACTATTCCCTTTTCCTGATTAAACATTCCGAGATATGATTTTAAGCACAACATCCACTTCCCCAAGTTACAGTCTATGAATGTGCTCTGGAAAGTGACAGCTACTAAAAATGTTTCCCTTTGCCCTTTTAAATACTTGTTTGGTTGCCACATACACATTTAAGTCTGAGATTTAAGTTATAGCTGGGAAAATCTCCCAAAACATCTTCTAACCCATTTTATAAGGAACAGAGTGTCTGAGTGCTGTGAACACAGCCTTTTCAGGCAAAGCAATGCTCAGAATTAATGGCAGGTTTAGGTCTAGTTTTCTTACAGCCTGTCATGCACCTCCCTTCTTGCTGTTTCATTTCCTCTCCACCCACAAGAGTTACTGACATTGCGGTAAGTATCACTTTACAATTATGCCTGTATAAAAAAGGATTAAATAACCTGCTTAGATGTGAATCTGAAATTTCTGTGGGATAGCTGTGTCCAGCCCTTTCAGAAAATCCTGCTTCATCATAAGGTTTAATAATAATCTTAGCTTAGACATAGGATGACTTTGCAGGCTTTCAGAGATGTCATGCACTCAGTGCGAGGCTTCCACAAAGACACAAAGCTGATAAGCCATATTTGGAACCTATGGATGAACTCTTCCCCAGATGAACTGGCAGTAGATCCATCAAACATGAAAGACCAGAAACTGCAAACTAAGGATGTCTGTTATCCTGAACCAGCCTTTTTTTTTTTTTTTTCCCTTTTTCTCTTTCATGCAAGAACAGCAGGACAAAAATAGTCTTTATCATCAAAATATATATGTGGTGCCCCTCATCCTATATTATTAAGTTGCAGAGTGAAGTTTGGAGATGTTCTGTGGGTTTACTGGCAGAGGGATTGTCTCCTAATAAAAACTCTGTGGTTTGGAACTCATACATCAGCCTCGTTTCGTGACATCTGGTACTCTGACTTCTCTCTGTGTGTCAGGCTATGGGGTGCAGGTTATTGACCCTCTGCAAAGCTAGCAGTATGTTGGCAGTTCTATAACTCTCTGTTATGGTACTTCCAGTGCTGACAAACAGGATCTGGTACATTTGTCACTGAGAGTTTAGTATTTTCTATCCCTTTGCATGTAGTCACCAGGTAGCAGATGGGCTGATATGTTGCGGTTTAGCTTCTGCTAAATAGTTCAGTGAGCTCAGCTGATGGGCTTTGCTGGCCATAATGGAGGCATCCCCTGCATTTGCATCTGCTCCCTGCTAAGCATGGGGAAGAAAGAGAGACACATATTGTCCTGAGTGAACTCTTAACTGGCAGCAACTATATCCCCCAGAACATGCCCTTAGCTCTTCAGGCAGGTCCGAGCTTGCATTAGGCTGACTTTAGACTACCTCTGCTCACCACTGGTTCCATGGGCTTGGTGGGAAGTGATTCTCCAGCCAAACCTGTCCAGAGCTGGGCGCCTGCTGTTGCTTGCAGTGCAATACATGCTCACTTACTGGCTTTCATGGCCACTCCTAGGAAAGGGCTCTGTCCTTTGAGGGCTCACCTGGTATTTGTAGAAGGTCACCAGATGGGCCACGAGCATGTACTGGGGAGAGAAGGCACGGTTCTAGAGACATACTTTCAGCCCTGTAGCATGAGAGAGAAGTGGGCTGTGTCACTTTACCTAGTTTTCCAAGTGGTGTAGGTAGTCCCTAAGAGTTTGCTGTAAAAACAGGTAAAGCTGCCTCTGGTGGCAAGGTGCTGGAGGCAGCAAAACCCCAGAAACTAAAAGAGGGTATGTACTCTTACTGCTGGGACAGATAGGAACTGCCATTTCTCTTCCCTTTTTCTTCTGGAGTGAAGCCTGGATCAACAAAGCCAGGTATTGAGGGTATCGAGGGCTTTTCATTTCATTTCCTTGTCAAAACTGTGCTTATTCCTCTTGTGTAGCAGGAGCCAGAATTCTGCTGGTTGGCTTCACCCTCAGAGTACTTTAACAGAATTTTGTCTCCTGACAAGCCTAGGTCTGGCCTAGAGAGCTGTAACACCAGCTGAAAGAGATTTTTCTTCTGGTTTGTGAAATGGAATTTTTGTCTCCATCTTTGTACTTCCAGGTCCAGTTGCATATATGTGACTGATTTATCTGCTGGCTGCAGAATGAAGGTTAAGTTAAGATTATGCTAGTGATGGAAAATAGATGCCATCTCTCATCTTATGATCATATCACAGAATAACCTGCAATTCCAAGCCCTCTGGTGTCCCACGTTGTGGTGAGACCTGGAGAAGAAGATGGCCCCAAACTCAAATGATTCAGCCATGTAAATTTGCAGTACTGGGAGCCTTTTAGAACCTCACATTCTTGCCTCTGATGGAGAAGTCTAATGGTTATAGCTGGTATTGCTGAGAGAGGAAGGGCATAATGTAACTAGTAAGATAAAAACATATAAACCCATTAAGTATGAATCTTTATTTTGCTGCTTTTCAGAGAATATACTGCTTTGGGGCATCTGTAACTGTCATACTGAAGGGTGGTGGTTCTGGACCATGTCATTTACACTAAGCTGCATTAGTTCCTTAGTTACATTGTTAAATATTTTACTGGAAATATAAGTAATACTTATGGATGTAAGCTGGTAGAGCCAGGACATCCTGAAGTAAATTAAAGGGAGAGTTAAGAAATGTTATAGGAATAGCTATGAGACCCTTTTATGGACAGCTGGTACTGTTCATTACTTATTTATACCTTATATTCAAAGGATGTATAACAATGTAATGTATTTATATATAAAATAGACTAATATACATAGACAGAAATGAATGCACTGGGCAGTGAAATGTGCAAGATGGTAACATCTGAGTTGAATGCTGCATAATTATATAGTAATTAATGGGATGAAAATCTCTATGTTCAATGAAGATGAATGAAGGTATCTTACACTTAATGAATGTCAAAGACATCAAACAGGCTAATATTTTTCAATTTATTGTTTGTTAAATGACTGCTTCTTTATAGTCTCTATAGAATGTGACTTATTGTGTTGGAGAAATAAACAGATCACTAGACATAATATCTGTTGTCAGTTTTGCATGGAAAGTGTCTAGCAGTAGGCAGATAATTAATAATAACTATTTAGGAAATAGATTAAGACCTTTCTAAAAATCTCTCTTCTTTTGAAGGATTACATCTGGAAGCTTCTCTGAACTCCACAGTTTCACACAAGCCAATACTCTAAGCTGTCCTGCCAAAATTGCATCAGCACATTGCTAATGTGTAAGAGTCAGAGAACTTCTGCCTCACAAACTTTTTTGGATAATTTGAGAACTTGATAATCTTTCTTCACAATTCCACATAGAATTCAGTTCTAGTGGAGAAAAAACAGAGCAATAAAAAAACTAGTGTGGAAATGATTGGGATGTTTGCATGGCAATGAAGAACTTGATTTATAGTTTTGTTTTCAGACTTTTTTTAGTACTCTCTTAGTTTTGCCTTTGCAAGGATTTATTTCCAAAGAAACTAAAGAGCTCTTCACATACCATTAATGAATTCACATCAGAGAATTTACATAACATATCTTGATTTTAAATTAGTCTTTCAAAAGATACTACTTGAGGATATAAAACAGTAAACGGGCTGAAATAATTCTTGCTTTTAAACACTTTTAATGGAGAATCTTTGTGCCAGAGAGATTTTAACAAGTAGCACTGTGGTTTCACTGGATATTTTAGAACTGACTTCTATTGGCAGTATCATGCTGGGAATGCTGGTCCCTAATGGTTGCAAGGGAAACAGATTCCAACTTTTGTCACTAGATGATGGAAATATGTTGCTGTTGAAACAGGCTGCCCAGGGAAGTGGTGGGGTCACGCTCCCTGGAGGTGTTTAAAAAACATATATGTGTGGTACTTTGGGACATGGTTTAGTGGCATGGTGGTGATAGGTTGACAGATGGACTTGACGGTCTTAGAGGTCTCTTCCAACTTTAATGTTTCTGTGATTCTGTGAAAACATGGCGTTCGTCCACAGCTTTTTAATAAAGGTAGCTGTTTGCCTCAAATGCATTATATATCCATTTGTGATAAATGCCTACATAGCTTGTGTAAAACATGCCTGGTGTTTCCTTCAGCCTTTCCTGACACGTTAGCAGAATGGCATGTAAATGTATCAGCTTCTGTTCACAACAATGCGCTAGAGCCCATCGCTTTAGGAAGCAAAAAGAACACAATTAACTAAATCAAACAATTTATTGACTAAGAAGTTTGAAGAGACCTGCTTGACCACATTCAAAATTGATGTCATCTATATTTTAAGAAAACATAATTCAATGCAATTACTTTTTGCTGGCAGAGGTTTTTACATATAATGAGATGCCAAATCCTTTGTGCCATGTTCATGCTGGTGTTAATGAAGTTCAGGGGAGGCGTATTCATTTACAGAAGAGGTGTTCTGCTTGATTACACTCACCTAAAAGGGGCTCATTCAAATGCTTGAGAATCTTTTGATTCATTCTTTTAGCTGAATGATGCAGTTGGGAAAAGCAGGTATGCTCTTGAAAATGAAGAGCTTTTTCAGATCTGCAATGAAACTGGGACTTACAAATACCTGAAATACCTCTTTTGCATTTTCCTAACAAAGCAATTATCTCCCCTAGCTTGTCAGAGCTACCCCAAACTTCTGTTTTCCTGCCTTGCTGGTGGACCATTGTGTTCTCTTGAATTTATGTATGACTAAAAAGAACAGTGATTGTCTATCTCCGTCTCTCAGAACCTCCCTCAGGCTATAAAGCTAGCAACTGGAAAGGCAGACATCTATTTCAAGCTCATTGCCTGGACTTCTTTTGCAGAGGTCGGTGAGAGCCAGACACCTCCATTTATCCCATTGGTTGATTTGAGGTGGATCTTTAACTAGCTTTAAAAAAGCATACTTTTTTTGTTTAGAAACCTTTCTTTTGAACAGAAAATAAAGGTCAAGTCCAAATAATTGTCATTCTTCCCAGGTCCCTGAATTGTAACTAGCAGGACACAAGTGGTTCAGGCAGAGCTGTTCTTGAGGAGATTCTCATTGTCTTTCAAGCTTCAATTGCCTGGCAAATATAATCAAAATAATTCACCTTAGATGAATTTTAGTATCCACTCTCCTGATGTAGATCCCCAGCAAAGTGAATAGATGGGGAAATCTGTTTTAAGCACTGGATCTTGAGAAGGAAAATCTTCCCCTTGCTACCTGTCAGCAGTGTTGCTTAATGGCAGAAGCTTGTGGATTTGGTTCAAGGACTGCTTAAAACCCCTACAGTGTTTCTCAGCACAATTAAGTTTTGGCTCAGTAATAAACAGAAATTTTGTATGGGATATTTCTAGTTTAGAAGCAGCAAGAATGAGCTACTAGCTGATATGAGTTTGATGAAAGACCAAGTACAGGAAAAGAGCTGTATATGTTTATGTATATATTTACAATGGATTTCAATAAAATTTGCATAAATACCTACCCAGGACTGCATCATTTGACTTTGTGTAAGCAATCATTCTGTCCTGTTTCCACTACTGTGCTCTATCTCTATCTGTGTCAGCCATTAGACCTGGCTCAAGGAGTGGGAAATATAACCCAGTGGTTGCAAGTCAAAGGTTGAGAAATGCTCTTGTGCCTCCACAAGCAGTTTCACTTTTTAAAGAGGGCCTAGAGGAAAGATGAGAAGGGATCCTTTATCAGGGAGTGTAGTGATAGAATGAGAGCTAACAGTTTTAAGCTCAAAGAGGGTAGATTAGATACTAGGAAGAAATTCTTTGCTCTGGGGGTGGTTGGACAGGGTTCTGAGAAACGTGATCTAATGGAATGTGTCCCTGGCCATGGCAGGGGTCTTGGAACTAGATGATCAGAACAGAAGAAATGCAGATTAGATGAGAAACACAAGAGCTGATTTTTCTCTGTAGTTAAAATAAATGTACACATAGCCAGTATTTGCACTCAAAGCTTCTTTATAAAAGGAACACATTAACAGTTCTAGAACACAATAACATAATGATGAAAGCTTGCTCAGTTTAATGATTGGAAAAAAAGAAAACCAACCCTAATACATGATGACACTTGAGTAAGCATCCCCCTGAAAAGGAAGGGTGTTATGGTGGAAAGCCAGAGAAAGGCAAGGGGAAAGGACAGTCAGTGCAGAACTGTCAGAGAGGAAATGGAGCAGAGGGTATAGAACTAAATCAGGAAGGAGTGGGAGACTGCAGGCAGAATAAGGATCATTCAGAGATTCAGGTAGAAGCCTCAAAGAGGGTCTGAAGAGAAAAAGCAAGGAGGCTATGGCAAAAGAATCAGAGGCAGTGTGACAGTCAAAGAAGGAAAATCTCTAGGATGATGTTTCCTTTACCTTGCATGCACAGCCTAAGGAAATTGCTCCTAAAGGGGACATGTTTAAGGCCTTTACACAAAATCAGAAGAAATTTGTTTCAAAGAGTGAAACCCTTCTGCATAATAACCCTTCTGTTATTATTTCTTAATAACTGTGACTATTGGGAACACACTCTTCCATTACAACAACATTCAAACAGAAAAGCAAAGTTCAGCTTAAGCCCTTGGTGAGTTTAACACATCATATCCACAGTGGTTATTAACCTGAGGAGATCTGGTATGTCTATAGCAGTTATGCTTGCTGTATCTCTTGGGATTTGTATATGTTGAATAGGATTAGTTGCTTCAGGAATCAAACTGTCCTTTCAAACCTGCTAGGAGCTCTGGGATATGCTAGATCCATCATGGTTAGCATAATGCTAGGGCCAGTGTTCTTGAACACCTCCACCAAAATGAATGAAGAATGCTGGCAGGTTTTTCTTATCCCATAATGTATCTTCTTTTCTACATATTTCAACAGCAGTGTTAAGTTCTATAGCTCTGGAAGGATGGATGTGCAAAAAAGGTGCTTCTTGCATCTTATCAAGGGTTGGGGCTGGGTTGGCCACTCAACTAGTGACAGACACTATCTATTAACCCCTCTCTCTTCCCCAGAGAAAAAGACAGGGAATAAGGGAAAGAGACTTATGGACTGGAAAAGAGAACTGAAAACTATTAAAAAGGTAGTGTGAATCAGAATCTCACTGAATTAGTTGGCACCACTTAAATCAGGATTTCATTGTCATCAAAGTACACAGATAAATAAAGTTACCTGTACTTCATCTTCAGTGACTGAGTTTGACAGCAATGAAATAAAGTAGCTTTTCACTAAAGATAATGAAATGAAATCAAGAATCGTTCTAGCTTTTTGGCTTTGAAATCTGTGTAACAACATGTGTTTCCACTGTAAACATCTGTTTTGTTTTTTTTTTCTTTCTTTGTATGACAAAGGTCAACACAGGGAATCAGTGCAGAAAAGAGTAAAAGCTTTTCACAGCAGTAGACAGGGAAATCACAGAAGTACTTCCCCTCATAAAATGTTCAAGACTGAGCTTTTTTGTTTAGTTGTGTCACACAGCTTTTATTTCCAATATTTAAGATGGAAAGCAAAACAAAATGAAACAACAACAAAAAAGGATAAAACACTGTATCATTTTTATGCTGAGACTATGTGTAAACCCAATTTTAAGTCCTACAACTTCTTCAAAATTCATAGCATTTTTTCCCAAGTACAGTTTCTTATGTTCTTTTAATTGCACTAAAAATAGACTTAAGTGCACCTCCTATTCTTCCTAAATCTTATAATAAAAAGTGAACAGGGATCACATAGCATACTACCAGTGAAGCTGATGTCTCAAGCTGTGCCTTTGGAATTATATCTGTGAAACTCCTTCTGGATCTTTACTGTTCATTGTGCAGTTGTCCTACTTCAGAATCTAGCCATATGCATCAGTCAAATGCAGGCAGCCTTTTCAAAGGTGTATGATGTAAATATGGATCTAAATTGATCCAAATTCTTGAAGATATAGTAATAATTTTAAAGTCATATCTTCTTGCACTAGATCTGATTTAGAGATATGCCAGATATGTGTAAAGGAAAAGAAAGATTGTCCCAGGAAAAAAATAACGTGGACTAGAGACATACAAAACAATTAATGGTCAGCCAGTTACATGCTGCTTTAAGTAGAACATTTTAGTGGACACATTTAAAAGATTGGCTAATTTCAAGTTTATGAATTCAGATTAATGTTAATACAAAGACTTAAGATATTGTATAAAATGCCTCTATCAGCCTACCAAAGCATGCATAATTATAGGATGATTTGCATCTTAGATTGAATAAAGTTTCCAGAACAAATGGATTTAGGAACTCAATGTAGGGTTAAGCCATCACTGTGCAGAAGAATTGTACTGTGACAGCTGTAGTGTGCTAACTCGAGTGAAGGGCAGGAAGGATTTCCTTAGTTCTGATAAAGTTCCTTTCCCTCATTCACTCCTCCTCCACTACATATGAAGAGCAAAGTTTATGCATTTGGAATGCAGCAGATTGTCCCAAGTGTTATGGGTTTGGATTTGTTTTATTATTTTATTATTTATTTTAGTTTTTCCCCTGTGGAGTCAGAATGCTTCTGGGGATCTCTTATGTCCTTGACAAACAGCACAATTTGGTTGCCAGTTCCAGCATAACATATGCGGTTTAAAAAAGCAGTGCATTCTTTTGCTCTCTATAAAAGAAAAAAACAAGTCCCTAAAAAGTCTAAGGAAAATGCCACATTCCCAGGAAATAAAACCTTCTGCCTCTGTGTGCATGTGTGTACATCTGTGTGTGTCAGTAGCTTCCAAATTCAGTGACATTGTTATAGCTCTGAGGCATACATGTATTACAATAAGTTTTATTATTTTGGAAGATGGAAGTGTGAAGAAAGAAACTGTAAAAAAAGAAGATAAAAGTGATGTTACACTGAAGAGAAAATGCTTGTGTTTCCTTGGTTTTAAAACAAGCTGTTAAAATACATCATGGGATTCTTCACATGTCAGCCCGGACAAAGGAAGCAAAGATGCCATCTTCTTGAGAAAGTAGATTCTCAGGTGTATCGTATTCTAAAATGTTCCCTCGCTTCATGACGATGACCAGGTCTGCAGTTAGGATGGTGTGAACCCGATGCTGCCACAGAGAAAAACATACAGAGAAGTTTTCATTATGGTAATTCTCACTGCAGGTTATTAATGGAACTAAATGCAAAGCATACCAAGCTGGTGAAAGTCTACCCTGGCTTACAGCGGTATTTGGAGTAGGCCCTTGTAATGTGTCATTAACTGGAAGAGATCTCCAATTACTTTACAGGCTCTGGCACCAAGCCTGACAATGCTGAAGCACAAACTTCACTTTCAGTCCACTAACAGCCATTATGGACAGCACAGCTCTTGGAATAAAATCTATGGCATCAGTACACCTTCCCCTTTAGGAATTATGGTCAAGAAACATCCCGGCTATACCCACACTGACAGAAGGCTTATTGTCCTGCTCTGCTGAGAGAACTGTAGTTGTTTAGTCTCAGGAAAAGGAGGCTCAGTGGAGACCTTATCTCTCTTTACGACTACCCGAAAGGAGACTGTAGTGAGATGGGGGTCGGTGTCTTCTCCTGAGTTACCCGTGAGAGGACAACAGAAAATGGCCTCAAGTTGCACCAGAGGAGGTTTAGATTGGATGTTAGGAAAAATTTCTTCCCATAAAGAGTTGTTAGGCATTGGCAGAGGCTGCCCAGGGAACTGGTGGAGGCACTGTCCCTGGAGGTGTTTAAAAAACATATAGACATGGTCCTTAGGGACATGGTTTAGTGGCATGGTGGTGATAGGTTGACAGCTGGACTCGATGATCTTACAGATCTCTCCCAACCTTAATGATTTTGTGATCTCTGTTCCTTGTCTCCACTCTGCAACTATCTTAGGGCTTTCCTGGGTAGTCTCCTTCTGTAAATGAATTAGCTCTCTCTAAGATTAAATTTGTGTGTGCTACAAACAAAAGTTTAGCCCCACAGGCAACAGGAATGAAACCAGGCTGAATGTTATTTCAGTGCATATTAAAACAGCCAGTCAGGCAGAGACAGGACAGACTCTAAAAGTGTGATACATCACCATATAGACTGAAGGTCAGGGATTACTTTATGGGGTGGATTCCTTTGAGGTGATAGATTCAATGTTAGCTGAATGTCTACGGTTTAGCTAAATATGATTAGCATAAATGGTCATGACATGAAACAAAGCCAGGAACCACACCATAAGCACCTTCTTGCACTGTTGTCTCAGAAGCTGTGCAGCAGAAAAGAAGCAGAGTGAAAGGAAACTAAAGAGGTAAAAATAACTACCAAAGAGCCAGAAGTCTCGTGAACAGTGTGGACTGAGAAAGTCTACTTGTGAGTCTTCACCAAAGTGGTGAACAAGCCGTCCTCTCTGAGGAGTAAGTTTGAGGCAGTGTCACATTCAACTAGAAAGCCCTCAGAAAGGACTAGGACAATATTGGCATCCAAGATGTGAGATACACGATGCTGGAAAAAAAGAAAAGAAAAACAGGTGGGTGAAGGGAGGATCAGCCATGAAGGAAGAGAAGAAGGAAATGAAGCCAACTGTGTGAGGAAAGCTAAATATTAATGTGTGCTATTTTTCTTGACTTTGGAAAGGCAAAGCAAAAGAAAAGTGAGATTCCATTTGGAAGGACAATCGGAAAATTTGAACAGCATGGAACTGAAGGACAACATGCGTATGGGTAGCTTCTTCAGCATTTACATGTCTAAGAACCTAGGGCCTATTGTAAATGAGCTAGGTTAAGTGGTTTGCCACGTAACCTAGTCACCGACAGTCTTGAAACCAGAGTCCAGGAGGCATAACTCTAATATCTATCCACAGGACTGGATCCAGACAAACTAAATGAAACATCTGTTGCAACATGTATTTATCTGATGGACAAACCATCTGTTTGTTGAGTAAGCCTGACAATGTTATGCATCATATGTGTGTGTGTATGTATGCATATATATGTACACAAGTACACGTGCATACCTGCACAGATACATGGAACTTTTGGGCCCTAGAAACAGCAGGAAAACAGGAGAAAATGTCATAAACCTTTAGTTGAATAGATATTATTTTTTGATTCCTATTTATAAAACCCCATGACATAAGTGCAACTTTTTATTCTGAAAGAGAAATGATTTTTAAATCTCATCTCCTTTCATAAATTCATGCTCCTGGTTTGAGTTAGACTTCAGAGGCAAAATTCAAATCTAGATTTTGACTCAACTTTCAATAAGTTGAGTCAAATAATAAGTTTAAGCCGTGGATTTAGTTTCAATATCTTAGTGAGAATGACTTGAAATTTTCTTGGAGACAGTGTAGATGCTGAAGTTCCCTGTGAAGTCCTTCTTCGGATCTAAGCATTTTAGTTTGGCCCACATCATAGACAGATGTTGCAAAATTTCAGCTTGATAGTATATGTCTTGACTTGTAGTATCTGGGAATACTCTGACTTCATGTTTTAATTTTATTTTGTGGTGGCTTTGGTTTTAAATAGTGATGTTTAACCAGTGAAAGGCAAGATTAACAGCCTGAGGAATGAGGACAGAGAACATTTGCTGGCGTCAGTACTTACCGCTATTGTTACAACTGTGCGATCTGCAAAAGCAGTCATCACAACCTTCTGCAAAATGTTTTCCTGTCGAAGAAAAAGACTTGCTTCAGTTAATGAATCTTTTTACATTTTAATTCATAAGACAGAGGATCATATTCCATGCTATTTCTGATCTGCACATCAGATTCTTAGTAATGACATGCCAGACCTGGGAAAGCAGGGATTCTCTAAAACATTTCATTTTGTCTTTTTCCCCTCACGGTCAGTCCCCAAAACACAGCAACAGCAACAGCTGAAACTAAGCATAAGAGAAAAGCAAAAAAGCTGACAGGATTTATTTTACTAAAGAGATCTCATGGCTGACATTTAAGGAAGATTTCTCTTTCTCCTAGCAGATCCATGTATCAACGGTGCTAAATGCTATACTCACTGTGGCCATGTCAATAGATGCTGTGGCTTCGTCCATGATGAGAATGCTGCTCTTGCGGACAAAAGCCCGGGCCAGACAGAAGAGCTGTCTTTGCCCTACACTGAAATTCTCTCCTCCTTCTGTGACCATTGCATCTGTAATAAAATCAGTTACTTTGAATGTTGCACCACACAATCACAGAATCAGAGAATTATTGAGGTTGGAAGAGACATTTAAGATCACCAACCACCAACCTATCACCACCACACCACTAAATCACGTCCCTAAGAACCACATCTATATGGTTTTTAAACACTTCCAGGGATGGTGACTCCGTCACTGCCCTGGGCAGCCTCTGCCAATGCCTAATGACTCTTTCTGGGAAGAAATTTTTCCTAACATCCAATCTAAACCACCCCTGGCACAACTTTCCTCTTGTCCTATCACTGGTAACCCTGGAGAAGAGACCAACCTGCATCTTGCTACAAGCTCCTTTCAGGTAGTTGTAGAGAGAGATAAGGTCTCCCCTGAGCCTCTTTTTCCTGAGACTAAACAACTTCAGTTCCCTCAGCTGCTCCTCATAAGACTTATTCTCCAGACCCCTCACCAGCCTTATTGCCCTTCACTGGACATGCTCCAATGCCTCTATGTCTGAAATGCTGTATGCTTATACAGTCAGGACCCAATGAATTTGAGTGGGCACCATGAAATCTCTGCTTTGACTATTCCAGAGTCAAGCAAAATCCCCATAAAAGCCAAGAGGTATAATCTTCACTGAACAGTGGAATGCATTGATACCAAGAAAAGTGAGCACAGCTTCTTGGGAAAGGAGCTATATATCATTAAGCAACTAGTTAGCACAAATAGTTAACAAATCTGGCAGGCTGAAGGATAATATCCTAGTAATATGAAACACAGTTAAAATGGAAGGAAATATGTGAGTTTCCTTCATGAACCAGATCTGAAATGATAAGGAAAATGTCAGTGTTTTAGACAAGAGCTACAGTTCTGCTGGAAGAGCCAGATTCTACTGAATGACTGGAGGTAAAACTGCTTCTTTTTAACTCTTTACTGACTAGTCATCCCACTGTGATGCTAATATGATGCAGGATTTTTCTGCAATGAGTGGAAAAATAGATTACTCTTCAGCTTTTTACTAGGAATATTCTCTCTAGCATAGAGGCAGAATATTTATTAGATAGCTGTCAACTCCAGAGTGTAAGATCCCCTGTATATTTTTATATGTGTACGTGCTCATGCATGCATAATTCCATTATTTGCTTATGTTTCCAGAGACTTGATTCCAACATACCAAGGCCTCCTGGCAATGACTTGACCATGTTCTTCAACTGTGCAATCTCCAAAGCTTCCCAGAGTCTGTCATCAGTGCACTTGCATTCTGGATCCAAATTAAAGCTGCAAAGAAAACCACAATAAAGTCTTGTTACTTCAATAACAGTTCTGCAAAGGGACATTTTGTCATTGTGTATGTCTCTTGACTTCCCTTGAACAGACTGTATAGATAGATTGGACTGAGCTAGGTAGGTTCCTCCCCATTTCCACCCCTTCCTGTTCCACAGTGCCCATCACAAACATGCCATGCAATGCTGCTTGTCCTCTCTCATGGCATACACCTACCGTATGGAGCCACTGAACAGCACTGGATCCTGGAGAATAATGGAGAGTCGGGAACGAAGAGTATGAAGAGGCAATTTGCTGATATCTATTCCATCAATCACTATCCTCCCTGTTTAAAACAACATGCAGAAGACATGTGAGGGAATTGCACAAGGCATGTGATATGCAAGTAGCAGACAGAAAGATAAACCAGCTCATTTGGGCTGCACTCCAGCTGATGAGGCAGAGTGCTTCTGTGATCTCTCAGCACTGTCATATAAACACGGGGAAGGTGAATGTATGTAGCAATACTTGCCTTGCTCTCTTTGTTTTTCCTCCACCTTTCCCCTGAAGAAAATATGTATCTTCCATGCTACTGATTAAAGATAGCATCAAAAGGATTTTTTATTATGGGGCAACCTGGGCTTTACAACCAAACAGGGCAAGAACAAGAGCAATTTATGTAAGTAGTATGTCCTGTGCCTTTCTGTTCCCCTTTGACAGTTGAAGAAAATATTTCTTTTGAGATTGTGCACAATTTATTTTGCATAATATATGTATGCATCTGCAATCCACACATTAGGAGCCCCAACTATTCTTTGAACTCTAGAAGGAATGGAGCAGGAATAACAAGATGCAGATCAGAAAACAAAAAATGTTTTAACTTTTCAAAAGTTTAAACGGCTTTAAGAGGCAGATCGGAAAACAAAAAGGCTGTCCTACTCCAAGGCACTTTAATACTGTTCATGTTGGCTCCTAGAGCTCAGTTTCATCTGGGTGTGAATTAGCCACATACTGTTCTCCTAGCATAAGATTACTGGAAGCAGTCACATTCGTCACTCCTTAACGTGGTAGTTCATTCCCTGACAAGAAATTACTGCAACAGCTGAGATAAGTTAACCTGGTGAACTTAAAAGGATTTTTCCTTTCCTAGTCACTACTTCAGGTCAATGAGCATATGGATCTCATCTGAAAATCTGATTTATGGTGTGCTGGATGTGGCAACTGCTGATATCCAGGTGAGGGAGAAACGAGGGGGAAACGTATAAGAGAAACTGGTCTTCTGCTCTGTAAGTAGACGAGGGTGAGAAGGGCAGAAGAAATCTCTTCATTTGAATCCTCAAATAAAAGCCAGGAACTACAGACTCTACTGACTTTCTCTGGACACAGAAACTTCCTCCAGGTTATGGGTAAGGTATGGGCCAGGGCAAAGTGAATGTGGGTATGGTCAGGGGTATTTTTGTCAGGCTAACTTCAGCAGTTGCCCTGTGCATTACTTCACTGAGAAGCTGCACTTTTTCCTGGGAAGTACTTAACATTGAATTCATCAGTTCTTTCTCCCAACAGTGAGAACCTAACCCTGAACTGGCAAATGCATGGATATCCAAAGCTGTGTACATACGTCTCTTCTGTCATTCTCAATTGACACCTTGCTGCATTTTGTAGGTTACTCTGTGTGGCCCTATTCCACAAAAACACTTAATCCCCACCAAGATGGACTACCAAGAGTCTTATGCTTTTATCAAATGATCAGAGAAACCAAGATTTCATCTGCAGGGTGCAAAGTCCAGTTGTTTTCAGACTTTCAGAAAGTCTGAATCAGGTCAGAAGACTTCAGTGTGAGACATTGGTGAATGCATAAACTTAAGCAATTCCTTTTCTTCACAAATGAGGAAAAGAGAGAGGGTTAACAGAAGTTGAGGTGGACTTAAGAGAATAAAATTAATATGGCATGTTTTGGGAATAGGGGAAAGCTGTTTTGATAGAAGCCGGGGTTCTAAGAAAAGAAAAAGCAGATGAGGAGACCTAAAGGAAAAAGTAACTTAGAGAGGAGTTGGGAAGTCAGAAAAGTAAAGACAGGCAGCTAAGCAGGGCAGAAGAGAAATGAAAGGTAGTTTGAATAGAGAGCAAGAAAAGGGAAACATTAAATAACAAAGAAAGAAGCAAGAGTAGGGGAATAAAATGAAACACATAGAAATTGAAAGAAACAGCAAAGACATAAGGAACCTAGACAGACAATATGAATGAAGTCTTCTAGTAAAGTTACTCGAAATCTTCTTATGTAATTTTTAATAGAGCCAGGACTCCACCCAGAAGTGGACCAGCACACAGGCCAAATATGGGTCTAGCTGAGAAAGAGAGGGTTGTGCACAAAATATGAAAAGAGCTTAATTAGAAATGACTTAGGCATTCCCATTGGAAAAAAATTAGGGATACAGAAGGAACAGGTAAAGAAAAGATACAGAAAGAAGATTAAAGTAGAAGGAAACTTAAAGATGGCCATAAACATAATTATTATGTTTTGCACTATTTATATATCCAGGAACTCTGGTCACAAATCAGAAGCCTATTACCATGGATACATATAGGCATAAAACCCCAACAAAATATTAGCTGCATCAGATTTACTTATCCTCCCACATCCTATTGGGGTTTCCCTAGTGAATGTTCCATGTATAATGGCTAAATTAGAAACATGGAAATCTTTGAAACACCAAAAAAAAAGGAGATTTTCCAGTAGGTTTCCATATTCCCACAACAGTACACATGTATATGTATTACAAATGCCAGGGTACATATTGCTGCATACCAGTTCATGACAATTGGCTGGGAGAGTGAAATGCTGCAGGAGTGAAAACATAGCAAAAAGTTTCCAAAACCTTTAGTCAATTTCTGCTGTAGTTGTGGGAAACAACAATAAAATAAAAACTAAATATCAAGGGAATAGACTTGTTGAGTTCTAGTTTCTATTCTGCTAATGTTTTGACAGCTATCATAAATTAATGCTACTATCCTTTAGGGAGAAATTTAGAGGCTCCAGAGAGTGGCATATTTTTTACTCCTTTCTCAAAAATGGCATATTGTTTTGTCAGAGCATACGCAAAAGAAATGAAAAAAAAAGAAATTAAAAGTATAATCTATGTGTAACATTTCCTGGAAGAACTAATCTCTACTCACAGTAGGACACTTTGTGCTTTGAAGGATCAGGCATAACAAACCCTTTTCTAATCAAGTATCTATCTTTTGAGCCACAGACCCAGGATATAAACTATCAAAAAAGTCTCCTCAGTTCTTCTGAAGATATAAGAGGGGAGCAGGTCAGGAGTAACAACACGGGCCAGTGAAAACAAACCATCAAAGATGTCCACCATTCTGAAGAATGCCAAGGATAGGGATGACTTGCCACTGCCAGTACGACCACAGATTCCAACCTACAAAAGAAAGATGTTACTTACAGAGGGAAGCTGTAAATCAGACTTGTAGTCCTTTTGGGAGAGCTGGGCTGGATTGCTCTGCCGGTGAGTAGAAAGGTCCTTCCCAATGGCTGGTGACAAGACACCAGGGGAAAAAACTAAATAGCATGGCAAGCACACTCCTCTTTTCTGTCTCTCAGTATCATGAGGTCTCGTCCCAGCAACATTTTTGAAACCTCAGTATTTTGACCTGGTCTTCAGTGGCACTATATGCTGAAATGTGAGATACTGCATTTTACTCAGTTCCAGCCTGGTGTTCATCTATTCATCTATTTGTGCCAGGGCAGGTTTAGATTAGATATTAGGAAAAATTTCTTCACTGAAAGAGTGGTGAGGTATTGGAATAGGCTGCCCAGGGAAGTGGTGGAGTCACCATCCCTGGAGGTTTTCAAAAAACAGGTAGATGTGGCACTTAGGGGGAAGGATTAGGGGTAACAGTAGTGTAGGGCTATTGGTTGGACTTGATGATCTTGAAGGTCCTTTCCAACTGTGATGATGTTTCTATGCTTCTATTCTCATCTGACCACTTAGGTTCACTCTATGCAAGAGAGATGGCCTTGGAAAGATGTGGGACTCAGAAGGAAAACTGACCCTAGCCAAGGATAAGAAGTCATCAGTGTAAGTTTTTTGACCCATGCCGAGGGACAATCAATGTATATAGCTGTCACTACAATGTGCTACTCTTGCTCATCTGCCACCTTAGAAAAAGAACACACAACAAGGAAGGATCTGCTCCAGAATGAGGACAATAGGCAATTGACATGGTACCTTTTGGCCAGGTTTGATATATGCCTTGACGTGCTTAAGAACAGGCTTCAAGTTGTTTTCATATCGAACGCACAAATTTTCAATCTTTATTTCTCCCTCCTGGGGCCAGTCCTTGGGAACTTGAGAAGGATCTGAAACGGTTATAGAAAAAGAAACCAAACAAATGCTATTAGAAGGTCACCTTCTATGACATTCCCCTTTTCCCCTCTCTCCTGCCTGGGCACCTTTCTGAAGCCACTCATCAAATGGAGTCCCTGTTCCCTGCCAAGGGAGAGCTGGGAACCTCATGGTGGACATGTTAGCACTTAGCTTCCAGATCCTGACACATAAGAAGAGAAGGCAGATGCCAAAGTGGCTCTTGGCAGTGAAATGAGGAGAAGCCAAATGAGCAGAGAAGAATGTAGTGTCAGCACAGCGTTAACATGCTGTTCGGTCAGTAACCTGCACAAGAAGGGCAGTGCAAGGAAGGATGTGGTTACTGCCATACAACATGAGCTGTTGACATTATCACAGCTCGTATTTCATCCTGATTTGCAAACATGCACACAGTTTTTGTCTCCAGACTAAGGGGCTTGGCTTTCCAGGGAAGCTTGCTGACCTGCAAGCCTTTTTGGTCTTGCACTTCAAGCTGATTTGAAATACGTGGAGCACGAACACTAATGAACTGCAGTTCAGGGAAGACTTGCTGAAGTCTGATTGCCAAAGTGACCCCATCCTGTAGTCCCTTTTTGCTGAAAAGATTAGAGATTTTGAAGCTTGTAACTAATGGTGCATTTCTAATTTCTATGTATATTGTTGTTTTCTAAATAGCTACATGGATGTTTTGTTCATCCCACCTATAAATGTGTCCTCCTACTTTCTGATTGTACTACAGGGCCATTTTTTGTCTCCCTGGCATTTGGTAGTTCTTGTTCTGGTGTTTTGTTTTTGTTTGTTTGGCTGATTGGTTTTGGTTTTGGTTTGTTTTTTCTTAAGGTGACCAGCATGGGCTACATATCTCATAGCTTTTGATTGTCCTTCTTACTCAAATCATTTCAAGTTCCTACACATCAATAAGAACAGATTTTGACTAAAGAGGTGTATACATGTTGCATGACCAAGTCTACCATGCTTTCATATCGCCACATTAAAACCCCAAAATATTAGAGTGCAATACCCAAGTAGCCATCATAGTTCTCCGACTCCATGTTCAGGAAGCTGTGTACTTTTTTTACAGCACCCATCTGCACCTCCAGATCAGCCAGGTTCCTCACCACCCAGTTCAAATAGTTGGTTATCTGCATCACAAAATGAGAACAAATATAAGCTTCAGCCTTTTCTGTCTGTTCATCTACTTGTCTGTGAATAAAGATTGGATACATTTGTAAAAGTCTTTGGCCAGGCTCAGCACAGTTGGTCTCTTACTGACATTCAAGATTCAGTGCACAGCATCAAATACTTAATAAGACAGTCATACTCCAATACCAACAACCCTCACACTAGTGTTCTCATTCTTGATTTTTTTAAGGAGAACTATGGAAAGTAAGTTGCAACGATAGCCTGAAGATGTGACTGACTAAGGGAATGTTTTGTTACACCTCGAATACTGTGTTCAGTTTTGGACCCCACACTACAAAAAGGACATTGAGTTACTGGAGTGTGTCCAAAGAAGGACAATGAAGCTGGTGAACGGTCTAGAGCACAAGTGTAATATAAGGAGTGGCTGAGAGAACAGGGGTTTTTGTTTAGTCTGGAGAAGAGGAGGCTTAGGGAGATCTTCTCGCTTTCTACAACTACCTGAAAGGAGGTTGTGGTGAGGTGGGGCTCGGTCTCTTCTCCCAAATAACAAGTGATAGGACTAGAGGAAATGGCTTCAAGTTGTGCCAGGGGAGGTTCACATTAGATATGGGGAAGAATTTCTTCACCAAGAAGGTTATCAGGCATTGGAACAGGCTGCCCATGGAGATGGTGGAACAACCATCCCTGGTATTCCTCAGAAAACATGTAGATGTGGTGCCTGGGGCCATGGTTTAGAGGTGAGCATGGTAGTGTTGGTTGGGTGGTTGGACTTGATGATCTCAGAGGTCTTTTCCAACCATAATGGTTCTATGATTCTATGATCAGTAATTAGTACTGAAAGGCATCTTCTTTAAACATAAACACGAAAAACAATCAAAATTGGAAACACTGTTTGGAAATAGCACATTTTCTAATCTTTCAAAGACTGCTAAGGATTAAGAAAGTTCACTATTTGCAATTATACTGAAAAGATTTGTTGAGCATTTTGTTTCTGTTTCTGTCTATGTATATTTAAATAATTTCTTTCTGAGGAAAATATGAGGGTTTTAGCATAGAAATATATGAGAAAAAATGTATTAGCAGCTGAGTGGTATTTCCTTCTTGTTTTTTTTTATTCCCATTTCTAATGAAAAGGATGAATAGTAAAGGTATTACTTGTGGTAGACAATAATTGTTTTCTAACAATACACAGTAGCTTAGCCAAACTGACCTGTAGTCAGAACAGACCATTTAAGGCTGAAAATTGTAAAGCAATTTCCTAAACATTTCCTAGCCATTTCTAAGTCTGTATTTAGGTACTCATATAAAAAAAGAAAAATTGATTTTACTAGGAACTGTTGATTACTAAGTGCCTTTAAAATTTGAGTTACTTTACATACCTGAATAAAGGTTTAGAAACTTAATACAGCGAAAACATTCTACATACAACCATATTCAGAGAAAGATTTTGCCATTTATTTGTGGGAGATTGCTGAATCTGCCAAATAAGAACTTCATTATGAATAAATTGCCCAGCCCCACTTCTTTTCCACTAACCTAATATTAATGCAGTAGGCACACAGTAAAGAATTTTCACTCAGATTCAGCAATAAGATTTGCTGTCAATTTAGAGAATTTAGTTGTTTACTTTATCCTTATGACAGAGTTACTGAAGGGGTGTTGTTTTCTTTGTTGTTCATAAACTCACTCATTTGATGTCCAGCTTTTGAGCCAGGAAGTTATGGAAATGGCTGTGTTTGCAGATAAGCTAAACACTCTGCAGAACTGCTGCTTGTAGCAGGCTTCAACCATAGACCTGGCAGATTTGACCACAGAGTCTGGCATCCAAAAGGCTCTACCTATTATTTCAACCTTCATTGAAGTTGTGCAAGGCAGTTGGCAGTGTTTGTACAAGAGGAGAGAATAAGCTTATGGATGTCTACTGTTAACACCGTGTTGATTTGCTCTCATCCAGGTCCAAACATCAGTCCTCTCTCAGCTCTAGAGAGAAACAACTCAAAAACCCGTGTCAAGGGACACAGGTAGTGACAAAACTGCATTCAAAATTTAATCAGTGTTATTGAGGGGCAGGAGACAGACAGGTAATCACTTGGTGGATACAGTATTTTTATCTCTGCTATGCCAGATATCAGCACATGGTTAATTTACACTAATGATCTGTTTGCAAACACAGATTAAATACAAAGAAGCCAAAGATGATGCAGACATCTTGGCGCTTCCAGATCTCTGCTAATGAAGCAGGATTACCAGGAATGTTTTCAGAATGAAGTTGAAGCACTGATTCTCAGTTGCCAGCAGATTCTCACACTGCTGCAACAACAGCCTGAAGGGGATCTAAGGCCATCCTAAGGCAGCTGTTGAGAGCATTCTGTTGTAAGCATGGGCTCACCAGCATTTACATGCAAAGCCAAACGTTGTTGCTAGACCCATACCCATATCCCTGCCTCATACCAGTGCTGTAAAGCAGCCAGATTTTTGCCATGTCAGCCACGATTTCAAAAATTCTACCCTCATCCTGTTTTTGTCCCCACTCTCATGGTTAATTCAGTGATATTTCTGCTCTCTCTGGTGATCATACTCACTCTGTGCTCGTGATGCCCTCTCAGCCACACTTATAGTCTAATACTCTTAAACACTCTTCCTTCTCCATGACTCAGTTCAAAGAGCTCCATCCTAATGACAGTGTCAAAAAGAATCATCTAGTATAATACCAACAATCTTATAGTTCCTAACCCCATCTCCTCTGCTTTTCTATTGCTCCCTGTCATGATGAACCATACCTACCAGCCCCCAAAGTTCTACTCCCCCAAAACATTCAGAATTACATGGATAGCAGTGGGCATCTGAATAGTTTCCCTCCACAGGCAGAACAGGTGTTCTTGGTTCTTGCTTTATTTGGTCTTTGGTTAAAAATTACCCAGGCTATGACAGTCTGTGAAATACTATTTTCTGGCAGTTTTTTTGGCCTATACAAGGAGAACCAACACCATGTTGTTCAAAACAGAGTGCACAGCAGGTCTTCTTACGCATTTTTAATTTTCCTGCTCTGCTTGGGAGCACACAGGGCCTGGGAATGCTTGTGTTTTTTTAATTGGCTCATAAAAGCTGAAGCAAGTCCAAGTTGCCCTGAACTCTCTCAGCTTTGGCTCAGATCCATTATTTGCGAGATTGGGGTTTTTTTCAAGATGAAGAAAGCTGGAAGATAACCATGTATATGTATTTAAAAAAGATATATTATCAAATGAATATCTTGGTCTGAAACTTCTTACTCTTTGCCTTGGTACATACCGTCAGAGCATACAGGAGACCTAGCCCCACGAACCCCGAGTGAGGACCTTCGGTGATGGAAGTGATAGCTGCAGTCAGAACTATGCAAGCACCAAGGTAGTCCTGGAACAAGAGAGAAGGGCAAAGAAAGATTTTAGACAACAAGAAATTTTCTCTAGTTGCAGAGCAGGTTTGCTTTAATAAATATTATTCCTATAATGATACTTAGTCCTTAATTCTGATTTGTTTTTCCTGGAAGAGGACAATGGTTGTGGTGCCCAGCCTGAAACACTCTAAAAGAACTTGCTGAACCTGAGTGAAACAGGCCAATATTCTCTGCAAATCCATTTGGGCTAGGGTATCTTCTTTTGGCCACCCCAAAAAAGCGGGTGTAAAAAAATCTAATGAGTACATAAAACAAAATCCTAAGAATGGAGTCACAATGGCACCCCTAATTCCTACCACTAAAACAAATTAATCCCACTGTCTCCACTTCCCTTCAGGTCTTCTCAAACATGGGCTTACCTCTCCAAAAAGAAGTATCGGTGACTTCACAAAGTCTTGAAGAATTATGGTAGAATTTACACAGGTCATGTACATGCTTTATTGACACAAGTGGGCAGACTGATACACAGTGTCTGCATCATACAATAGGACACTGTGCATGGTGAAGGCATCCCTAAGCCTGCTGCTATACACTCACAGCCTACAGTGAAACACTGTGTGGGTGTTGGCATTGTGGACTCTGAAAGCAGGACAGCTGTATATTTGTGGTGCTGCAAATGGACTGCTAAGCTTTTCTTCTGCCAGAGGACTTTGGGTTTCAGAGTAATCCCATGATAGATAGGATCTCAACTCTGTTGCATTGTGATGACTTGCTTTACATAAATTGCTGTGTAGGCTGCATTAGAAAGATTGTACTTCTCACAAGCTTTGCAGGAGTTTGAACCCATCTTCACTGAAGTTTAATAAATCTAAATGTAAGGTCCTGCACTTGGGTGGGAGCAATCCTGGCTATGAGTACAGACTGGGTGAGGAACTCATTGAAAGCAGCCATGCAGAGAAGGACTTGGGGGTCTTGGTAGATGGAAAGCTGGATATGAGCCAGCAATGTATAGTCGCAGCCCAGAAAGCCATCCGCATCCTGGGCTGCATCAGGAAAGGTGTGACCAGCAGGTCTAGGGAGGTGATCCTGCCTCTCTACTCTGCCCTTGTAAGGCCCCACCTGGAGTACTGTGTCCAGTTCTGGGCTCCTCAACGTAAGAAAGATGTGGACCTGTTGGAGAGAGTCCAGAGGAGGGCCACAAAGATGATTAAAGGACTGGAGGACCTCCCCTACAAGGAAAGGCTGAAACAGTTGGGGTTGTTCAGCCTTAAAAAGAGAAGGCTTTGAGGGGATCTCATAGCTGCCTTCCAGTACCTAAAGGGGGACTATAGGATAGAAGGGGAGAGACTTTTTGTATTCTCAAACTGTGGTAAGACAAGGGGAAATGGCTACAAGCTACAAGAGGGGAAATTTAGGTTAGAGATTAGGAGGAATTTCTTTACCAGGAGGGTGGTTAGGCACTGGAACAGGTTGCCCGGAGAGGTTGTGGCTGCCCCATCCTTGGCGATGTTCAAGGCCAGGCTGGATGTGGCCCTGGGTGACCTGGTCTAGTGGTTGGCATCCCTGCCCATGGCGGGGGGGTTGGAACTAGATGATCTTTGAGGTCCCTTCCCACTTGAGCCATTCTATGATTCTATGATTCTATGATTCATGATGTGTGCCTCAGTTTTGAAGTGAATGCCACATGTGATCTCATGTAGTTGTCAAGCTGCCTGCTTCATGAGACTGCTAATATTGCCACCCTCCCACTGCTCACTGTATTATATTTGCTTTGGATTACAGGGTTAGCATTTTCTATCCTTTTTTCCCCCTCCTGTCTGTTAGTACCTCGCCTGGAATCTTTCCTTCTGAGATTTGAAACAAGGGCTGCCTAGTTCATCTGTCTGTAAAAAGTACTGGTGAGCAGATGACAGACTCAACATTTACAGGGAAGTAGAAGGATAATGGTCTCAAGTCTCCATCAGCAGCTGGGGCAGGACTTCAGAGCTGCCAATAAATCCTGCAAGATTATGAGTGATTTTAGCAACACTGTGCCATTAGGGAGAGATAAATGAACTATTCCCTGGTAAGACCACTTTATTTCTAATGTTATGAGGAAAGAGATGCATTAATTCCACACATAAGGAAGTCTAAGACTGTGAGATATTAATAGGCATCGCTGCAGGTTATTCCAGGATTGGCTGTTGCTCTGTTATTTATCTGTCTTTGATTTGGAGTTCAGCTCCAAATCAATGGAATGCTTTGGAAATGCATTTGGAAATGCTTTGGAAATGGAAAGCTTTGCCATCATAAGAAATGGGACCCAACTTTGTTGCTCTACCAGCATACCAGGAAATGAAAGTGAAGATACAACCATGCCTGTTACTATTTCTGTCTAGGAGAATCAGGTCACTGCTCTGTTTATTCACTGCTCTTTCAGTCTCAGTCTCTTCTTGCAAAGTTCTTCATGTGTTGTCCCTGGAGAACACTCATAAAAGCCAGGAGCCTGTTTCATTGGCAGAAGCTGTGTTGTGCCCTACTGCCATTTGCTTTTCACTTGCAGTCCAGTTCTGCCATCTTTTGTGATATTGAACAATAAAATCACAAACAGTATGACCTCACAGCTGCAGTAAGCACACTGCATAGGAGGGGTTTAAATTACAGCTGTGGGATTAAACCTGTTGCTGGAGAGATACCTCAGGACCTTGAAGCTCAGTGCTGCCTAAAACAGCCCTAGCAGAATGATGGCACAGTTCACAAAACTACTCAGAAGCCATGCTCTGCTTTGAAAGTAGTTCATCCTGCAGCAGATCTGCAGATGCTGCACAGTAGTAGAGAAAGCTTCATTTCAAGTTATGTAAATGTTTGCTCTTGCACACTCTTCACATGCTAGACATCACAACAGCAAAAGATGAGGGAGACTTGTATTTTCTTACAGCTGGCCAAGAAAGCTGAAAAAAACCTACCAGCTGAACATAAACAATCCTGATCTATTTTAAGAAACAGTGTGTATAAGCTCATAGTGAGATTAATTCTTGTTATTATCTTCTCTGCATCAGGCAAAGTCTCTGTTTGCTTCCAAGGTTTCAAAACCCTGGCTGGGAGGAAAGTGAACGTACCGTCCTGACCTCCAGCCATCTGTTGGCAGCCGACAGAAATAAGTAGGCAATGTTGTTCGTGTCTGTTAGCTCCAGCATACGTTGTTTAAATCTGGCTTCATGCCTGCCAAGAGCAAAGTTGTTAGATTACAACACATTACACTCTCATACACAAAAGGATGAAACACTAAACTTTTCTCTCCCTCCTTTCCCCCCAAACTAAAACTTTTTGCCCTTCTGCCTCTGCCAGACTTTTGGTTAAAGACTGTTCCCTAAGGACCTGTTCCTGCTGCTAGGGTTCTCCTTAAACAGGCAGAGCCAAATGTAAAATGGGGAGGAATTCATCAGACAAGCAATTATGTTGAACTAATTTTTGGACCAGAGCCTGTCCCCTCAAAGAGACTGCAATGCCAGAGTGTTAGGGACAGGTATTACTTCTCAGAGCATATCTGTTCTATAGCTGTGGACTGTGACTTCTGCTGTCCTCTCACAGGGGAGTGCTGCCATCGCCCCTCGCTTCTTCTTCACAAGTCACTACCAAGAGCAGAGGGCTCACCTGTCAGCTTAAAACCTGATTTCAGATGTTACCTGGCCAGCTGCAGGAATCTTCAACAGGAGTCACATCTCTAAGATTTCAGTTAATGTAAACTGGAGATTGATTGGTAGATCAATGCCTTTCAGCTTCTCAGTTCAGCTATTCTCTCAGCCAGTCACGTGTTGCTTAAGCAACTCAGAAAACCACAATGAGGGAGAACTATAGATAATTTTTGAATTACAAAAGTGAGCAGTGTTACCTCCACTATCACTTGGTTCTGTCTTCTCCACATGTTGCCCATTATATTTAAAAACACTTTGGGAAGGGAGATGGGAATCTGTGCTGGTGTAAGTATTAAATTCATGGTGCCTTGCAGTGTGTCAGGTATGACCTTCAGCCAGATGCAAAACATTTAATTGCTCCATATTCTACTGTCTGTCAAATAACCTCACTTGAATGAACTAGCTGAACTCCATTCAGCAGCATATCATCAGTTTTATCATGGCAAGCTCTTCTATTTTAGACTCAGGGCCCAGCTGTGAAACACCTGTAACTCCTGTTCTGCCAGAGACTCCTTTTTTTTTCCTTTTGTTTTGTTTTGCTTTTTTGGAGGGGTTGTTTTGTTTTGATTTTTGTTTTTGCTTTTCCCACTGATACTTTATTTCCCTCTGCACAGCTTGCAAACATGGCAAGCAACCTCCCCCACACAAACTGGTACCAGTAATGACGTGGGGAGGAGAAAAGATGCACTGACTATTCTGCTCATCTGCTTTTCTGGCAGCAAAGCTTCTGTTTTCCTAATGGAAAATTTGACTTGCTCAATCTGTATCTTTTCATCCGCATCCAGCTCATCTTCTGGGCAGTTTTAGACTTTTATCCTGTCAGATGACAAACAGCAAAGGTCACTGAAATTGCTTTCTGATCTAACTGTGCTACTTTGTGGTAAGTTATGTGAGAAGCTGCTTTATTTTATCCCGGAACATACTGAACTCAAACTCCTGGGAATGACTAACAGGACTATTAGTAAATACAAGCTTGCTGACAAAAACTGCTGGAGACTTCAGGCTTGGTTGACTGTGGAGAAATGGTTGACAGAGATGGAAATTAAATGTCTTTGATTAGCACTAGGGATCCTGGAAAACTCAAGTGATAGTTGCAATGCCTAGTCCTTCCCTAGGGGCTGCCTTTTGCTCTCTACCATCCAAGCCCACACTGCCTTTTTGTAAGGTAAAGAGTTGAACTACTCCGAAGAAGTGTTAAGCTCCTTCATCTTCCTCAGGAGAGAACATAATGAAAGTCCATTCTAAACCTCTCAAGAAGCACTCAGCATACATCAGTATCAGGTCTTAATTATGACTTACTCTTTCGATACATCATTCAATCAGAATATCAATCAGATAAGGCTTGTTAAAACATTTCTTGTTGACCACTTGTTCACATCTCCTCAACACAGCAATATTTTTGCTTGTCTAGTCTCAGTTGTTACTGCAGCAGTCTGTACTAATAGCCTAGGTCTTAAAGCTAGCTTGAAGTGATGAAACAGCCTTAAGTAGATCAAATAGGTGTGTAAATAGCATTGCAGCAAGATCTGCACTGGTTCAGAATTCTACATTGTATAGAATGCGTGAAAGTTATGCTTACTGGAGAGCAACATCAAGTTGATATTTTGACAGAGTCATGCTAGCTATAATGTAGTGAATATACAAGGGGAATTTTGGCCTATACTCTATGTAGTAAGCAGAGAAAAAAAATGCATGAAAAGTTAGAAAAAAACTCTGAATCTTCTGGAATTCTTATTTTCTGTTTTACTTGACAAAATAAGATTTTACAATATTAAGACCAAGTTCTGTTCTGCTGTAGTTTTCTTGGAAAGTCTATCAAGTTACATACTGACTTTCTGCTGTGTTATAGTAATGTTTCCCTGGCTGGGGAGAGGGCTAAACACCAGAAATGATTCAGGGGCACCTGGATAGCACAGCCTGTAGGATATAGCAGGAGTGTTTAAAGCAGTGATGCCTGTGTCTGACTGGCAAAGAAGAGCTCCCTGCTGTCCAAGTAAGGCTTGGTTAAACAAGACACTTTAAAAGTTTAAATATTGTATCTTAAAAAAGTAATAATCTTTAATTCAGTGGAAAACCAATAATTAATGTGTTATTGGAAATATGTACCAGTGTTTAGAGGTATGGCAAAAAACCCCAGAAAAACAAAATCTCTTCTCTTTTTTGAAATGGCTTAATTAAAGTCCAGCAAATCCAACAATTTGCCCTCTGACTTGCTCCAAGCAAACTGCACAAGCAAGACCAAAACCCAAGGCGCCCACTAATCATTTGGTTTACTTACCCAAATGCTCTAATGGTGGTAAGGCCTTCAGCTGTCTCAGAGAAGTGACAGAGTAAAGGTAGCTGGGTGCTGTCATCAAGTTCCTGGAGGTCCCTGGGAGTATGAGAAACAACAGAGAGCCATTGCAATGTAAACATCTCTGTCTGGAGAAATTCTACTGCATAGCAGACAAGAGTAGCTATTTTATGTATTGTTCATATTCTTCTCAGGATCACACAAAATAATATTTCTATAGTCTAGAAAGACACTGACATGGGAATAACACATTCCTCTTTTGCCATAGGAGACAGAATCATCTTCCAGCCAACTCCACAATCTAGCTTTTAGTTACAGTTAAGCTTCTCTTTGTCACAAAGTGATGACATTATCACACCTCTCCTGGACAACAACATGCTGTCCATTTTAGCCAGATCCTAATTACTTGTTATCTCAAACATTCTATTTTATTAATATAATTAATAAATAGCAATTATATTCTAAATAAATAAATTAATAATAAACCAATAAATTATAGCATTCAGATCAGTTGATTTTAGTCCTTAGAGCGTATTTTCTGTGGCTCTTACATCAGGTATAAAATAGAGTTTGTGTCTGCAAGTTTAGCAATGATACTGCAACTGTATCAGCTGGCCTAGCAAAAAGGGTGCTTTACCATATAAACCTTGCCTCATTTGCAGTATCTAAGCACCACAACATGCTGAATATAGACTATATTTAGACTATAGTAGACCTCTTATTTGTAGTGTTGACATTATCACATTGGTTGAACTCGAGACAGCACTGGCAGAGAAATAATGAGAAATTTTCTCATTATTTCCTCATTATAAATTCCATTATTCAGCACTGGTATTTTCAAGACCTGCATGGAGCAATGATATTGAAGTCTAAATAGTTCCAATCCTCCCCTGAAGCAGGAACCTTTTCCCAGCCAAAGAGACAAATCCATCTTTCTGTAACACTTCACCATTGGCATAGCTGCTAGTTGTATAAACAGAAGAGAGGCCAGGTCATTAGATATTTAAACTCTTTATTAAAATCCTACTATGTTCGCACACTGTATTAGATAAGCCAGGAGAAATAACTGTTCCATGATGCTGAATGTTACAGTACACAGAGCTGAATTTGCTGCTTATGTTTTGATGATAAATATGCTCTCTTTCAAATTAAGGATGGAAAATACACAGAAGGTTTTGAGACGTGTAATGGAAAATACAACAAAGGGTCACAGTGCTGCAAGAAATACTGTAAATATTTGCATTTCTAAAAATTAGTGAAAATGCCTGAAAACTACTGCATGCAAGTAAGTTATAAATAATGGCTGAAGCTCTTCCTTCAGCCTGCATTTCCCAAGATTTTTTTTTTCTAGAAATAAATTGGATTTATTCATTTCTTTTGTGGATTGAAAGAGCACAAGTCAACCCTCAATGACACACAAGTGATTTAAAAGAGTTTCATTTCAACAGATAAAAACCCCCACACTTGTTTATATACATTTTGTCAGAAAACTGTAAGGGAATAAAACGAATGAGGTAGTGATGGACTTGCAGACCATGTGTGTCTGTGAGCTGACTGACAGAGGTGATGAGCCTCTTGCTAGCTTGCATGGTATGGTTATTGGTACATATATGTATGTGGGAAAACCAGATTTGATGTTGAGATTTTACTCTCACATATAAAATACAGAGAGAAACTGTAGTGTTTCCCTGGAGTCTAATACCTCATTTTTTGCCTACTTCTGTGTATTTTAAATAAGAAGTTTAAACAATGTGCACAGCTAGGTGTAGCAAGACAGGGTGACACCCAGATTTAAGAATTTAAGGATTTAAGAATTAAAACTAGATCTCCTGAGGCCTTAGCCATCTTGAGATCTGGTGTACTGCCACATGCAGCTTTAGTTTGGAACCCTGGTGGGGAAAGAACAAGGTTTATAAACAGTCTCAGAGAATTTAAGCAAATTACTTCAGGATTAAACATTTTTCTTCTGTGAATTCTGATTATACAATTTTCTTATGAATAAATCTCCTTGGAAATTCTGAGGAAAGCTGATGAAAAGCGGGGTACAGTGAAGCTAAATTACTGATATGTTGGTCTGAGCAGGAGGCTCCATTGGTTTAAGGGGAATAACTGACATAATTCTTTCTCAGGTTACCTAAATAAGAGTATTAAGAGTGAAACCAACTGTACTGATACACTCAATTGAAAATCACCACATCTCTTAACCGGATGCTACAAAACAGCAGCTAGTGTGTTACCATGTGGCTACTGCGAAGATGAGGCCAGAAGTGACAGTTGCTAATGACTGTAGGTTGTTTTGTCTTCTCTGGAGGTTAGCAGAAACCTTGATGGGTATTTTTAAATATCAGAAAGTTAGTTAACAAACTGACTCTAATACATACATAATACGTACTTGGAAGCAACTCTGAAGTATTTCTGGATGAAATAAAATGCTATCCCGAGAGGCACAAGGGCAACAAGGAACCATGGAGTGGCATAGGAGATCATTCCAATGGCTGACAAGCAGAGTAAGGTAGAGCGGGTAAGAGACTCCAGTGTAGGAGGAATGTGCTAGAGTGAAACAAAAAAAACATACATAAGATAAAAAACATTGGTAGTATCACAGTATGCCTTTTCCTATAGAGGACCATAGGTAAAGTGGAATGATACCACTGTACACTTGTTGATATTCTCCTTATACCAAGAGCTTTTGTGATTCTGTAGGTCTAGTTTTTTTTCTAAAGGTCAATGTTTCAAAGATTGTGGGGAAATAAGTGGCATCTCCACCTCATTTATATAACAGGTAAGAAAGAGAAAGTTGTTCCTGAAATCCCAAATATTTAAAGAAACAACATGCTTTTTCTCAGAGCCTCTTAGTTTTCCTTCCATGTTCCTGTCACCCTTATGTTTATGATTATTACTCATCCAAACATTTTAACTTATAGCCATAACAAAAGGACCTCCTTCTCTTCCCTGAATGATCTAAATTCACATGTGTTACAGTCAGGATGGAATATTTATTTGTCATGTGTACTCCCGTGTAGTTGAAGTTACTATATTCTACCTGCTTTGAGTCCAGAATCTGGTGTTTTGCTGAATTTCCAACAGAAGCAAACAGTCTGCATATGAAGCAATTAAGAGCCATCATCTCCCACCATATTTATTCCAATGAATACCTGCCTTCATTACTACAAACGTGTGTACTTTCTACTTGGAGTTTCTCTATTATATTCCCAGAGCCTGGTTTTGCTATGTTTTTCTCTAATAATTATTTTAAGATACCATCTTAATCAGTAGCTAAGTGAAAATGTGCAAAGCCAAGATGCAATTAACAAGGATATCTTGATACATCTACCTGATCGATGATATTTGTATCAGCAGAGAAGCGATTTAGAATTAGTCCCAATGGAGTTGTATCAAAGAACCTGTTGAACAAAGTAAACCCAAAAGTTACTTGAAAAGGAGTCCCGGTTTCGGATAAAAAGGTCAATCAGACAGAACACAGAGCTGTGTCCAGCTATTTTCTGAAACCAAGCAGTAAATATGAATAACATAACAAATCATAATGTCTTCATCCTGACTACCTAAGGGCTTCTCTTGGCATTTCCCCTCCCAAAACTTTGAAGTCTTCTTCTCCAAAAACCTTCCATCTTGCCTCCTGTATTTTCATCCATGCTCCCTCAAGATTTAAGATCTCTTCCAAAGATCACAGGCTGTTTCTGGCTGCTGCTTAACCTCCTGCATAGTACTGGGCACCAGGACTCAGCTGATTCATGAAGGCACCATGGTAACTATATTTGTTATGCAGGTACCCTTTTGGCCATCCTGCTACCTTTGAGACTGTACTTATCATACAGAGAACCTGACCTCGGCCATCAGAAGAAGCCTGGTGTCCACATCATTTGACACCATGCCTATTGCCTAGAGTTGGAGGTGGGTGCCCTGGAGATGGATGTGCACTCAAAGCCATCCTTGACACCCCAGTGTTGAGGGGGTGCTGGCTAAGTGACCTATGTCAGCTAGATAAAAAAGGGGGCAGAATTCCACATGTTATGACATCGAATTTTTTCACCCTGATTACCTCCCTAGTTATTTTCACTTTTTGAGGTCTTGAGGGAAACAGAACACAGGAGTACCTTCACAATTACAATTGTGGACAGGATTTGACAATGTGGCTTTTCAGGAGGAACCTCATTTTTGCTGTACCTTATTGGTCCAAGGATGATCTTGTTGAGCAGATTATGGTGTAGGTTCTTGGCTGCTGTGAGGCCCATCCATTCCACAGTGAGAGATGTGATGAGGCAAAGGACAATGCCTGCTCCAGAGAGGATGCTGAAGACAGCTACATGATAAGTCTAATAAAATGACAAATACATCAACCCTAGAAATAAACACCTATTTCTCTTCTCTAGTAGGATGTTCCCAAGGTATCTGGTATCAAATAGCTAATATGTCACATCACTTATATTATGTAATTACATTAATATAATCTTTGGAAAGTAAAAACACTATGTTGGAACTGCAATTCATTAAGTTCACATTATTAGAATATCTGGCAGTTCTAAGATCCCTCAATCTACTGATGACGACCTTCAAGACCATGAAGAGATAGTACTTAGAACTGTGAAGATAGACTAACTGGACAATACAAAAGAACGCAAATTGTTAGCCAAGAAACTCAGACTATCAAAGTGGAATCTTTCAAGAATTAAGGCATTTGAGAGACATTTGAAAGTTCCATTTTATTTGTTCAAACACCACTAAAATTTCGGGGCAAATCCTAAACTAATCTGTCAGGGCTATAACACTTTTAAACCTCCTGAAAGTGTACTAAGTGGATTCCAGTGAGATATTTCTGTATGAATCAAATTTACAGCTAAGTAGATTGTATTTATATAGTACATTTGAAGAGGTTTGGTTTGGTTTGGTTTGTTTTTTTTTATCTGGCAGGACATTACTGGACAGTCAGTACTTAGGAAAATGGGGTCATTGACTTAGGTGTTAAAAAATCCATATGGAAAAGTTTAGTATGAGATTCCCTCCTTTACAAGGTCAACCATTTTTCTAACCTCAAACATGCTTCTGTTCCAGTTTTGCATGTTTGAAAAGACTGATAAAACTTGAATTGTCTTATGTTTTAGCATTAATAATTCATCTATCTTATATAAGAAACTATCTTACTATATCTGTCTTTCTAATCTAGCTGACTTCTAGAAGAACAGCAGATAATTACTTTAGATCACTTATTACTTTTTTCCACCTTTCCAGCTCCGAGATATGTCTCACCTTATTTGTGCTCTTGTCATCATCAGTGTTCCTGACTTCATTTGTATTGTCCTTAGATGTCCATGTAGCAAGCCAGTAATCTATGGCCACTATAACTGAGTGTTTCAATAGTTTTGAGAAAATCATCAGAAAGAGCAAAAAGAATCCTCCAGAGGTTAGATATCTCCAGCAGGTTTTCCACGGCATCTTTGTCCTCAGCCTCAAGACAGTTGACATATTATCATCTTCCTCTTCTTCCTCTTCTTCCTCTGTGACTCAGACATGTGATAAAGTTAACTTGAATTCAGTGGTAAGATTTAAACCTGTTTTTACTGGATTTGGCTGACTAGTTTTTTTGTTTTGGATTCTAACTTTAAAACTAAAATTCAATTTATCATTTAAAAAGAGCAAACACTTCAGACATGTTTTCAGAAAGCTTCCCCTATGCTCTTTGAGCAACTCTAGATAGATAGGACTGTCTAGATGATAAACTGTCAGTCCTTGACTTGTTACAGTTTTGCTAATAAAATATTTCTGTAAATCAGATCTTCAGTACTGACTATTTAGAGACTAGGCCTTTCCCAACTAGTTAAGTTGCTTTTATTACACAGTCAGCAGAGTAGTTTGGGTCACATGGAAGATCCTAGAAAGACCTCCAAAGCTTTCCATCTGGAGGCTTTGTCATCTGTTGCATTAGAGAGGTCAATTTTCTCTTCATTCAAGATTATCAAAGTTTTCATAAATGATGATTGTATACATTATACTAAAATAAAATAGGTGGAAGACTTCTGCTATGGGAAATACAGATTTCATAGGTACCTGACATTTTAAATTATTATTTTCCAGGTAATGAGAATATATATCTCACAGCTATGCAGGCCACAGCTGGGGAAGAGAAATGTTGACCTGCTCTCAACAACCCTGAAATAACAGCAATTCCACACATCTTTGATTTTGAAGTTCAAAATTATTTAGTAAGTGATTTCTTGAAATTCTACACTGTTTGGGGCACAGAGATTCTGTGTATATTCCATAGGTAACATAATAAGTATGGATGACCTAGAACGCAATGTTAGGTTATATTTCTCTCCTGAAATTACTGATAATGTGTTTTTGATCTGAATGATGTCTGGTTTTTGTGAACATTCTGTGGACTATATGGACAGATCATTCACAGATAACTCATGAGTGGGAGGGGTACAACTGATTTAACATTATTGTGCCAATGACTAGGCAGAACTACCTCAGTTTTCTTTATTTACTATTCTTCTTGTTGCTTTACTTCTATCCTCACACCCAGCAGTGTGAGTCAGCAGAGAAATTACCTTGTTTTGGTACAGCCTTATTCTTGCACAATGTTTAGAGACCTATGGAGAATCCCTGAAACAAGTCATATTGTAAACAGGTTGAAGTATTGGACTTCCCACTGTTATTACCAACTGTCATATTTCTTTGCTAAGAACTGTCAGCTATTCAAGTGGAAAGGCAATGAAACATGGTAGTAGAGTAAATAAAGTGAAATGATAAAACACACCTTCATCTTCATCCTCCAGTTGAGCTTTGGATTCTCTAGGGTACATGGCCCTTCTAAGGGTTTTTCTCTCAAGAGTAGTCTGGTCAGCTTCCATATCCTGTAATAAGGAAACTTATTTATTAATTTGACAGCTTAGCTGTTTACCATTGTGGTAGCACCAACAGTAACCTCAAAGACATTTATTTGGATCATTTAGTTCATAGAATGCAAAAGCACAGCTTTTTAGGATTTATCTTTTAGAAAATACTGTTTTGTCCATTTCCTTCCCTCTCTTTCTTCCATTATTTCACTCCCTCTCTTCTGAAACAATACAAATTTCAAAAACAGTCTTGAAAGAAACCAGAATGCTCATGACAATAACAGAATAAAAGGCTAAGAAATATTTTAGGAATTCTCTTAGTCCATCCCTTGCCCCAGCAAAGGACCAGTTGTGCACCACATTTCAAAAGGGTGTCCTTACAAACCACCTGCAACAGATATACCACATACTTCCTAGGCAATCTGTTCTGGTCCTTAAAGTTCCTTGCACTTCATGTGTTCTTTTTTTTCCTAATGTCTAGTTTAAAACTTGATTTCTGGCATGATTTTTTTTTTTTTAAGAAATTAACTGAAAAATATTTCTTTTCCCAAAGGTCATACTTGCTCAAATACTCCTATTTACCTTTTCCAATTCTTGATCTTGGCGATTCATCAGAGTTTTCCAGTGTTCATATAGCTCAGTATCCTTGGTTTGGATATCCTTCAGTGTCCCTTCTCTAAGCACCATTCCATCCTTCATTGCTATGATCTAGGGGAGAAAGCATCCATTAAGTCAACTCAGCAACACATGATCACTGGCCTGGATCCTACATGGCACATCTCAGTATTGATGAGATTACCATTGTCCAAATTTCTGTGTTCATCCTATTTTACTAAAAACTTTTAAAGTTCATTGACGGCTCATAAACTGAAATTTCTATAAGCTATGCTTGCCTCTTGTTGTAAAAATCCCGGTCAAGAATATTAAGCAGTAGTCATATTTGCAACTGAGTAATAATTCTCCAGTGGCTTTCAATCAAAAAAACCTTACACAAATAATGTAAACCCAAAGTTGTTCCTTCTACTGTAAAATGCATATTATGTAAAGTGACAGCCACATGACACAGGGAATTCAGAAGAAGGGACTATTACAGAGAAAACTAATGATCTTATTAAGTGCTGTGGTGCTAACTCCAAGTGTATGTTCATCTTTAGCAAATCTGAATCACGGTATCTCTTCTCTTACCCAGTCAGCATGGGGCAGATATTGTAATTTATGTGTCACCAGAACAAGAGTCCTCTTGTCTTCTTGTAGAAACTTCAAAATCCCTTCTTGCATTAAATGATCACTTAAGTGAATGTCCAGTGCAGAGAATGGGTCATCCTATTAAAAAAAAAAAAATTAGAACAGGGCAAAAAAATTGGTTTTATTTCTTTCAAGAGTTTCTTTATAAATAGAAAACACTTGCCACTACTAGCATTTCATTTCTAATGCCTAGGACCTATTCAGAGGTCTGCAGCACAAAACAGTGAGCTAGGATCCATTGCTCTTCAATTCATAACAGTGGACTCAGTTGATTTTTTGTGTCTAGATGTGTTCAGTGCTGGTGCCATACTGATAGTGTGGAATAACCCTGATCAGGAACTTCAGAACTGAAATTTCCCAATCAGAGCCAAGCTTTGGCCTAATTTTGATGGAAAACTGGCACATGAAAGTCAAAGCAGAGTTAGGAACCGTTCTCATTTTCTCCAAACTAAACTGCAGTTGTGCTTGGTCTTCACTTTGAGTGAGTGTTGCTAACAACAAGGCAACATTCAGATAAGGATATTAATATGGAAACCCTTTTTTTCTAACAACAGAAGTCCCAGGTTGATTTTCAAGAGGCTCAAACAGATCTTTCATGAGCAGTAGCCTCCTGAAATTCCTGACTTGCCTTGAAATTAGTAAGAGAGAAAGGAAATTTTGTTCAAAGCCACAGCATTCTGCAGGAGAGTGCTGAACCCTCAGTATGTTCATTGGTCACAAGTAACTGCATTATGGTGCTTTTCCTCTTCAGAAGTCCTGCTGACTTCAGGGGATTATGTTGATAGTAGGTCACTACTGAGAGTGAGCAGAAGCTATACAATCTGCTCTACTCTTCCAGTGTTACCTCTGTAGGAAATACCAGTTTCAGCAGTCTCCCCCTATGTTTTGATGCTGCCTCTAGTGGATGTTTACTTCCTCTCTCTTTAATTTGGATTTGGAGTTGAATACAAGTCCCTATAGCTTTATAAATATAACATTTTTTTTTTCTAAAGCTAAATGTAAGGAATGACAGTTTTATTACTAACTTTCCATGCTCCCTTTGAAAAAGAAACATCTTACCAAGAAGACAATGTTGGTGTTCTGATAGAGTGCTCGAGCTACACAGATTCTTTGTCGTTGGCCACCACTTAGATTAATCCCCTAATGAGTATAAGGGAGAAGAAATATGCATCTTTGAATAAACATCATGAAAGGGTTTTTGAAAAGTGACTTTTTGCAATTATACAGAGTTCAAAGGAAAATAAAAGCTTTGTTAAAAAGCTAATCCTGTTGATAAACAAGCATAATCCTCATACAATATCAGAAGAAAAATGATTATCCAGCTACTAATCACGGGTAAGTGTAGATTATGAAGAACTTCTCTGTGCACAGTAGGTTTCTTAGATTGAAAAATGCTACCAACACTAGCACCAAATTCTGCAAGCAAAAGATAGGAAACTTTGATCAAAAAAATCCTATTTAAGAAACAGCTGAAGAAGGAAAAAAAAACCTTAACATTTTTTGCAGTCACCCCTGGAGGATTACAATTATTTTACAGACTCGCAGCCCAATGCAGATTAGGTCTGTCTGAGTGACATCAGAGAGGACTTTCTTAATACATAGGCTAAGCAAACATCAAAACATTCATATTGTTTACCCTTTCTCCAATTTCTGTCTGATCACCAAATGGTAGTAAGTCAATGTCAGGCTGCAGAGAGCATGCATCTGTAACAGCTTTGTACCTGTAAAAACAATGTGGTCACTAAAGTTAGTTGACCAGCCACTTGTTTTGTTAACACAAAGACCTCCACCTCAATTTCATTGTTATATGGCACTGGATAAATGCAAAAATAAGTAGAGCAAAATGATTATTGAGCAACTAATGGTGGAACATTGTAAACAAAGCACTTTTAAAAATGACCTATTTATTCTATAACTTTATTAGCACATCTAAGAATCAATTATATAAATTATTGAGCACATTCCTTCCTAACATGAAGTTGTTTTGCTGAACTGTGGAATGTTTGAAGCCATTTTCTAATGAGCTATTATGCTTCCCCCTTTAGATGCCTCTTCATTTTCTTCAGTGTGGTATTACAGGAGGGATTGTGTCAGAACTAGGAAAGCACTTGCAAAAACTTGAAATTAGTTGTGAGATTTCTCGGTCTGTGGACTATCACAGATGATCTGCTAACACACAGCTGGGATCAAACTATTTGAGTGGTGTAATTCAGCCTTGCCCTTTTGATATGGTTAAATTAGGCTGATAGACACAGTAGCTGAAGAATATGGTCCCTTAAATTTTAGATGATTATCTGGATTTTGAGATATTTGGTGGTTGCTAAATTTTATTAAGTGGGAATGGAGTCATACATCTTAACAAAGCACACACTAAGAGGAATGGGATCCATTTTTATTAAATTAAAGGGACTGTTGCATTTGAAAACATCAGCAATTTATTTCCCTTAAGTCAAGTCACTTTTTCCACTGCATTTGTTAGCTGACATTTTAGAAGGACACAAGAAGCAAGTGCTGGATAGGCACAACAGAGGCTGTGCACCTCAGCTTTCATGCTCTCTTCTCCTGTATTTCTGAAGGAAGAGGAAAGTTTATTTCCTTGAGACACACTATCATCATACATGAAGTGTTTTGTAAAGTCACTGCTCCAGTAACTTGATCACAGCAAGATTAGCACATAAACTCAGTGGAACCATATCTAGAATCCCTGTTTTCAGAGTCATCTGGCAACCTCGGGCTTTGTTACACAAAACAAAAATATATGAGTGGTCTCCAAAGATGGCCTTCATCTCACCTAATTTGAGCTTCTTGAAAAATACATACATGATTTCTTCTTTATTCCATGGAGAGCCACTGCCCCTGTGTGATTTCTCCCAAACATCTTGGACATTCACTCTGGTTAGAGGGAGAGCCTTGACAGACTAATTTAAAACAGAAACCTTCCTTTGAAATGGCTAAAGTTAGGTTAGTTAAAACCAGCCCAGGGTTAAAGTGCTTTGATATGTTTTCAGAATCTACAGGCTTCCTCCAGAAGAAGTCAAAAACCTCTTTAAAGGAAGCTGCCAGGTGTTTTTGCAAGGGGTTTGATAGTCACCTCTGTTTATTAAATGGGCTCCCAAAGATAATGTTCTCCTCCACGGTTGCATTCAGCAGCCACGGCTTCTGAGCTGCATAAGCCACTGAGTATCTGTTTCTACTGTAGACAGATAAAGAACGTTAGCAGTAAGCACCCATATTGTGAAATGTCTGAGGAAGAGAGGGTTTAAAATTAATTTTATGTATGTGTGTTCATAAAAATACAGGGAAACACATCGGCAAAGCAACTGTTACAAAAGGTAAGGGAGGAATTTTACATCAGATGCTTTTGTTAGAACAGCACCCACTTTCTCCCCTGATAGCAAATTCTGCACTCTAGGTTGTATTCTATTCTACTATAAATAGCTGGTATCTATCTCCAGTAGCAGCCATTTCAATCCAAGGGCAAATTATAAATAATCAAGTTTATTAATTTCTCACGGGACCAGTTATTTGCTCTTTTTTTCTCCAACATCACAACAGGTAGTGAAAAGGCACCGTTCAAACTGCATCAGTACACCTGACTTGCTGCTTTCTGAAATTTTAGATTATTTCACATGGTCATATATAGGAAATACTTTTTTTCTCAGCTGAAGTTTTATTTTCCTTTAAGTCTCCTAGTCCTTTAATGAACTGACATGATATTGGAAAAGAGGGCAGTTTAATAAAGATTGAGAAGGAATCACTACAGTCACATAAGTATTTATTAGACGTATTTCCAATGTGTCTAAATACCTAATGACATGTGTACAATAGGGGTGTGAAAGTTCATCATTATTGCTATGATTGCCAATGTACAGCACCAACTAAGTTATGCAGTTTCAGACATTTTTCTTAGATGCCTGAGATGTGTGAGGAAGGAGGTGTGAACTAGTACCAGCTTGTGGACCTGAACACTTCCTTCTGTCTTTTTGATGGTATTGCTTCAGACCAAACATTTGATATAGTAAACATGTAAACATCTAGGATTTGCTATTGAGAAAGAGGGTGATAGGGTATGAAAAATAGCTGGTTAGAAGCAGTCAGCAGTATCCCAAAAAATTTAGGAGATTTAGTAGTTCAGTATGCACTAGTACAAAATACGTCCTCAGGATTATCAAGTAGGTAGATCATGGCGTGGCTCCCAACCACAGCTATGTGTGCCACTACTTCTCTATCATTTATGGCCCATTCTCAGTTTAGCTTGTCCTTTTAAACCAGCAGGCCTTTTCCCTGACTCACTGTTTGTCTGGAGCAGTAACACAGCTGGCTTCCTTCTCAGGCTGTGTGCCCTGCTCCATCACGGAGGCATCAAGCTGGGTTACAAGCAACAAGAAAACCAGCACTGATCAGGAAACATACAAACACGTGGGAGGGTACATGGAATGATGATTTATACCTAGAGGCCCTGCTTTGCAAGACAAGGAGCACACTAAACTCCCAGTGATGCCAAATGGGAGGTGGGAGCATCTTTCAGACAAGACTGAGGTAGTGGTACCATGGCTGGGAAAGATTGGGATTCACTAGCTGTCAGTTAATCCTAGGATAAATTATTATTGACACGGTAAGAAAACACAGAGGTGGTTGAAGGGTACAAAGGTGGAGGGTTTGAGGAAATTCTGAAGGAATGAATGAGTGTATTATGATACTAAAAACAGAAATAATACCTTCTGGATGCTTCCAAAGAAGGTTCAGTTTCATTTACACTGCAAGTTATGGTAAATGACATTTAGTAAGCAAGAAATACAGAGAATAACATTTTTTGCAAGCTTTGTATATAGGGAACAAGTTCAGTAACAATTTTAGGAAATAAACATCACCTTGTTAGGGTTTCTTTTTGTGGTGTTTTTTTGTTTAGTTGGTTGGTTGCTTGGTTTTTTATCTTAAAGTGAAAGGTTTAAATGAAAGTACATTACTTTTCTAAAGAAAACAGTTTCATATGTATAGTGCTTAGTGGATAAATGGCCAAGCTATGCTGTTAGAAAATGTATTAAAAAAAGAGAAGTGTATTATAAAATCTATTAAAAATGAAATTATTAATATGGCCTGGGCATGTAAAAGGTTGACAAGCAGTAAGTTAGCTTCTCCACAGAATCATTAAGGTTGGAAGAGACCTCTAAGATCGTCAAGTCCAATTGTCAACCTATCACCACCATGTCCCTAAACTACGTCCCTAAGCACCACATCTCTGCTTTTTAAACACCTCCGGGGACAGTGACTCCACCACTTCCCTGGGTAGTCTCTGCCAATGCCTAACAACTCTTTCTGTGAAAAAATGTTTCCTAATATCCAATCTAAACCCCCTATGGTGCAACTTGAGGCCATTTCCTTGTCCTATCACTGTCAGCGACATGAAAGAGTTGGTAGCTAATGTCAGATTTCCTCTGGTGCAAAGATAAGCTTTGCAGATATGATTTTGCAAGGTAAAAACACACTTCTGAATCAGAACAGATTTTTTCATCTGTTTGCAGCAGGCAGGCTGCTTCAAGCCATGCATGACACTGCAACATGTAGGTTTTTCTAGTCAACCTCCATTTCTTAAGGATCATATCCATGGAATACATTTTGAAGAACATGCAATGGAAGTAATTATATGGATGATTTTACAGCTCCCTCTCTTTGTTAATTGGCTTATTAGCAGTGTCAAGGGAATGGAATGGCAGTCAAAGCACTTCTGAACCAGCAGTGACGCCCTCTTCCAGGCATGGTAACACATCTGTACAAAGTGCAAAACCTAGAAGTTTGTGCCAGGTAAAAGGAAACGGGAATTAGAAGGGATTAGAAAAATTATTTGCCTGACATACCAAACAAAAAAATTCCTCCCCTCACAAGCCTATGAATCCTTCAGATGAAATATTTTACTTTTGAGACAAAAATGTCTGCTTGTTTGCTGGGATACCAGTAAATCCAGCTGCACTCATAAGCAGAGGCAAAGGACAGAAAATTTCTATTAGAAGAGCCCTCATAATGCCAGACTCACATACTAAGCATCTTCTGAAAATGTCAGAACTGAGCCTTATTGCTTTCTGTGCTGAACATCAGCTAAGAACTTTCATATTCACGCCTCCTAAAGTTCACGGTCAGCATGTTTTCTCCATGCACCTATTGCCAGAGAAGTTGTTATATCAGAAGTGAACAAGTCCCGTTGGTTATCCCAGAAGGGGGAGAGAGCCCCTCAAGTTATAATTAAGGCTCAAAACAGACATTGCTCCACCATGACTTGGTCCTTTATTCATCAGAAGCTCCCAGTCCTCTCTAAAATGGAAAAAAAGTTACAAGAAAGCAAAAGATGGAGTCTAATGAGAGATTAGAAGAGGTCAGAAATTAGCTCAAGCCAGAGAAAAAAGAAGAAAACCTAAATTTCCTCTATCACAAAACCCCAAAGTTTTATCAGCAGCGTGCTGCAATGGTACAGAAAGGGATATGCTTTCACAGATGGATTTGGGAATGTTCTCTGAAGTACAATTTAACAAAACTTTAACAAAAAAATTAACAATTTAACAAAAGCTGGGCACAAACCTTGCAAGATCCCTTGGAATTCCAAACCAGATTCAATAATGCTTGCCATTATGATCAAACAGATTATCTAAATGGTCAAGGAGTAATTTTAGGATCTCAGTTTCTTTAAATCTTCTTAGTTAGAAATTCCATTCCATGCTGAGCTAGACAAATACACTTTAATTCTTCCATATTCTGAGTGAGATTTCTGTGAGAACCCACGTTCATTAATAATCTCATGAATAAACACATGTAAGGCCTTTCACAAGTAAGGGGATTGAGTTTTTGTCTTCTACTTTACTACTCTACTGAATCTGAAAGAGTGATGCAATTGTAGGGCATGGGAGTGGGCTGAAACTGAAGCTCCTGAGATTTCTGAAAAGAGCATTTAATTTGTCTCCTGGGATTAGCAATCTTTGCTCTAATTCCTTTATTTCTCGAAATGTGGCTATTTATACTGATTTTTATTCTGTGTTATAAAATACACACATTCCCAAAAGTGAGGCATGGTGAGTTCAAGTTTGAAATGGTAGGAAAGACCAATGATTAGATATTTTTATCAGATTTGGAAGATGTATGCTGATTGTCAGAAATGTATTTAAATCAAAGTTCTAAGGAAAAGTCAAAAATAAACTGAGGAAGTTTAGTCAAGTTTTATGCTAACTCTGTACTTTTTAAAATAGACTGATATGTCTCTAACCAGACCCAGATTCCCTCAACCTGTAAAACAAAAATGGAAGAGAAAAAAGGGATACAAAAACTCTAGGACATCACTGTAATAGCAGATTGAACCATTTCCTCTGCTAGTATAGGCAAGAAATTTGAGGCAAGACAAGGACCAAACAGCTACACAAATACTATCTAGTAGTTTGGAGGACTTTGTTCCCATCCTTGCACCTTCTACTTGGCAATCATTATGAAGGGAGCACTGACTTTTTCTAACTTTTCTTGAAGCCTCCCATAACTTGAGGACAGAACAGGCCACTTGGGAGGATCTATTTCATAATTCCTGTGTTTACTGTCCTTTTCACTTTGTATAGAACAACTTTGTACAGTAACCAGTTAAATGTACAGAAAATGTTTGCCAAGTGCAAGGCTTCCACTTAGTCATTGTTATTTCCTTGGTGGTCTGAGGAGATGGTTCTGACTGTTTAACTTAGTGTTGATCAGGGGAATATGTCTCTCCATATTCATAGAATCATAGTATCATTTAGGTTGGAAAAGACCTCTAAGATCATCAAGTCCAACTGTTGACCCAACACCACCATGCCCACTAAACCATGTCAGAAAGTGTCCCCACATTCATCCCTGTATGGACTTAAGATCTTAACTCAGACTTAAGACTTAACTCAGATCTGAAACAGGCTCAGCTGAATCACTGCATCTGGATAGCCTCACGCTACAGTGTTTAAGAAGTCTCTCCAGCTGACTGCTCACTGAGAAAACAAAACCTCAGCTCCTATTCTAAGGTTTGTAATGTATCTAAGACATGCCTTGTATAAGTGGGCTGAACAGAGATCTTACTCATAAATTTTGTCGTGACCAAGATCTCTTACAGAAAGATACGTTAGCAGCTTTCCTTCCTAACATCCCAAACCAATGGCAGCCCTGGCAGTAGGATATACAGCTCTTACTGCAGTTAGCCACAACAGCAACAGGATATTCAAGTCCCATGATGGACTTTCACAATGCTGCATTGCAGGATTACTCCAATATAACTGGGGCTGAAATCAGAACCATCATTAGTGTTACTGTGGTACTGTACCTGAATTTGTTGGGGAATTCACCTAGCCTGACTTCTATTCTATCAGTAGCTTCGTTAGTCATGCATGTGGAATCACATAGAAAGGGATTTAAGAGAGTTAATAGGAACTTTATTATGGTTTTGTATAGGATCCACTTAGTTAAATACCTGTATCCTTCTGTATTCATCTGTCTGTCTGGCAGTCTGAAATTATCAGCAAAACATAACCACGTTTGCATCAGCTATATCACAGTACCAAATTACAGTTTGCAATGAAAAAAAGTCACTCAGTAAGGAACAAATCTTGGGGTTATAGCACACCACTTTCACAGACTCTCCTCTCCCTAGACTGGAGGAGTGGTTTCTGACTCACTTAGTCTCTGTAAGAAGTTCTTATTCCCTGAGCCCGAATCCATGTGGATCCAAAGGCCTGACTTCAATGGCAGATCCCTCTTCAGCAACAGCTCCTTCCCAGCCTGCAGTTCTTAGGCATTTGGTGTCCTCAGGCTGTTTTCTGAATGTGTTACTATGAAGAGTAATGCTGACTTCCACTGGTGAGGCTGGGCAGATACCAGGGAAAGGGACAAGTATGGCTCACGTGCTATTATATCACTTTTTTTTTTTTCTGCTACCAGCAGCATCACTGCTGGGAAAGCCAGACTTTCCTGTGTGCTGGTACCCCACACATATAACTCAACTGAAGAAGCTCCAGCCTGTTGTGCTTTCACTGATGAGTACAGTAGCAGTATCAATGCTGACCTCAATTGTAGTAAGTACTGAAGCCTGTTTGATAACACAAATAGTACATGCTTTCTATTCAAGTCATTTGCTAGGGCTGATATATTAGATATGAATCACCAGACTAGCCTCTTTCCCTTCCTCAGCCACCCTGCTCTGTCTGTTCTGAAACATGTCAAAACAACAAAGAAGATCCTTTGTAATTTTTCAGGAGATGCCTTCCAGAGAGGCTCTGGGTGATGATAATCATTCAACATGTAGTTCTGAGACATGAGGTTTACGTTTCTCATAGCAGATTCCAAATATCTACTCCTTGAATAAATACAGCAATTAATAGCTATGTGAAACATACTTGCTCCAGTGAACTTTTCCCTCCAGTGTCTGCATCTCTCCCAATATAGCAAGGAGAAGTGATGACTTGCCACAACCAACTTGGCCCACAATCATTGTCATCTGACCTATGATAATAACAAAGACATTATTCAAAAACGAAAACAAAAACCCACTAAACCCAAAACCAACAACAAAAACTAAAACCAAAAGACAAAGACCAGTTCTACTCAGGTCCACAAAGCCCAACTAGATCCAGTTCTAGAACACTTGAACTAGTTGGTTACATTTGTTAGTGTCCACCATGTAAGTGGGCAACAATGCTTGTGTTCATCTATGGAAATACACACTAATGGACAGTATGAGTACGCACAAATCTCCAAAAGAATGAGACTATTGTTTTGACATAAATTATACATTGTATGTGACTGCTGTGTTACTTTGTAGAGATTATTTAGGGTCAAATTATATAAAATGAGGTGGGATTATTCAGTCTGGGGTTCCATGAAAATTTGGGCCATCCTAATAGGTGTCCACAACTGAAAGAAGATCCATTACTCTTTTCTACTTTGCTGTAGTCCTTTTCCCACCACCACTTTCCTGTCTTCTCAGATCTTCCTACCTTCTGATCTTCTCAGATCAGCTAACTGAACTAGCTACCTGTGCTATCTAGTGCATTTTCCAGGTAAGCTTCTTGCCAGCTGTGCAGTTAAGGGTCTTATTCCTTCCAAAGAAGGTGTACCCGGGTTGTGAACCTATGACCTTAGATTGTAAACTCCTTGGAGGAAGTACCTTCTCCTGGTGTTTTATGTGGCACTGAGCCAGCACAAAGAAGTGTTCATTTGTGTCTAGGACACCTAATGTTACAGTGAGGCAAATAATACAGAATTTGGGATTACTTAATAACTGTGTAACATCTAAAAGGTGTCATGCTAAAGTAACAGGCTTTTTAAAACTAAGCACTTGAAAAGATATAAAAATAAAATATAAGGCTATTTAATAACATCAAATGCTAACAATTTTAGGAATTTTACAATAACAATAACAATAAGTTGCTACTTTTTGCACTTGTTATGTAAGTATTCCAAAATAAATCAACGTTTTGTAAACCTGTGGAACTCCAAGCCAAAAGACATTGAGGATACAACAAATTACAGGAGTGTAGCTGGACAAAGAAATTAATTAAAAGAGAAAATCTTTGAGGATTTCTTGGCAGACAAATTACATGAGGTTCAAGAAATTCTCTGAGATTAAAACAGTTGTGAACTGAGAGACTGTAATGTTGAAGAATGGTAGGAGAAGTGCAATATGAGTGCTGTGTCCCTCTACACCCACTAGTATCCACGGCTGGAAATACTGAATTAGATGAACCCTTGGTTTTAATGAGTCTGGAGTTTTCTCTTTTTTTTTTTTTTTTTCCATTTGTCTATTAAATATTATAATGATTTTTTTGCAACCATACTTTTGATATTAAATCTTACTATTTAATTTGCTCCTGCTATTATAAAAACAATGTAAACTATATAGGTATATAAACCCATGTAATTTTATATTTATTTATAGTATTTTAGGTTAATGACATAGCTATATGATAAATACAATTCACGACCTTGCATACATTTTTAACCTTCATTTTTTTCTTATAAAAACCTAAATGTGTGAGTCTGTGTTTTTCACAACACCAAGAAATTGAATTAATAGCTATTTGATATTACATACTTAATGTTTAACATCTGCATTTATCCTACCTGTTGGGATTCTGATGTTTATGTTGGACAATGTAGCTAAACCGCTTCCCCATGAAAAGTATCCATTGGTCACCTACAAAACAATTACCATATGTCAGGTATTCAAACATGGGGGACAAAAATAGAATGTCTAGTTTGGATTCAAAATATGTTACTGAAATAAATCTGTAATTGATAGACATGGTAAGGTATGCTCATACCCCAAAAAAGCAATTTAGGTTAGTAAAGATTGTCAAATTCAGAGAAGCCTGTGAATAAAAGAAGTTATATACACAAATATATATACTGCATGAAATGCAAAAAAAAAAAAAAAAAAGGATGATCTTGAGTTGAACTCTATCAAACACTTCAATTTTGTCAAGTATAAGATTAAAGACTAAGAATAATGATCACAAGATCTCACAGGTGACAATCTGAATAACAAATTTTATCAAGGAATGAATCACTCTGTATATTGTGATATATGGCCTCTTGTGAATGGATTCCCAAAGGAGAAATCTTGCTGGACATCAGGAAAATATTGCCCAGTGTATGCTAGCCTTTTTGTACTTCCTTTGGAGTTGACAAGTCCATGAAACTTTCTTTGCCCAGAGCACAAGGGCAGGCTGGTGTTGGCCTCTTCTCCTTTGTGACTGGTGACAGGACTAGAGGGAATGGGCTTAAGCTGAGCCAGGGTAGGTTTAGATTAGATATTAGGAAGAATTTCTTTACTGAAAGAGTGGTTAGATATTGGAATAGGCTGCCCAGGGAGGTGGTGGAGTCACCAATCCCGGAGGTTTTTAAGAAGAGGATAGATGTGTTTCTTCAGGGGATGATTTAGGGGTAAGAGTAGTGTAGGGCTATCGGATGGACTAGATGATCTTGAGGGTCCTTTCCAACCGTAATGATTCTGTGATTCTGTGACTTAAAATAGTGTCATAATAGATGTCAAAAAATGATTCAAAATTTTTGATCTTGCTTCTAAGAATAAAAAAGAAGTGCATGAAAGGAAAGTCTAGACAAGCTATATTAATTTCTGCATATCAGCTTATCTAGTTTTTGTTCCTTTAGACTCACAATGCCTCTGTTTCCTGAGAAGACAGAGAACGACTATATTAAAGCTGGTCTGTAATGAAGTCTTCTCACTTTCTTTATGGCTAAAGTAATGCTTTATTTAAGAGCTTGCTCTTGCAATGGCCAATTTGCCTTTGGAAGAACAGCAGAAAGTGGGCACTGTCTGGTATTGTTGCAGGGGGACCTGCTCCTTGTAAAGAAGGAGACAGTTTTCAAATCACCTTGATTGCGATATCATCCATGTCCACAGAACGCGTTAGCTTCCTTGTTGGCTGTTCATGGCTTTCAAGCTGATATCTCAAGGGCTGCCTCCTGTTGATGGCCTTGGTGTGCTACATAGTGAAATGAAGAAAGGAAAAAAGTTTCAATTCTCAAGAAAGGATGGTTTTTGTTTCCTTGTAAAACAGATAATCCTTTCCCTTTCTTACCATCATTTCTTCATGAGAAGAAATCAGTGCTTTTCAATATCTGTGATAATAAAGACACACTACTGGGATGCACATATTGCAACATTTCAGACACCTTTAATTGAAGCACATGGAGTAGCTTTCTGATTTCGATTTCCCATGCATAATCATCCCAAATTTCATCTCTGTCAGCTTTGTCCAACCACTAGGCAAGTCTGCCCTACCTGAGGTAGCTCCAGAAAAAGTTGTGTCAGTAAAAGGGTAATGATATGCAAAGTTACCACTTTGGTTCTTGTAAGCAAAATAACTGCAGAAGCAAGAAGCAAACCAAACTAGCTTGCGCAGAGTACTTCACTAATGCACAATAGTGATTTTGGAGCTACCTCATTCAGAGACACCTGTGGTATTTGTAAGTGTCACTGGATTGAGCTGAATTAGCATAATCTCAGTGATTCCTTACAGCTGGGCTGTCTACAGTGAATGGTCTGACCTTTACAGATACTACCTTTGTTTTTCCCTGTTCCCATCACCTAGACTTTGTCTGCTTCTCTTTGTAAATCTGGGCAAAAGATGGACAAGAGAAACAAAACAAATGCTAAAACAATTTCATTTTTGTTTCCTTTATTATAATTGTTATGCCAGAAAAACAGGAAACATGCTGGTTTGGGTTGGCAAACTAATTTAATTCAGCTCAAATTAAAACTTATTTTGTGCTAATCTTTTCTTTCTGCTGCCATCTTCAACTTTTAGTCACATTTCAAATGCCATAATCCCTTTGAAACCACTGAACTATCTACCTTTAGAAAAGTGTCAAAACGAAAAAATATCTTTTCCCAAATTATATCCCTTGAAGTTTTTTACCCTCAAATTTTACTCAAATTCACATATGTTTAGCACTCATGAACCAGCATTTCGGAATTAATTCCTATTTCACAAAGTTTGTTGTTGTTTTTCTCACGTCCACTTCTGAATTTCCCAGAGCAGGAAATATTCCTACCTAAAAATGCCCAGATACGATGGGTTGTTCTAGCAATATACAGTACAAACAACTACATAATCATGAGGAATTCACCTGGGCCTTTTGTGATTAATATGAACCATGTGTAAATATGTTGGTGTCTTGTGGGGTTTTTACTACTACTGGCACATCAACAATGCTTAAATGTATTTGGGGACCCTTTACGTCACTAAAACACAGAGATCCCAACCTAGAAGAGGCAAAAAACTGGAAACCAAAACACTTTCATAGCTCTACCAGCTAGGCCATTAGCCTTGTATGGGGCTATATGGCTTCTCTGCTTTGAAACTCAGTCTTATAAAACAAAACTTACAAGTCCTGTGTGCTTCTTACAGGATTCATAAGCTACAGAGCCATCCCCACTTCTCCAGCTGTCATCACCAATCTCATCACTGAGGAGAAACTCATTCAGCTTCTGCACACTTGAAAGAAAACAGGACAGTGAGTGAAATAAACCCAAGTTTCCATGAGTACATTTTCATTTTTGTGCAGTCCAGCCAGCAGGATATATCAGAAATGGATTACCCTGGTAACTACAAGCCTGTTAGTCTTACTTCTGTTCCTGGTAAAATTATGGAGAATATTACCCTGGGAGTTATTGAAAAACATCTGAAAGACAACACAGTCATTGGTCATAGGTAGTGTGGGTTCACAAGGAGAAAATCCTGCCTGACAAACTTGATTTTCCTTTTATGACAAGGTTATCTACCTATCTGACAAAGGGAGACTAGTTGATTTAATCTTTTTAGATTTCATGCTTCAATACTGTCTCCCACTGTATTCTTCTGGACAAAATGTCCAGCGTAGAGCTAGATAAGTACTTCATGAGATGAATGGACACCTGGATGACAGGTCAGGCTCAAAGGGTTATAGTAAGAGATTACATCAGGCTGGCAACCAGTGGAGTTCCACAGGGCTCCATTTTAGGGCCAGTGCTCCTCTATATTTTCATAAAGAACCTGGAGGCAGGACTGGAATGTGTACTAAATAAGTTTGCTGATGACACCAAATTGGGAGGAGCTGTTGACTCCTTCGAAGGCAGAGAGGCCCTGCAGAGAGATCTGGACAGATTAGAGAGCTGGACAATCACTAATCATATGAGGTTTAACAAGGGCAAGTGCCAGATTTTGCATCTTGGACAGGACAACCCTGAATGTATGTACAGACTGGGGAATGAGAGGCTGGAGAGCAACCTTGCAGAAAGGGATCTCGGGTTTCTGGTTGACAGCAAGTTGAACATGAGTCATCAATGTGCCCTGGCAGCCAAAAGGGCCAACTGTGTCTTGAGGTGCATCAAGCACTGCATTGCTAGCTGATCAAGGGAAGCGATAGTCCTGCTCTGCTCTGCACCAATGCAGCCTCTCCTCAAGTACTGTGTGCAGTTTTGGGTACCACAACATAAGAAGGATATGAAGCTGTTGGAGAGCAGCCAGAAGAGGGCCACAAAGACGGTGAAGGGTCTGAAGGGGAAGTCATATGAGGAACTTCTGAAGCCACTTAGTTTATTCAGCCTGGAGAAGAGGAGACTGAGGGGAGACTTCATTACATTCTATAACTTCCTCACTAGGGGAAGTGGAGGGGCAGGCACCTGGCTCTTTAACATTCTGGGGAAGGGAGGAACAAAAGCTTCATGGTGAAGCTATGTTACTTTGCAAAAAGTAAAATCACAAATACTGAGGAAGCAGAAGGATGTATGACTTTAGATCAGAGATTTAAACATTAATCTGCAAATAGGAAAGTAGTCCTGCTTCAGGGCCTTTCATGAGCATTTCATATGAAATTACCAAACATGTTCAAGTCACAGAGTTACTGATTAGCAAGAAAGCACTGCTACTGTCGTTATTTTCTTCTGTCAGCATACCTGTCCCTGTTTCCTCTTCTGAAAGGAAAATGTACATGTTTAACTCCCATATCAGAATTTCAATCTTGCATAAGTGCATCAAGCAAGAATTTATCATCTTGTAGAAGATAAAAGACCTTGTTCCAATCATCTGCTTAAGAACTAGTTTGCATTTGAATGAGGACAGGGATCCTCAAAACCTTTCATAGTGCTAGAACTACTATTTCCAATAAAATGGAGATTCAGACCAAAGTATATGCACTTAATCATAACACAAACAAGTGCATACTCCAATACATGTATTTGATGGATTACAAAACCATGGAGTGGCCAAGCACACATTCTTCACTCCTCACTTGAGGGACATGATGTTCATGGGAGAAAGATGTTGGGAAATGTTTGCCAAAGGGTAAAGTTTGTTTTGGCAAAATGGTCTTTAAATAATGTCCTGAGGGGTCGCCAGCAGTGCTAAGGAAAATGTACACACCATTTTGATACTAGAGCTATGCTAAAGGTAGTGCAGAGATGTAGAGTTCGGGATGATTTATAAAGGAGACTTGAGATTTTCCACTAGTCAACCTCAGGAAAATCTTTAACAAAATCTTTAACAAAAAAAGCTACTACTTCAACAAAGATGAACCTAATTTAATTATTTTTAATTATTTTTATTTTTAATGAGTGTGGTGCTGGCAAATGACAGCTGTCGAGTCTGAAGTCCCCTTGACTGCTATTTTTTATTATCATTAGCCACCTAAAAGAGGTAGTGTCAGCAACAATGCAATACTCTGCCAACATGCCTTAGTCTTGGCAAGAAGGAACTATGTTTCTGGGTGGGAAGGTTAGTTCAGTCTTCACAACCTTCTAGTGCTTTACATCTGACACATTACTGCTAGTGAGGTGTCAGGCTGTGTCTCTTGGGACATCTTGGCTGTGTGTATATCTACACAACTGGCCCATGACCATGACTGTTTCCATACTTGACTTACTAACAACCAGCTCCCTTGAGATTAAGTGTTCTATATCCCAGCAAGAAGGAAGTTGTTTTGTTGGACTATTTGCAGAAATAAATGCCTGGAATATGAAAGTTTCTGATGAAGCAACACATTTTATATGTTTCTTTTATTTATTATTTTTTTAAAATCTTTTCCACTGCTGCCATCTTCCTCTTTGTCCTGCCATGCAGATTCCTAACCCTCACAGAAGAAAATCCCAAATGTCTGACTTGCCATGCTTCCTCTCCTGCATCTCTTTACTGCCATTCAGAGGAACACCATTTTCTCTATAAGAGAGGTCTTGTAGGCCTCAGTTTCCCTTGAGTAAATAGTCCTTCTGCGTTCAGTGGTGCCCATCCACTCTCTTTCCCAAGAGTCCATGCTAATGCTAGACAATGGGAGGCAGGACAACATCAGATTATCATTTAAAGCCCAGAATCACCATTTGTGGAAGGTACAGTTAAGCCAATTGCTCTTCCTCACATCAGCGTGTCCAGTCTTGCTAAGTAGCTTCAAACTAGACTCTTTCAACTTTGTGTTGATGGAAGCCCAGCAAGGTACTACCTGAGAGCAATGACAGTGTGAGAAGAGGAGTATATCCCAAGGAAGGACAGCCCAGTTCTGAGTCTGCACTGCCAAACATTGTGAAATTATTAAAAAAAAAGAAACATTTCTTTCTCTCTGATTTATGCAGTACAAAGAGATGGTTACTCTGATGTTCTCTCACGTTTTTGAACATCAGAGGCTGACCTCTAAATCCTCTTCCACATGAACAGGTAGAAACATCATTTTTCTCCAGCACATTCACTATTGTATTACTGAATATAGGTGTTCAAGAGCTGGAGAAACTAGAAGGGCCACTTACCTTATGATAGCCTTGACTGCAAAACGAACCACAGTAGAGAGCAGGAACAGTGGTGTGACCAGGATGTGAAACAAGGACAGGGATGCAAAGGCCTGAGCAGGCTGCAGTGGTTTGTCATTGGTGTAGGCATAAGTCACGAAGGTCTGTTACAGCAGGAAAGCAACATGTCAGGAGAAAGGCTCTCGAAGAAGTCAGAAAAGGACAGCACAATATTTGGATCAACTAAGGCAAATAACTGTATGTCTCAACTTATTTGGAATCCCAGTAAATTGAAGAGAAATATGGCTTCTATTAAAGTGAAAGAGACCTTTTTTGAACTTGCCAGTGATTTCAAGGGATTTATGGATTTACGAATTTAAAAAAATCTTCTTTGGAAAACCAAAACATTTAGTTTTGGAAAGTTTTGTAACTGACTTCAGGGCTTAGATGAAACACACAACCCAGAAAAATCAGTAAGATTCAATCAGCAACATTGGCTTTTTTTCACAAATGCAGAGCTATGTTCATATCTTGTCCAGTTTTGGCATATACTGTTAGCCATATACTGAGTAATGCCCTCAGAATTTGGTCTATGAAGACTCTACCGAGACAAGCATGATATAGTTCCTCTAGTGCATTACACTGAGATTTAAACCTGGCCAAAGGACAGGCAAATTTATTTTTCCATTAACTGCAGACTACCCTTTTCTGAATAGTGAAATGGTGGCTTAAAATGCATTTAGAAACAGGAATGATTTTTGCTCCTAGACAATAGAAAACCAAGGCCATCCAAAAAACGCCTCCAAAATTATAGTTTCTCAAAATGGGTCTTCTTGAAATGATTTTTTCTTTATTTCTTATAGTAAAAATTTCTATTTCTTTTGGGTTTTACCAATCCAAAATACAACAGGTGAAATACCAGCTCTGGGAATGGGCATTTTCAGAGTCACACTACAGTTTGCAGCGGCACATTAACTCAGCTGCTGCAATTGTGAGGAATATACCCTACAATACAAAAGATGTTCTTTCTTGCTTTCTCATCCTCTATTTTTGTCTCTCTTGTTATAAGAATAAATGAAAAAAATCCAAACATATCTTACTGCAAGAACAGCTGCTATTGGTATGGCCGCATTCATAAAAACTGTGAAAGAAAAACAAAATAGGCATCAGATTATATGAAAAGAAAAAAAGTAGTTTTATAACTAGTTGTATGCACTAGAAGAATCCAGTTATTTCCAATTCAAGTAATTAAAACTCCCAAAGGAAAATTGTACTGCAGGAAAAAACTTCCTTCCATGCTAAAGAGAGATCTTAAATACAGAAACAAATAAGGCAAGGAATTATCTTATTTGTATAACTTAGTGAACTGGGATAAATAGTTTCATGTACACTATTATTATGCAATACAACTAAACCATTTCTCTCTCAGCTCTTCTACATTACAGAAAATACAATTTATTTCAGATACTAATTTTTACTTGCAGCAGAGCTGCTATTATCTATAGCCTCCTTACCATAACTCTAATGTCATACTGAAGGTGACAAAAAAATATTAAAAAGAAAAAAAATCAACAAATATGGTTTACATAGTCAAGTTTCTATGTTATGCTTTTGCATAAAAGTGCCATAGGCTACAGCTGTATCTTGCTAGTTGAAGTCAGGAGGAATGTTGACATGAAGAACAGGATCCATTTCCGAGCATTAAAAATACAGTTACTTACTGGAAAGAGATGTATGAAGTGCAAAGGTTTTGAGACTGGTGAGTTCCTTCATTCTTGTTTCTTCCACACTAGTACAAAATATGTGCTCCCAGGCATACAGCTTTAATAACTTAATGCCTTTTAGTATCTCATTGGTTTTCTTTAATCTCTCAGTAGAATAGTCCTTCATTTCAAGAGAAAACAAGGAGAAGAAATTGATAATGGTTTGTCATTTGGATGAAAATGCTCTTTCCCCTTCACTTCTGTTGTAAAATGAAACCTTTATAATTTTGGTTGTGATATTGTACAGACTTTCAGTTGCCACACAGAGTAAAATATAAAATTCCATGTTCTTTGGAGATTTAAAAATATTTACTATCATAGAATCTTTAAGATTGGAAAAGACCTCTAAGATTATCGAGACCAATTGTCAACCTACCACCACCTTGCCACTAAAATATGTCACTAAGTCATGCCAATGTGTATGCAATTTGCCATAGGCAGGCTCTGCAGTGGGAGATGATCAGAATATTTATACTAATACAAAATAGCAATAACATTTTACTCACTCTCTTTTGGTGACAGTGCTCTCTTATATAGCTCTCTGTAACTGCCTCTATTTTATGTTTTCTTACCATCCCCAAGTAATTTCACTGCCAAGACTCTGTCCTGTAACTGCTTGGCTATTCTTCAAAGCCAGACCAATGCAAGCATTTCATTACCTTACCACATTGCATATACTAGCCAACATACTTTCATTTGATGGTATTTTTTTCCCATCAGTCACGTTGCTGAATAGAGTCATGCTTGGGTTTACATAAGAAGAAATGCATATAATGACACAGACATTGACTCAAGGTAGTTACATTTCCATGTCAGAATGAAAAAAAAAAAATAAAGTAAATCCCTTCAAATGAATCCAATATTTTAACAGTCTAAAAGGTCAGTATCATCCCTTATGACCTAGTGTAAAGGTGATGCAGGTCAGCATTTCTGTCTTTATAGCCTTGAAAACATGCTTTTCACAGTACTGAAATGTCTCACTCCTCACTCCACATATTGAGGTAACCTAGGAAAATATGCATCAGCAAATAAGACTCAAGAAGATAGGACTTTCAAATGTTTACTATGTACAAAAGCTATTCATGAGGGGAAATTAAATGATCCTATTCTGAAAAAAAAAATAACCCAAAACACCTGAATTCTTCAAAGAGAAAGAGAAACTCAGGGAGGTAGATTAGTAGGTCAAGGGTGTCTGTAACAATAGACACAAGACTACATGTGTGTCATTGCTGATACAAGATTCATTCTGGGATTCATATAGACTGGTCAAGAAATGAGATATCTATTAATATATTTATATAATTGATATAGCTATAACGTAATTTAATTGCTTATTTAATTGATATATTTATCAATATATTTATATGTTTAACTAATTGCCCCTCACCAGAAAACAGTAGTCATAAATTTTTGTAATATCATAATCCAAAAGATGTTATGAGTCAGAGGAACTCAGAAATGAGCAAAAAGACTATTTCTGAAATTATGCAAAGACAAATCCTCTGTTGGTATGCATTGGCACAACTCAAGTATGCTGAAGATTAGATAGATGCATGATTTGCTTACTGAATATTAAAATAACAGGGATCTTTAAATATTTGACAAATCAAACATCAAAGGTTGATTTAAACAGTTGGAGGATCATGAGGATAAAGTTAAAAATTAGACAAAGGATCAGAAAATATTTCTAATTAGTGAACTAATTTGGAGAGCAAAATAAACTCACAGCCCAGAAAAATCTGCAATCTATAGTAATCCAGCAATGCCATCTGATTTTTAGAGAATACCAAAGCTTGGAGTGATACTGTGATACTGTGAGAGCATAAAGTCTCTAGTCATTTTAGAGGGGGGTTGTACACATTATTTAATACTGTTCTCCTATAATTTATTTGTCATTTGTACCATTTGCTAATGTCCCATGAAATACAACATCTGAATATAGGAAGCACACACTTTCATGGAATTAAATTCAGATGAAACTGTGCTAGTTGTTTGAAAAATGCTCCCTGCAGAGAAGGCAGGTCAAGGCCCACATAATTATTTTCAGGTTCTTGTCTGACAAATGTTAGGAAAGAAGACATATTGAGCCTCAGAAAAACAGAAAGGGAAGGGTAATGGAATTAAGGGAAAGCTTGCCCAAACCTCTGCAATGAACATTCACTAACAAGAAGTCCAGAATCTAAAACTCCTGGTTCTGAGAATCATAAAATCAGAGAATCATACAATAGTTTGGGTTGGAAGGGACCTTAAAAACCATCCAGTTCCAATCCACCCCGTCATGTGCAGGAATACCACCCACAAGACCAGGTTGCCCAGGGCTTCATTCAACCATCTTTGAACACTGCCAGGAATGGGGCATTCACAGCTTCTCTGGGCAACCTGTTCCAGTACTTTACCACCCTCTGATTAAAGTATTTCTTCCAAACATCTATTCTAAATCCCCCCTCCTTCAGTTTAAAACCTTTCCCCCTTATCACTATCTGACCATGTAAAAAGTATCTCTCCCTCTTTTTTATAAGCTCCCTTTAAGTATTGGAGGGCCACAAAAAGTATCCTCAGAGCCTTCTGTTCTCCAGACTAAACAACCTCAACTCCCTCAGCCTGTCTTCATAGGGAAGGTGTCCAGCATTCTGATCATCTTCACAGCCCTGTGCTGTAAAAAGTCCACATCTTTCTTGTGCTGAGGACCCCAGAACTGGATGCAGTGCTCCAGCTGAGGTCTCACAAGGGCAGGGGAGAGGGGCAGAATCACCTCCTTGACCTGCTGGCCATGCTTCTTCTGGTGACACCCAGGATGGGGCTTGGCTTTCCGGGCTGCAAGTGCACATTGCTGCTTCATGTCCACCTTTTCACGCACCAGAACCCCCAGGTCCTTCTCTGTCTCCCTGTTCTCATTTCTGGATCAGAAAATGCCTCTGAAAGAATTTACTTACAAGAGTGCTCTTCTGAGCCTCAGCCAGCTTCGTAGCTATGAAGTACTGTATGGGAGCTAGCAGTACAATGACGGCAGCACCAACCAAGGCACTCACTCCCAGTAGATTGTAGAGTAGGATCACACCCATGATTATCTATGAAGAAAAATGCAATGAAGAAAAAAAAAGAGTAGATTTCAATATAAGAGAATGATAGCAAGAAAAAAAGGTATTTGTTGTTCAAATAAACTGCTAAATGGTTCCTAGGAATCAGCTGAGCACATACTTCAGAAGGTCATGTTTGGAAAGTGTGGGAAATGAACCCAGAAGCCTTTGTGTTTGACATTGTCTGCTAGAGCCTATTTCACAGAATGACAGAATGTCAGGAGTTGGAAGGGACCTTGAAAGATCACCTAGTCCACATTAACTGCATAGTTTGTGTTGCTGCCTGATAATCCTGATTCTAGATGTTTCCACAGAACTAAAGGACCACTAAAATCATGGTGCTTGCCCCAAGGCATGTTGCAGAATTACTGGTCTCAAGCCTTATTTACACTAGAACTCCTTACATAACTCTGGAATTATTCAAAGGTTCTAGGACTGTCATGAATCACAGTTGTATTCTGTTGTAGCTCTCCTCTTGCAACTGCAGACAGAGGCACATCCAAGACAGGCACTGAAGCATGAAACAGGTGTACTGGGCACGACACAAACCTGAGCTTGTGCATCAATATCACTGAGCTCTGTAGCAAAATATTAAGATGCTACTTTAGCCCTACAAAGAATTTGGGAACCATTCCCATGAAAGTTTACCTGGGAATGACTGTAATGCAACTACTGTGATTCTGGTTCCCAATTTAATACCAGCTCATATTTTTATTAAAAGTTTCACTTTATCATACAGGGATATCCTCAGTGTTAACAGAACTAGTTTCCTACTTTGTATTGACATAAACTGAAGCCTTTACAGGGGGCCAGATAATGGAATGAATTTTGCCCTTGATAGGAGACCATAATTTGTGGATACACAACATATTTTCTAAGATTCACCCCAGTCTTTAGCAGAGTGAGGCTATATTTGGTCACAATGGATGGATATAAGTTCAGTCTCTGCTACAAGCTGTTCTCCTCAAGGAGGTAGCAGCCTTGTCAACTGCTTGTTTCCTGGGACATCTCTTGAAGTTCAACTCCTTTACATAAGGCAAGATAGGATAGTCCTATCACCTTTTCCACAGTGGTGTAGTTACAATCCAGCTCATAGTCAGGTTAGTTTCTTCCCTCTTTTTCCAAAAAACAGCCAGTTGAGCTTATCAGGCAGAAGGACATATTAAAACCAGTGTCAATTATATCAGCAGGATAATATTTTGGGAAGGCATTTACCTTTCAATTTTATTTTTGGAGCAGAGGTGTAAGGTAATCACTATGATTAAGAGCTTAAGAGCAGAAGGAGCCCTGTATAGCCTTGGCCACAGTGACCACTTACCAAGTGCACTCATCAGGTGTAAATTCACGTGTGATGCTATACTCATTCCCAAAGTTACAGTCAGGCTACTTTTCTGTTGCCTGTCTCCTCATTACCTGAAGGTGAACTACAGGAACCAGCAAAATCATCAGAATCTTCCTCAAACCAGCCTTTTACAGTAGTGGTGAGGAAGGCCATTACATGTCTAGAGTAGCTGGGACAGAGACCTTTTTATTAAAGAGACAGATAAGTGGTGATTTTAGGCTACATTCACTAGTCACAGCAATCAGACCACCTGTTCTTTTAATAACCCTCAAAGTATTAACAGCAACTCTTCCAAATAAACCTGGATATGAAACAGTGACTTAAAATGAAACTCTCTAGGTTATTTCTAATTTCTGCTGCCCTGTAAACTTTTTTTGTCTTTTTCTCCATTAATTATTCTACAACTCCCTAAACCCTACCCTATCCATTACTAGTAGTAATATTGCTGTTATAACAGATTATTGATACGGTTCCAGGAATTTCAGCAAAATAGATCTATTACAGTAGTGGGTTCTGTCCCTTTTTAAACTTGTTTAATGTCAGTGGGATCACTTGGAGGTAAGAACCATGCCTATCCCACCCCTAGTTAAAATTCTGAAGGTGCTATAGGAGTCCAAGCTTCATACAAAACCAGCGCGGATTAGGTCATTAAGTCATTTAGCACTTTTGAAACTGCCTTTTACCTTTCCTCCCTACAGATCTATCTACAGACCTTTCCCAGCCTTGTTAAGAACCAAATGTTTAGAGTAACTAAGCTTGTTTAGATGAGAGGTCCTCATTTGCTGCAGCTTACTGTCGGTGGTACTGTCAGCCACTGAGCAGGATTCACTGAGCTTTTTGCTTCTGCCACAAAATGCAGTCACAATTGGACACTGCAAGTCCAGTACTTAGTACTGGTCAGACGCCTGTGCTGCTGCCACAGGGCAGAACTGAAAGTAATGACTTGTGTCACTAAAATATGATCAGGGAAAGGATGACAGGTCTGCATTTTGAAAGTCACAGACCACATCCATGACATGGAAAGCCTTCTCAAAAATATCCTCTCTTTACTACAGAGACAGCCTCCCAGCCCTGGGAGGAAATGGTGGGCCATGTTTCTGCTTATTAGTCTTCTTGGTGAATGAGCATGAAGTCCTGATTCCTCTCTGGATCTTGTAGTAACCTCACAGACATATACTCTTTTCAACCAGACTGGAGGATCTCTGAAATCAAGCCCTTATTTTGATACTGTACCTGAACAGGCATTGCCCACAGATTGGGGCACAGGAACAAGAACCACATTAATTGATTTGTTTCTATGGCAACCAAGTTATTGATTTGTCCCAGCGTCATCTCTCCCATGGACAAGTTGGATGTAGAAAGCCTCAGGATTTTATTGTATATCATTGCCTGTAGGAAAGGAATAAAATGGCAGATATTAAAATAATAAAATTATAATACAACCATAGCAGCAGGATGTTTCAAATGGCAGTATCAGTCTTTACCTAAGACAGTTCTTCTCCCAGTCTCTCCCCTGAGATAGAGAGAGAGATGGAGATAGAGTGAGAGAAAGCACAAGAAAGAGAACTGACTTTAAAGATCTCCAATTCCTCTTAAAAGTTTTGTGGCTTAATGCAGACCTAAAATAGAACAAAATGACAACAAAATATCAAAATTTAGGAGACAGGGCAAAGATCTTTTTTTAACAAACATTTGATGAACCTGCTTTTCTGTGATGCTGTTTGTCAGAGAGATTCTTGCTTCTGATAAGATAAACCGATGCTGCAAAGATTTAATCAGGGTGGGTATGCATTCCTTTGGGTTTCTATCCTTTACTTGGCTATCTATTTCCATAAAATTTGTAGGAGCTTAACAGGGTTTAAAATTAATCTGGCAAGGACAAATATTATGAACACAGCTTGCAGTTATGGCCAAATATCAAACACTGAAGTTTCAAGGAAGTTTTCAAAATAATTTATGCTCTTTGCCCTGTTTTGTTCAGGAGCAAGGTAGATCCTGTAGAAATGCCTATAGACAATGGTGAATTAAATCAGTTGCATGTAGTCCTAAGAGTCCCCATTTTGGCAAGTGAGAGTCACAGAAGTAAAGGAGATAATCAGGAACTCTTTCTTCACCAAGTCTGTACTATCTGTCCTGGGAGAAGGCAGAAAATGTTTGAAACAGCTACATTGATCACAGTATGCACACACAAAAAAAAGAAGCTTCCACACTAAGATGCTACTCCTTTGGTTAGTTACACCTGGCAAAATACCAGTTCCACCTTCTGCTTTGCACACAATGCTACTGCTGTCTATGAAGTTTGCTCTGCAGAGATCCCTGCAACCCACCCACGTGCTGAGCTGGAGCTGCTGGCTCCAGTTCATAAACATGACTTTCACAGAGGGTTAATGGATGCTAGTTTTAGAGACACATTAATCACTGCTGTCCCATCCCGCTGGGCTCTGCACAGAAAGGCATAAATATTCAGAATACAGAGTCAAGATACACAGACAATGTTCCTGTAAAACATAGCTTGGGCAAAGATACTCTGCAGATGACTCTGTTCACAGTCAGCAGAAGTCATCTCACAAGCAATATAACAAAGCAGATGTAGAGCCAAAATGACACTGCTTATCTTCATATACCTAATGTCCTCTGCAATGTTCTTATCATCACTCTGCACAGGCTGTGTAGTAAAATTCTACATAGAATCATAGAATCATCTGGGTTGGAAGGGACCTCATGTTAGTATGATAGTTCTTAGCAAAAGGAATTGCTGTCATCAGTTTGGCTACATCAATGATACTACCTCTTCCAGATTTCTGTATAAAAATACAGTGCATATCTTCTTCCAAACAATTGTTAACAGAGTCTTCAGATAAAGAACAAGGCACATGAAAGTACAGAACTGGAGCTGTTATTAATGAATTTTTTGGCAGATCTTGGGAACATCTTTGCTCACCAGTAAAGCACCTCGTAGGTTGATGCCAGTTTCTGTAGTCACATAGTAGGATGCCTGTAGGAATGTTCTCTGCAAGATAAGAGCCAGGAAGAGAAGAACTGCCAAAACATAAACATTCCTGAGGAATTCCTCTGAGGAAAGATATGAATTTGATGGATCCTTCACCTGAAAAGAAATTGAAAAAAATGATGAAAGTGGCATAGGAGGGACTATATGTTCTTGGGACTCTGGAAACAAGGAAACTTAGTCATTGCACTAAAATAAAAATATTGATGGTATTATGAGAAAGGTATAGAAATCAGAATTCTCACGGTCCTATGTATCAAAATAGTTTGAATACAAATGAATACTAAGTTCATGTTCCAAACACTTAGGATCTTAACTTTTAGCAGTTCTAAAATGAATTTGGAAAGGTACAATGAGATCACTGTGTCTGCCTTATCATTGCTTTCTCCATCAATTTCTGATGCTACACAGTAAAAAATAAAGCTCATTCCAGCTGCACCACAAAAAAAAGCTGCAAGAAAATATTTTTTATTATAGGGGATTAACTACTTGTGTTGTATTTGCATATTATGGAAATAATTCCCTCCAGAAATATAATCTTTGGTACCTGTGAATTCTGAATAAAATAAGAATATATATGCCAGTATTCCCCACAAAGTGAGGTTTAAATGCCTCAACAGGGGGAAAAAATATCTTCTTTAAATAATATTTTTTTTCATTTTCTAGTTTTATGTTCACTGTTCTGCTCTATTTCAGGCAGAAAAAGAAACAACTGTACCAAAATACTGCAAGGAAGGCTGCTCCTTTGGTATTTCCGATCCAGCTGGAAGCAGGACATACTCAAATCTTAACAAAAAATACAGAAGAAGGAAAAAGCCTGTTCTACTGAAATACTCAGCCTGATTCTGAGATAAAAGATTTGGGAAATAAGGAAAGTAAACCATGTATTTACCCTCTTGAAGATTCCTTCATCACTCTGAATTATGGTTACCCACCATGAAACTTCAGGCAGGAGAGGTGCTCAGAGCCATCCAGGCTCACCTTTCTGCTGTGACTCCAGCCTCTCCACACTACACACTCCTTCCTGTGCCACAGGCAGCTGACACTCAAAAGTTGTGTATAAGCACCTAACTGTTTTCAAAGCTCCAATGTCTGTAAACCACCTAAATCCCACTGAAGTAGCAGGACTAAGTGGCTTAACCAGCCCAGGATGAGGAGTTGCTTAAGTGCACTACTGGTCAGATAAATATATTTGAAAACTTTTAACATTCTGCTGCATTTAACTTCCCCATGTTTACATAGTGGAGATATTAATAATAAAATAATGTTTGCATATACCTTTTTCAATGTACATAGAGTTCTTATGAATTAAGGGGGAATAAGCATAAAATTAAACTAATTCACATTACTTGAAACTGGAGAGAATTTGAAGGAGAAGCACATAATAGCAAGAACAACCAAGTGAAAGTTTATCAAACTCCATAAATTAAAAGCAACTGCATTCTGAAATGTATCCAAGAGAAATAGTGACTGTCACCAAGCCAGACTCTTGGAGCAGTTTCAAGTTCTCCAATGATTTTAATCTTCCCTTTAGCCAGTGTTGATTTAAACTTTAAAAACCCCCACAACTGATACCACTACACTGAAGAGTACAAAAGACAATGTACAAGGTAGAGATTTTTAAATCTAAGATCCAGAAATGATAATTCTCAAACTAAAATACCTTCTTTGTTCAACATGCAAAAAAACCCCCCATTTTTGTGGCAAAATGTGCACTTTGCCGTTTAACTCTGTGACTCAAATCTAACACGTGGTGGTTCAAGGATGATAAAGAGCTTTATTTCATAAGCTGTACAATTAAAGTCTCATTCTTCAGTGCAATGGCTGAATGAAAGTCTAAAGCCAAATTCAGGCCATCAGTCAAGATAATGAATGTCAGAAACAAGCAGCCAAGGAGAAGATGTTTGAACAGTGATGATAGTCAAATGCTTTATCTGGAGGGGAAAATGTTATTCCATTACATACCTATCTGCTCATTCAAATACAAAACACTCACTGCATGAAGTGTGTGGAGACATTTCCATATAGGAAGACAGATATAGGAAAATTTCTTCACCATGTCCTCTTTGCTGTCAGCCAGTAAAATAATTTTACCTATACCTTTTCACTAGATACTAGTAAATGCTTCTTGTGATAGAAAATGTTCTGTAGCAGAGGCCTGCTCAGTGCTCAGACTTAGCCTTAAAAGTTCAGCCTCAATGAAACTTGAAAAGAGCTGTGAATTGCCATCTTTTGTGCATCTCTAGTACAGAGACATAGAAAGTTTTGGGTTGGAAAGGACCTTTAATGTCATCTAGTTCAAGTCCCTCCACCCCTCCAGTGAGCAGAAACATCTTCAACTGGGTTGCTCAGAGCCGCATCCAATCTAACCTTGAATGTTTCCAGTGATGGGGCAACTACCACCTCTCTGGGCAACCTGTTCCAGTGTTTAACCACCCTCATTATGAAAAATTTCTTCCTCATATCTAGTCTTAATCTCCCCTCTTTTAGTTTAAAAACATAATTCCTTGTCTTATGACAACAGGCACTGTTAAAAACAATGTCTCCATCTTTTTTTATAGGCCCCCTGTAAGAAATGAAAGGCCTCAATAAGGTCTCCCTAGAGCCTTTTGTTCTCCAGGCTGGATTACCCAACTCTCCCGGCCTTTCTTCACGACAGGACAAGTGTTTCATCCCTCTGATCAGTTTTGTGGCCCTCCTCTAGGTCCTCTCCAACAAGTTCATATCTTTCTTGTACTGAGTACTCCAGAGCTTAGCCCTCCAGGTGGGATCTTATCAGCGTGGAGAAGAGGGGTAGAACCCTACCGCTTTCGACCTGCTGTTGTGGTCAGAGGCTTTTCCCAACCCCAACGCACAGCATAAAGGAGAGGTTTCTGAATTGGAAGATAAAAACTAACAACTGCTTTAATAATAACAACAAATATAAATGAAACACGTATAAATATATACAGAACCCAAATACTGAACCGTCCCGGTGTCAGCTTCCTCTAACCCAAACCATAACACCTGCTGGCCATGTATATTTTGATGCAACCCAGGATATGGTTGGCCTTTTGGGCTGCAAGTGCACATTGCTGGCTCATATCCAACTTCTCATCTACCAAGAATGCCACTGTATCAAGAATGTAATTGAATTAAGTGTATGCTTTTCACCTTCTCACATGTCCCAATGCATTTCATCACAACAACAAGCACCATAATCTGTCACGAACAGGGAGTGACTGCTCTCAGCTTCCCAGGAGAAAACAGATTTCAGAGAGTTCTAATCTGTAAACAAGCCACAAATTGACAAATGGACTGAAACTAAGTAAAATTCTCACTTATCTTTGCTGCATAAATCCCTGAGGCACCATCAGTGTGTGTCCTGCCTGAAATGAGGAGGCACAGGTGGGGAGGAGCAAAAAAGTTGTTCCTCCTCCCCAGAACAGGAGGGATGACTCCACCAAGAGGCAGACAGCTGGGCAACTGGGGGAAGCCTGTGCTACCTGTGCTGCATTTGTACCAAAGACTTCCACTACTCTATAATTTGGCTGTTATAAAGTCTCACAAAAAAATTACTTAATTTGTTTGAAAGAAACAATAAAATAATGCAATGTTGATCATAAACATACAAAAGCATGCAGCCACACCCGAATATGAATCTAGGACTACTACCAAACAAAGTCTTTCAATCCATGTTGTCAGATTACCTTTTCTGTTGTATTTGTATTATTGGTTGTGTTCTGGAAGCCCTGGACAATACCAGAAATGCATAATGGCCCAGCAAACCCCAGCAAGTCAGCCAAGTAACGGAACGTACTGCTGAGAAGAATTGGTCGTCCGAAAGCGCTGTACATGGCTAACCATATGGAGGGACTCCGATTGGGCTGCTCTGCTACCTTTTTCTGGAAAATAGAGAAACAGATATCAATGCACCAGGAAGAGGCTTCCCTGGCTGTGTATGGCAACTTCCATTTCACAGAATCACAGAATCATTAAGGTTGGAAGAGACCTCTCATCAAGTCCAACCTACCACCTAAACCATGTCCCTAAGAATCACATCAATAAATTTTATGGATACTTCCAGGGACGGTGACTGCACCACTTCCATGGGTAACCTGTTCCACTGCCCTGTCTAGATGCCAAATGGTTCCTGATGGGTGTTTTGGAGTAGATGAGGTAGCAAATATGCTGTGGATATCAACAGATTTCAGGCAATCTTCACAGTAAATTCAAATTCTGCCTCTTCTTAGTAACTGCAGTTCCACACCTCTAAATGTGTGACGGTTCACTTTTCTGAACCGTCAACACAGGAATGCAAATGTAGTCATTGTCCCTTGTCACATGTGTGCTCAGGAAAAGGTCTGACCTTCCAAGCCCTTGCTCATATGGGTAATCTTAGTGTTCACAGTAGGTGTGAAACCACTTGATCCAGTAAAGGCTTCTGATATGAGAGAGGGATTGAATGAAAAACCACAGACAGACATCTACAAGAGCATACTTTAATTTAATTTATCTGGATTTTTTTCTATCTTATGGCTGCCTTCTGGGAACACACAGTCCAGCTTATCACTAATTACTCTGCTCAAGAAGATAAAAGTAACAGGTAGGTAAGATTAAATCAACTATGGGTGCTTCCTAGCCTTCAGTTCAGTAAATATATAAAATATCACAAGTCTTGCCCTAAACCACTAACCAGCAGATATCTCTGCATCTAGTCAAAGGAGTCCTAGTATTTCTAAGGTGTTTCAGTCTAAAGAAGAAAGAGTTTTACTTAATAAACTCCTGACCTGCAGAGTGCTTCCTTGTGCTTCAGGAAGCAGCTTTTGACACTTTAAAAAAGCCTCTGTCATTTTTCACATAGCATGGATGCCTGCAAGTTGTAACCCAAGTCAAGCCCTCTTGAGTGCTCCCAGAGACATTTTAAGTATAGACCAGTAATAACAACCTCCTATCACAGCAAATTAACCAAAGGAAAATAAGTCTGCCTGCACCCCACCTGGCTGCCTCATCTTTTTTCCTCATTTCTCTGTTTTTCCTTTTATGCCACTTCAGCAGGGAGATAGAATATGTTCATGGTGCCAAAAATGTACAAGTGTACAGCAGGGCCAGATGGCCCTTGGGTTTCTAGACATTAGGCCAGGCTGGTCATATCCTATGCCAAGAAGCTTAATAGAGAGAAATTAGCAGCATAGGGACAAACTAGAGTTAACATTTCAGAAGGTGAAGCAAAAGAATGAAACTGCTTCTTCAATGAGGGAAAAAGTCCAAGGGCCTCATGAGAGGCTCTGAACTTGTTGCCTAATGGATTTTGAGCTAGACTGTGCTACAGGGGCTACTGTCATCCTTCTCAAAAAAACAGTCTGCACTTTAACAGCTTGATAGGAGTTAAGCTAGCTTATTAGGAAACACATCTGCTGCCTTTTGGAAAAATGCACATGTTATTTTGGACATTCAGTTAGTGGTAAATTTGCTAAATGACAATGGTAAATCCTTATTTCTGGAAAACAACATGTAGCATGGAAGTGATATTAATATTAAATTGCATGATGCTCTGAAAAAACTACTTCTAACTAAAGAATTTTCAGCAATGAATGTATTCATAATGCTATGAACTGCTTGATGAAAATGTGAAAATAAAATCACAGAACAGAACAGTGAATTCAGATTTGTCACTGAAAAGTGTTAGCTTAGGTCTTGTGTCGGTGGGCAAATCTTCATATAGTTGAAGCCAGAAGAATTCTGTTTAAATAGTTGAATATGGATTTCAAGTGCTGTCCACCAACATCAAAGGAAACAAGAAAAGGTTGAACCCAGTGTTCACAGACTTCGTGGTTACAAAAGTGACAATATGCTATTTAGGAGAATACAGCAGTCATACAAAGTTAATCTCAGACCCACTAGTTTACACTCTTGTATGCTTGGGACACAGATTTAGAAAACAGGGATTTTGAGAAAACACTTACCAAAATTTAACCTAAATCTTTTCCCTCATGCTACTGTTAAGTAGAGAACCTCAGCTGGTCTCAATTTTCATAGCATCAGAAACAATAGCAAGACAACATCATTGTGAGCTGTCTTTAAGGCATTTTACAACACAGAATATTCCTGGTCATGTTCAGCATCTTTCATCAAGGCATGATAAGAAGGGATTGGAAAGGAATAGAAGCTTTCTTTCTGCAGGGCAATGGAACATAGCTGAAATCTTCTATCTCCAGTCACAGGCAGGGGTAACCCCACTTAATCCAGAGGGAGCTGGGGTGGTCCCCTCACCAGATGTAGAAGATTAGCGTAAAATACAACCTGGCAGCAGAGACAGTGACATATCATCTATTCTAGACTGCAGACCATGCTTCAACCTGAAGAATTTTCCTAATTCTGTGTCTGTTTTCTGACCCAACCATGCACAATCCAACGCATTTTTCCATGGGAGTGAACTGCAGAGAATTGCACAGCCTGGCTCTTGAGATTGGTGTTAGCCCTTTGGTTTACTTTATCTATGAAGTATCAATTTACTTTAGGGTTACTGCTTGTTTTCAAATATTAGCACAGATGTGCTAGAGGCTGTGGTAGTCTTGAGACTTTAAGCAATCACAGAAACCAAAATATTGAATGTAAGCCAGTTTTATAAACATAGGTGCATGTTACTGCATGGGCACATTTATGCAGGTGTTTGTATGTGCATGACATGCTGAAGAAAGATACCTGCTGAATGTTTGCATTTGTGAACATGAGCAATAGCACAAGTAATTTGCCTTTTGGTATCTGAACTGCATATTTGTGCAGGCACAGACAGTATCTGCAGATGTAAATGAGCAGCAGACAAATTCTGGCACTCAGACATCATGCCTGTCATTAAGAGTGGCACAGAGACTCAGATCCTTGGAGGCAGGTAGGTGTCTAGGTTCTTTGGTCTCTTCAAGCAGGATTTAGGCACCAAATACTTCTTTAAGGAGCTGGCCTAAGGGGTGAACTTCTCCTTTGCTATGAAAAGCTCATTTCCTGCCAATTAGTAATTTTCTGCTTAAAGCAGAAGAGTCTTGGTCTCTAATCTAGTCTCTGTAAGCATCAGCAACAAAATGAAAGAGACACAATCTAAATCTATTAAAATAGAAACAATTGTATTGATTATGTTTTGATTTCAGAGGGCACAGAAAGGAGCCTGCAGTTCTATCCTTTACTGGGAGCAATGAGCTTCTCCTCCTGGCTTCCCCTCAAATTGCAGTTCTAAACTGTAAACTGCATGGAAACATATCTGGTGTGTACAGGAATGGGATTTATATGCTTTTGTCCTATGTGCTACAGGTTCCAAAGTAGTCTCTGAACGCCTGTATTCTCTCAGTTTATGCTTGAAAATTGATATGTATGGACAAATCAGGGAGGAAGGATCTCAAATCCTTTCTCCTTTCTGCAAAACAGAAATCTTTCTCTTTTCAGCAAAAGTTGCCATCAAATAGCATCGTTTTGCCAAAATGCACCCAGAAGTTTCTCCAGAGCTCCTGCCCTTTCCAGTGAGTTTGCCCAACCTTAGTTTTGTAGTGGGTCTGGCTGGGATAGAGTTAATTTTCTTCTTAGTAGTCCATATGGTGCTGGGTTTTGGACTGGTGACTAAAAGGCTGTTGACAAGACACCAGTGTTTTGGCTGTTCTTGATGTGTGTTTTTGGCTATTTCTCTTTCTGGAGAAATAAAGTGAAGTTGAGTGCTTCCAGCTGAAACTGTGGACAGAATGTTCTCTAATTTAAGATGGTGACACAAATAGCTAAGATTTAAATGAAGTTTTCACTTTTAAAATGAAGTCTAGTGGTTAGTTGTTATGGTTTTAGCTTCCAGTTGCTAAAGTTGCTTCTCAGTCTGGCAACTCTCCCCTGCTGTAAATTCACATAAAACCAACCGTTGGATTGGAACTTCCTAGGAAAAGTTTCCTTTTGGAACAAACAGTCCTAAGTTAAAAATTCCTAAAACTAGGGTTTCATGGAAGGACAAAAACTTCCAAGTGATACTATAACTTCTAAGGCTAGTGACATGAACATTTTTGGTTACCTTTTGTTCCTCATATGCTTCTTTGAGACAAACGTAGTTTGTCAGTGCTCTCATTGCAATTGGAAGTTTCCCAATTGTCTTCAGGTCCACAGGTTTCTTGTGAGCAGATATAATAAGAGTGTTCATCCACCAATAAGTTGCCTTTGATAGCAAGTTGACAAATGGCTGCAGAAACCTCACCCCCAGATCTTGCAGATCCTCTGGTGGCTTTACTTTCTGAGGGTTCATGAAAAAAACATACCTCTGGAAAGGAGAGAATAGATAGTATATGCTCAGACATTATCTTATCAAGGGTAATTTTTGGTAAAATTATGTTTACTACAGTTATAGTGTCAAATTTGCATTTAACAGTAATTACACATTGAATTTAGATATCAATTCATTTGCATATAAAAGGAGCATTTCCATCTTGACAGCCCAACTGGAAAGAAATTGAATTATATGGGGTGTGGACAGAACTCTTTAGCCTGCCACTACCACCTATCTCTATCTGAACAACAAAAGAAAAAACTTAGCTTATACTGCATAGATTGCATGCACACACACATACTCATAGATTGCATATATGACTTAGCTTATACTGCATAGATTGCACGCACACACATACTCTTAGATTGCATATATGTATCTACACAAATATGTATGTACTCCCTGTGTGCATACATAAACACAGGCACATGTACACATCATGTCCAGGGGACACATCAAGGATATACATCTTAAAGAGGTGCCAGGTCATGTTACTTTCTATAGAATTAACCAGACATTTACATCTAAGCTAAACTTGAGTCTAAAGTTGACACAAGCCAGAGTTACTGGGACTAAAGAACCATCTTCATCCCCAAGATACTATTGATATTTTTATAGATCCTGATGAAAAAAACCCATACCCTAACTCGAATGACATTGATTTCCACAGCCATCAGCAGCCCATAGAGAATGACCATAATTCCAGTGATGCAGAAACGCAGCTGAGAAAAAGGCACACCATCCTGGCAGTATCTGACAAGCTTGATTGTTTTGGTGACAAAGGCCATTATCCAGTAAAGGAAGAGAGCTGTAGAACAGATGCACAAGCATAATGAAAAAAAAAAAAATTAAAAAAACCCCAAACAAACAACCACAAAAAAACCCCCAAAATAAAACCAAACCAACACCCTCCCCACAGCAGTGCTGCAGAAGTTTTCAGTCTCTCAAACAGAAATATTCCATGGCTTTGTGCAATGCCTCTACATCACCAGCCTGCAAGTTGTCAATGTGTAATGTCAGCCAAAGTCAGGAATTCATATTCAAGAGATCTGCTTTGTACATCCTTTTCCCAAGTGAATTTTCTTTCCTGGACCATCACCCTTCAAAGAGATCCACAGTGGTGGGTCTTCATACAATTACAAAAGTCTACTGAAGGTGATCTGAAGGGGAACTTTGTTATTACAATGAAGTAAAAGTCATTTCACTTGACAAATAGGATATTGCCTCTTTAAAAAAGGTGAGTGCATCCCAGGTGGGCATATGAAAACATGCTTATTTTGAAAGACAGTTCATATAGTGTAATTACATCCTGCATCCTGACCTGGATCTGTCAATGGCTTGTTCACGTTGTTGAGTTATAAGTAACATGGACAGCATACTCTTTCATGTATAAAACAGTATGCTGCATGGTCCAGTAAATTCTTCTCACCATTTTCTGAATGAGACAGTGAACTGTATCAGAATCAGAATCAATTGCAATTGTATCAAGAACAGAATCAATTGCAAATGATGCTGAGGAGCAACAGTCATCTGCACAGGATGGTTTGTGGCCAGATTACTATTAGAAGTGGCCTTTTAAAATATCCCGTTTGAATTATGACAAGTTTTTGTCATTTGCCATTTGCCAAAATAATGAGCAGTGTTAAAAAATACCTAAAAGCTTGTGCTGGAAAGACAACAAACATACAGTGTTTTTCCTTTTGTGATCATCTTTTAAAATAGTTTTCAGCATGTACCTTATAAAAGGTGCAGTGACATGTACTATAATACTAGTTCAAAGAGCAGAGAATTCTTGCTCTCTTTTTTAATATTCACACATATTTCACCACTCTCTTCAATCTACACAAGCTGACTTTGGTTTAACTATTGAGTTTTTATAAGAGTACATAAATATCAGACTTAGACTTACCCAACAGCAACTTTGGAAAGTTAGATGTTTCGATATTATGGTAATAGACTATGGATACAGTAGCAGCCACAAATCCCATTATAGCTGGTAGGAAGAGATGCAGATGGCGAGATTTCATTTGTCTGAAAATAAATAGGGTATAAATTAATGAATTTAGTGTCTTTTTTCACCATTGTTACATTCCTAGATGCTTTGCTAATCTATTTAAGAGGACAAAGATGACTCTTGTAGAGACAGAAAGATTTTTTCCATGTGAATGCTTTAAATTTTGTCAATATTTACTTGACATTGCAGCCTGAGAGGAGAATAACAAAGTGCTAAGAATGACTGTTTCATCTTCACCACATTAAAATCCAGACAGTTCATCAAATGATCCCTCATCTTCTTGGGGGAAAAACTTACTAGCCAGCCCATCACACATTAACTTTGTACACTAATGAATGCAAGTAGTTTGGCTATTGACCAAACACCTTCACTTACGTATCAGAAACTATGCCCTCTGCTATTTCACACACATGTACGAACAGGAGGGTGAATGTCAGGATCCAGCGCAAGTTGTGTCCAGGGAAGTGCAGCCAGGTATTGTGGTGAATCTGGACTTTGGAGCTTTGGCTTCCCCAGCCTGGAAAACAGTAGTAATAGTAATGAAAGAGAAAGGTTATCACATAGCCAGCCAGTGAGGGATCTGGTGATCAATTCCATATTCTTAGGTCACATTTGATACTATATCATTGACACAAAATCCCTACGAGACTATGGGGGATATTGTTTCCAATAAGATGGCTCAGGATGACCTGAGAAGCAGCCCTTAATTTAGATCTGACTCTGCAGACAACAGACTTCTCTAAGAGAAGAGACCTCTGGACAAGAACAAACATTAGAAAGCCAAAAGAAACATATCAGAGTTTCATCCTCAAACAAAAGGGACTGACAGATCTTAAGTGAGGGTGTCATTGTGATTTTCCCAGTCATAGACAAGAGCAGGCAAAGGTTCCAATTGATAAAAAAAGTTGCATTTTCCAATGAGGCCTCAAAGATATAAGTTTACTTCAAGCCACTAAAATTCATAATCTCTGTCTCAGGCCTGCCTGGGAGAGCTCTCTTAAGGGATGTTAAGTGGCAATTTCCCAGTCTCTGGTCCTCAGGCACAGCCCAGCCTCCATGCCTGGTGCATTTCTGGCTTATTAAAGATCCCAACACAGGACCAGGACTCAGCTGATTTAATCAACAAATTAGTCTTGAAGCCTATTTCCATGTCATCACATCAGATAGCACCTATCCTTTTCAGGCAAGATCCTCTCTGAAGCCAGTAACTTGGCAAGAAAGAGGGCACCAAGGATGTGAGGGATGTGACAGTGCTGAGGGGAGCTGAAGACTGATCAGAGGCTAGCTTCTCATGATGGTGAGTCTTGTCCTCTATGATGCTTTGGCCTCTGTCCATTCCCACCCTGGTACCGAGCTGTGTTGTGTAACCCAGCCCAAATAGCTGTACGTGTCCTTCTTACTATTAAGACAATTCCTGGAATTTCCTGAAGCCCATAGAGAATCCCAAGAACATCACAATTTTGGAAAGTAAAGAAAACAAAGCAAAACAAAAGGTGTTGAGCTAGGACAGTGAGCATTATATCTGTTTCTTCCAGCAACTACAAAATTGAATTCAAAGTCCAGAATATGTTTTCGATACACAAAGATGCAGCATCTCATTGTGCCAAAAGGTTCATCAGCTCACTCAGAATCACATAAACCAGAGCTCAGGTTTAACCATTCATGGAAATTGTCAGGATTTCACCATTTCATGCTCGTTTAATATGCAACCTACTGCTGGATCAATATATTCTTTCTTCTCCATATCTATCTCAAGCATTTTCTATAGTTGCCTGAGTTTTTCCTAGTCTAATGTTGCTTGCTTTGACCTTGGTCCTATCTTTGTCCCTTCCAAGCTGTTTTACGTTTTTATTTCCTCTTTGCCCATATATCTGCACAAACACAGTTCATTACCAGTTTTTTGGGTTTGGAGTCAATCAATACTGTGGACTCCAGTTGGCTTTTAATGCTCTGTTCAACAACTACTTGTCCTGATAATCAAGGTACAAAATAGAAAACAAAGATCTGCATATATACATAACATACACACATACATATATATACATAACATACAATTTAAGCTATTATGTTTTTTTTCCCAAAAACATTTTTAGACAATAGAGGGAATTTTTAGAGGCTGCAATACTATTACAAAATTAATTGATTGATACCTGTAAAAATATTAAAGCAGCCTGCTACAACTCAATGCATAACAGAATGTTGTAAAATATTATCTCTGCTCTCAGATCTTTCATAGAATTTCCATCAAACACATCTGCAGAAAGCCCTGTAATTCAAGGGTGACTTACATCTTATCTCAAAGAAAGAGCCAGCACTGACATAAAGATCCAGCACTGTTGGAGAGAGTTCTCCATGACCCTTGGGTTTTTCTCCTGTCTTTAGTTATTCTTCCATTAGAACTTGCTTCTTATTCCCTTGCTTAATTATTTAATTAGTTTTCAGTCACTAGATCTTGTTATATCATTGATTGCTAGGCAGTGAGTGTCTTAGCCTCTTAGCCCACAGGTTCCTGTAGCTTATTATTCAATCACTTCAAATTCTTTTTGCATAATGGAACTCCTTAAATCACTAGTTTGAATATAGTCCTAAAAACAAGTATTTCTTTAGGAAGAAATTTATTACTGTGTGTATACATGACACCAGGAAGGTAATATGGACAAAGGGACATAACATTTCTCATGCAATTGTCAGGAGAATTTTTTTTTAATACTTATTAGCTTTTTGATGGTTATCTTTTTATCTCCTACAATCAGTTATGTCATTTTTGACAGCTCTGGAAAAGCATTAAATTATATTTATTTCCTTCCTACAAATAGCTACACAACTATAGAGAAAAAATATCATTACAGTACTAGTTTAGATGGGTTTTTTACAAGAATAGGTAAGTTAGAGACACTCCACCATCCTAAATTCCTCCAGAGATGTTCATAATTTTTTATTTTCATATCTGTAGAAAAAGATTACTTCCTTTACTTCTGTTTACAAATGTTGGCAAAAGAAATAATTATTCTGTTTTAAGTTTCCTACACTTCTAGACTTAGATCCAAGTTGCACATATTTGATATTCCCTGAAATTCACTTAACTTGAAAGGAATACAGACCCACTGTCCTAATCTTCTAATATCTAATAATAACAAAGGCTTTAGGTTGCCAATTTCAAATCCGAAGGAAAAAATCTCCATAAAGAAATTTCAAAGTACTTAGATCTGATTTCTTTGGCTCTTATATATCATTTTATGCTCCTTAGTTCAGATTTCTGTCTAAAATTCCCACCATTTCAAGAGAGGTGGCTTTGGGACCTCTGGATCAAGCCATTCTCTCTCTTCTGTTTTAAAACTAATAAATAGAAACCATCCAGCAGTTTGCACCATAGGCCTCGGAGCATATATACATGACTGACTATAAATATATGTTCAAGTCTTCATAGGATTGCACAGCTCCATGGAATAACTCACCAATGAACAAAATGGGGAAGGTGATAAACAGCAAGAAGACATGAGGAACCAAGTTGAGAGCATCCACAAAGCAGACATTTCTTAGGACACCAGCGGTGATGTTGTAGGCTGAAGCATTGTCGTTACCACAAAACGCGAGCCTCATCATTTCCAGGACTTCTGACTACTACAAAAAAAGAGAGAATACCTGACTACCAAACCTGCTAACATTCCCTATAGCTAAACAGAAGATAAATGAAATAGACACAGGAGGAGCACTCTGAATAACCCATGCAGAATAATTCAGTTGTATTTTGAAAATGCTTTAGAGTCTTGTTAAGTATAAGCACATGAAAATGAAGGCTATGCTTATAGTAAATGTACAGGTTACATATTAATTAAAGTACCTATGAAAAGTCAAATGCATATAAGCTGACTACTGTGTGTTTCTGATTCATTGGTGATCCAATATTCTCTATGCAGCGTCTCTGTTCATAAAATTTCTTGCACTAAATTTTCAGTGCAGGCTCTGAACCCTTGATATTTGTAATCTGGCAGTTTTGCATTCACTGTTTTTTAAACACCTCCAGGAATGGTGACTCCACCGCTTCCCTGGGCAGTCTGTGCCAATGCCTAACAACTCTTTCTGTGAGGAAATTTTTCCAAACATACAATCTAAACCTCCACTGGTGCAACTTGAGGCCATATCCTCTTGTCCTCCCACTGATAACCCAGGGGAAGAGACCAACTCCTCCTAGCTACAACCTCCTTTCAGGTAGTTGTATATAGAGAGGTCAGGTCTCAGTGAGCCTCCTCTTCCTGAGACTAACCAAGCCCAGTTCCCTTAGCTGCTCCTCATAAGACTTATCCTCCAGACCCCTCACCAGCCTCGTTGCCCTTCTCTAGACACACTCCAATGCATTTAAAAACACATAGATGTGGTACTTAGGGACATGGTTTAGTGACATGGTGGTGATAGGTTGAGAGTTGGACTTGATGATCTTAGAGGTCTCTTCCAACCTTAATGATTCTGTGTGATATTTTGTATTTCTTCATTGTCCCATATCACATAGGTATTGAAGATTGCACAGGCAGAAAACCAGCATTTATGCTTGATCCTACAAATCCTTATGCATGTGCTTAGCCTCATCTAATCAGATCTCTGACTTCCATTTTTTATGAGATTTATGATTTCTTATGAGATTATCTTTGTATACCAAGACAAGCTGAAGCATTCATTCTTCCAGAGTGTGGGCCATAGTATGACCTAGAGTTATGACTAGCTCCTGGCTCTTTTCAACCTGTGCATGGTTTATTTAATCATTCTGCTTATAGGGAGATGAAAACAGATAGAAACTAAAATGTTTCCTTGATGGTTTCTTTACCGTAGACATACACACAGCAACACAGTGCTGTGGTATATGTTGTATAAACTCATTTTCTCACATCTTTTTTTTCAAATATTACATACTGAAAGGGAAAGAGTATTTTTAATTCAGCAAATATATGTATACTTTGGTGAATGCATCTTTCTGCAACAACATTGTCATTAATGAGTTTTGTGGAATCAACACAACATAGACATGCAAAAAATGCATGAACACAATTTAAAAACCAAAGCTAGTTGAATGGGGAGAAAAAAAGCTTTCCTTCTTTCTTCAAACAGTTCAGATGAGTTCTATGAGACTAGTTGTTTAAACAATATAAGTGTAACTAGGTAAGCATAAACTACTCAAGGACTCTGTTAGAGAGAACGGAAAGATATAGATCACCAAGAGAACAGAGTTCAGAGGCACTTTGAAACTCTGCTAAATCCTTTTTGTGCCTTTAACTAACTTCATGCTGGAACAGAAAAACACAATCCATATTGCAATACAGTAGTAAAACTTGTAAATGGGTTTAATTGAAAAGAATGTGAAAAATGCAGTCCCTTTTCCAAACACATCAACAATTTATGGTCTAAGATTTGCCAGAAGTTAAGCATAACTCCCAGTCGTATGGTGGAACACATACTGCAAATATACATGCACATACTTACTCTGGTGCAGAGCTGATGGGCAACCCAACCAATCTTTAGCACAGCACAGTTTGATGGAGAGTTTGGCCCATGCTCTATAATACAGTGATATGACCATTATCATTCTATAATTTTATTTGGATGTAAAAATTCATAAGTGCATATTAGTAGTAACATAAAAGAAACACTGTGTTGATATGAACTTTGTCTGAATAGACTGAGGAGTTATCAGTAAACAAATATGGAACTTTCATAAAACCTACAGAGGGATTCTTCGGGTTTAATTTGTAAAATCCTGACATGTCTCCTTTAAGAGAAACTTAATGGTAAAGATCATCTTTTGAAAATCAGATGTGTTGTTTCCTCATTTTTATCAGAGGTCAGAAGTCCAAGGGAGTTCTGCTGGGAATTTTCCTCCCTTTCCCACAAACAGGACTCCTTCTGACACAGTGGTCTAGTGGTTGGATTGGTATCGAAAGGCAGAAGGATCCTGGGTTCAAATGAGCACTGAATCATTGAATTCCAGTGTAATTTTTGGCTTCTAGTCAAAAATAAATCTGGGAGAAAGGATTGAAACTGCATACAAGAGAAGCTAAGGGAACTGTTGGTTTTTGTCTATTTGTTTGGGGTTTTTTTCTATTTTTCTAGGAGGGAAAAGGAATATAGGCAGTAGAGCTTTCTGTATTAACTGCATGGAGAGGGCTATCTGCTAGCTGGGGCCTACCATCAGTTTGTAAAGGTTTCATATCTCATCTCAGACACTAGTCCCTAGAAGATTCTTTCAAGAATCACATCTGCATCTTCACCTGTGCTGTGCTTCGTTTTGTGATGGAGTGTGTCCAATATCACTCTCTTAAAACTAACTGTCATTTGCATGTTGGCAGGGCTGAGGAGAGAAATATTCTGGTCCTATTGTTAATATTGAAGTATAGAGACGGTCCCAACACACTGAAGATAATTTTCAAGAGTAGGCATGAACAATCTATTCACAATATTTTTGTTACTGGTTCATTTAAAAAAAAAAGTAGAATTTAATTGTCTTCTCTCAAAATGAGAGAGAAAATCACGTCTAAGTTGGTTAGTTTGATAAAAAAAAAACAAAAGCAGAAAATAAATTAAAAAATGCATTGTCAGTGAAATGGAATAGGGCAATTGGCAATAAATAACTAAGTTATTCAATCAGGAAACACATCATTATTGATTAGCACAATCAGTGACCATGCTCATTAAACCTCCACAGACTTAAAATCTCTCAAAGCATTCTGATCAGTGTTCTGATGCTGTGTGACCCAACACATCTAGCTTATGATTTGGCCTTATAAAAAAAGTGCACCTGTCTAGCAGCACCCACTTCAGGACACACCTCTAGAACAGTGTGGCACTGATGGAGAATAGAAAACATAAGAACTGTAGAAGCATTAATATTCCTGTGATCCTTCACTCCTTTCTTCCATCAATTTATCCATCCTCACTGTGCTAGAAATGAACGACTGGAAGTGGAGGACTCATGTTCTACATCTGTTGATGTATGCCAACTTTCATAAACACTTTCTGGTGTTTACACAGACTGGCTGCTAGTAGTTCTCTGTATCTTCAAGTGTGCTGTATGGAAATTCACTGCAGTACATTAGAGCTCCAAGAAATAATTTATCTCCAGTGTGCCTCACAGGAAACAAGAAGCCACTCCATCATTCCGTTCCCATCCATTTCTGGTGCAGAAGGCAGATCCAGATACCCTCCACAGTTTTGCCCATGTCACTCAAACCACTGAGCCTTGCTCTGTCTTTTGGAAAACTTGCATACATAGAAGATGCACTGGTGCACAGGCCCTTCACCCCAGGCACAGAACATGTCATGCAGTTTCTACTTCTTTGCTCAAATTTCACAGATAAGGGAAATATAATGGATCACACTTCACTGACAAGTAAGGGAGGACACTTTGCATATACAAATGGGACTCCCATTTACTTCAGAGCTGAGTTAGACACTATTTTCTGCTGCATCAGGGCATGTCTCCAGAAGCTCATTTTCCTTGACCTCAAAGTTTAACAAGCTGTGCTCCTTTCCAAAGGACAATAAGAAAAGTCCCTAACGCAGACGAACAAGTTCTTCATTCCTATAAAGAGTATGCAGCATTTTACAACAATGTTTATGCAGCTCCATCAAAGTTAACAGGAGTTGGACCACAGCAACTTTCCAGATGTAATTGTTCATCCAAAGAAACAGTGTAACTTTCAGTCTCCTTCAAAGGAAAATTTGATAATATAATGGTAAAATTTCTAATGCCAACAGTCAGATCCCATGCTTGCAAATTTCTGCATAGCTACAGATGAACACATTCTTTGGGCTGCAAACAGTGCAACTGTCTTGAACGTGAAGCTTGTTCAAGAGCTTCAGACTAATCTGCGGGTCTAAATTGCATTTTTAAGGAGTATTTCAATATTTGGAGTTAAGGCTAAAGAGATCTTTAATGTCTAATAATTCTGAAGAGATGTAAAGGGCCTCAACTATACTGAATTATAAAGAGTTCCTGTTCTGGAAATCACAGAATCATTAAGGTTGGAGGAAACCTTTAAGATCACCAGGTCCAACATCAACCTACCACCACCATGCCACTAAACCATGTTCCTAAGTACCACATCTATATGCAGATATTCACTGAAAAAACTGAGCGTGGATATGACGAACATTTGGAAGGTCTTGACTGTAGATAACCAGTGAAAGGCAGAGTGAAAAAGCATCATTCTTTCCTCTTCTATAAAACCATAAGATTTCATTCCATGAAACAAAAATATGAAATGGAAGAACAGCCAATTTAGGAAAACACATGAAGAATTGCAGTTGTGCTTACTGTTGAAAAAAACTGCTGCTGAATTTAGAAAGGAAGATGGAACAGTCTTATGGTTGATCAGAGACTGAACTTGATTCCCTTAATATGAATGAAACTATTCCTTCATTAGCTTTAACTCCTCTAATATGCCAATGCTGGCCTTCTGCCAGAACTAGATCTGTAGAGAGGTGAATAGACATTATCTTGCCTATGTGAGGAAGCGCTGCATGTTTCGCTCAATGCTGAGCACTGTGCAAGTATGGAGTTAAATACACTGAAGACTTATTTTCCGAAGACACCAGTTGTTGATCATTGCCAAAGACAGAATGCTGACCACACCAAAAAAGCCCAGTCTAACTCTTTAACATGCTGAAGATCCTTGAATAAGCCCTAAGCAAGTCAGAATCAAGAGATGACTCAAGGTTTCCCACAATGCAGCCAGAGGTGATTTTCTCCTTACCAAAGATAAGGAGGCAGACTTTTTAGGCTACAATAAGCATGCAGGGTGAGATTAAAGAGGAAAACTGGGCTGCAGAGCCACATGAGTTGAAATTTGAAGAGACTTCTTTTGGCAAGGGATGGAAGAGATAAATATAGTTATTGCTGCAACTCAGTGAAGTTACCACATTCTGTAGCAGCAGTTGGCCCACTACACCTGCCAAGATGCCTTCCTCAGTAACAACAGCAGCAACACAAAGCTGGGCTCCCTAGAAATGTACATAGGTGAATTAAGCAGTAAAGGCAGATGGTTTTATCATCCTCACCAGTCTGCTGCTATAGGCAGCTGCCTGTTTCTCTGTAGGCTACATAGTCTAGTAGAGACCCACGTAAATATTACTTCAGTCTCAGAATTAATGGTCTTAATCACCATGGTGCTGTTCCCAAGATAAGAAGCCCTGCTCACAGTAAGCTTGACATCAGTGCTGAGCTGTTGCAGTTGCCATACTTCAATTCCAAAGTTGGCTCATGCAAGACTGTCTCAAGGACCCAATAGTCATAGGGCATAACACCAGAGAAATGTCCACAAGTTTCTCAGCAAACCTTTATCTAATGGTCCCAAAGTCAGGGATAGTCACTGGAAAGCAAAGGCCTCTTCTCATGTAGATTGACAAGAACTTTTCTCTAAGCTGATGTTCAAATTGGAATCTTTGAAGCTGAAGGCTTCTTTACAGGCAGGTGGTTTTGTCTAGTGAACAGCAATGTCTGCAAAAAATGGGAGCAGTCTGACTGACACATAAAAACAATAAAATTCATGACCCAAACATGAATATTCAGGAGAGGACAGATGAAAGGGTAGCAATGTTTTGAAATCTGTTGGTCATCTGAAGTTATTGTAGTAGCAGCCGATCAGAATAGCTCTTGAGATCCTCATATACTCATTTAAGAAGACAATGTTGCTCATAGTTACTACAAAAAAATGGCTTTCACAGAGATAATTTCCATTTCTGTTGAATACAGTAGGCCACCATATTATGCTTGGGTCATTACACCAAATTGAGTACATCACAATATGCTTGCTTCATTACTAATTATAGCAAGAATATTATACTTCATAATAATGTCTTCAAGCATACTAGGTTTAACCTAGCCTTGCAGGGAGGGGAAATGCAGTGATGTGATGAAGATCATCCAGTAACTAGCATGTGCTAGCTGGGGGTACCAGCCACATTCGGCACCCCAAGAGTGGTGCCAAGTAACAGGTAATTTATTGTTTTAACAGTTGTAGGCTGGAAGGCCTTTGTCCTTCAAAGTTATTCACAAATTTCTCACTTTAACTCCAGACTTCACAAACTCTAGAACTGGGAGAGATCTTCAGAGGTGTTTTTGTCTTTCTCCCTTTGAAAATGGCCTTTGCTGAGGGGTCAGCTACAAGCTAAAGCCAAGAGCAAACTTCAGAGAGGAGCGGAATGGAAGGAACAATCAGGAGGACAGGCCTATTATGGTGCTTGTGGAAGGCAAATTTCAGCTCTCCTTTGCATTGTTTGGGAGTCTGATTCCCTGCTGGTTTACTTTAATGAGGATGTGAATTACCTGAACAGCAGTTCACCCTGCAATGAAATAGTTAAAAAAACTTAAGTTGTTTAAGCTTTTACCTTTGCATGCTAAAATCCTCATCACTGGCAAGTTGAGACTGTCTGGTTTTGGGCTAAGGTGCACAGACATAGTTGTAATATAATCAACAATAAACAGTACAAAAGAGATTCAGGGATAAATATTCATTAGGAAGCAGAAAAAGGGTTGGGGAAGAAAAAAATAGGATTAAGTAGTAAACATTAATATGAGGTAGCATTAAACTTACAAATTCCACTTTAACAAGTATAAAGGGGATACTCAGAGCAATAAGCCAGTTCATGAGATATATTTTCCATCAGCAACTGTGAAGAAAACAATGAGAAAATGGAAGATTATATAAATTTCCATAAAAAATGAGAACTTCCTCCCTAAATGCTAAACTGTAAGAATTGTAATTAAAGACATTTTAATTACCTTAAGGTCTTTTTAAGTGGTCTTAAAAGTCTTTCTATTGAAGAGTTTCATCTTACAAGGATTATCACTGTCTTTGGCATGCTCTGCAAGATACTTATGACTATTAAGAAAAGAATACAAATGCACTCCTCAGGTGTACCTTGTTTGGGCAAAATCAGAATATTTTGAAAAAACCACATTTATCTCAGTAGTTCTGTTGCCCATATTTAAAAAAAATATAAATGAATATCTACAATTACTAATTAAAATATATCAGCTTACAGAGCATACTTGGGTCTCAGTTCAGGCGGTTTAGAGTGTTTTTTTGTTTTTTGGTCTTACAAATAATGTGCATTATGTGCCCATATAAGCATATGCACATGTATATATAAATACATATAGATGTGTACACAGACATGCAAAATGAAGAAAGCACCCAGAGTTTTACAAAAGTAGTTCGTTCTTATTTTCTGAATAATTAAGTAACTACAAAAGCAAGAATTTATCTTTCTTTCCTGAATTTCAGAGGGAAAGTTTTAAGTAAGGACAAATCATGAATTTATAGGAATGGAAGGCCTAACTGCCACAAATTTAATGTTAGTGCACTGAATCTTTTTCTTTTCTAGGTATAAACCTGCTAGTTTGTTCTTACCTTCCTAAAAGCACTGGACCCAATGCAATCTATGTGATCTAAAGTCTGTGCACTGTTTGCAAAGAGGTAATGGCAAAGGCACTGTCCCTTTAAAATCTATTTTGTTCAAAAAGACCCTGTAGACAATATGTAAAGGAATATTTTCCTTTTATTCCTATTTCAGCTGTGACTATCTATTCTAGCTCAACCCCACTTCCTTGATAAGCACTGTCCCAGTTACCTTGGGCCTTAAGGTGATGAATTACCTGATATTGGTCAGCATTCACATCAGTAACCACCCTACACCAGCAGCCTGATCCAAACGTTACTGAAATCTATGCAAAGAATCTCATTGACTTCGGTAGGTTTTTGGATCAGGCTCCAAACACAGAGAAAGACACAGCAGTGGTGTTAAACAGGCTCCTGACACTGCAAAGCATTTCACACAATCATCTGCAGTGGTCTCACATATCTAAGAGTTTGCGGCGTTTTTTTTTGTTTTTTTTTTTTGTGGTCTTTTTTTGGTCAAGCTTCTGAACAGAATGCAATTTCCAACCTCAGCATGCTACACTGCCTGCTGTAAAACCTTCAACTCCACATGCCAAGACAGGACTGTTTAAAAAAAGCAACGTAACCCTGTGAACAGCAGCAAAGAAAACATCAGCAGGAGGGGATGGTAAAGGCTGAGAACGCCTGCAGATGGAAAAGGAGAAGGAGAAAAAGAGATTGGGGTTGGAATCCCAGGAAAGAACGAGGAGCAGCCCTATCCCACAGATATAAAGGGAAGAAAGAGGAGGAGGTGGTTAGTGGGAGATAATGGGGGGAGGGTCATCGCATGCCCCGTTTGCTTGCTGAATGTTAGATCAAACTCTGCAGCTTACCTTTGTCAACACAAAAACCCAAAATACCAACCCAAACTGTCACTCGGTTGTGCTATGTGATCAATATCATCCCGGTGGCAGGATTTTCCTCCACTTAGTGAAGCAGCTCCAAGTCCTGGTGTGGATTATTTTTAGGCTGGTGATGGGAAGATCAGCTGCTGCCTCCTATCGAGTTTCCAAAGTGCACAAACTCTTCTTGTCTTTCTCATACGCTGAAGGGGGCAGGAAAATAGGAAGAGACAGGCAAGCAAAAAGCACCAATTTTTTGTCTCCTGAAGTTACAGTCCTCTGGGATTTCTTCTGCTTTCTTTTATTTTCATTTTTCTCTGGCTGGAATTTTAAGATTCCAAGAGGCTGCATTACAGCACATGGGTTATTAGCAGACTCTGAAGTAATTGATTGAGACAAGGTAGTCTAACTTTTGGCAGGATTGTGGACTTTCAGCTTTTGATTTCTTTTGAATTAACCTTGGATAATTTGAATTAGACAACATAATTTTGCACATCATCCATCATCTTGAACAGAAGAGAACAGAGAAGTCTACTCAAATATTTTACTTTACCCTAGATCCCTCCAGACTTTTCTGTTTAAAATACAGACCAAATCCCTCACAGACTTGCTTCTTTTGAAAAGGATTTTTTAAAACTTAAAATAAAATCCAAAACAAATTTAATGCTCATACCAGGACTATTATTTTTGATATAATAGCCCTTATTTACAAGGTATTCTTTTTGGCTGCAAAATACATTTTTTTATGTTTACTTAGAAAGAGTTCCTGAGAAAGTGTATATGAATCAGTTGGCTTGTTCGCTCATTTTATTTCAATTCCAAGATACACCAAGGCTGAGATTTTCCATCGTGATAGTTTCACCTGAGCCCTACAACTTAAGGCAAAATAACAAAGATCTAGGACTTAGTGGTGCATCACAGGACACACGGTTTTGAGCACAGGTGTTCAGTCATTAGGCACCAGAGCCGGAGACCCATGGGGCAGAATTTACTTAGACCTTGGAGAATCCAAAGGTTGCATCTAGATCACCAGAGAGCAAATGATTTGCAGTGGAGGTCAAGATGTCAAGATGTTTTCACACCACGAGTGCGTTCTGAGCTGAGATTCTAATTGGATGGCTGAGGCCAAACACTGGCAGAACTCATCAAAATCTTGGCAAACCTAGCTTGCTCCTTTTTCTCTGATGTTTCTTACCGTACGATTGTAGGAGTAAGAAAGTGGAAACCTCAGTGGAAAGATTAGCACAGCATTACTTTGAACAACTGAGATAGTACTCAACAGCTCTCCATGGCACTTGCAAATTTTTACCTGCATTTACGTTGGTTTTGCTTTCTTTTCTACCCCTTTCATGTATTAATACTTTACAAAAAATATTGTGATTGAAAGCTCCTGAGTTCTGCTATATACCTATGTTTCATTAAAGAAAATAAAAATTAAAATCTTTAACCCCTCTAATCACTATAATAGCTTTGTCATATAATATTTCTGAAAATACTTATAATTTCAGGCAGAAGTGAGTAGCATTTATTGTCACAATTTTCTTTACCAAAACATGAAAATTTGGTTCATTGTCATTCAGCTGTGTGATTTCTACCAAATTGCTTAAACAGGAAGGAAAAAAATAAATAGAAAAGCTAAAATAAACATGGAAGCAGCCAGCATGATTTATTTTACAGTTTCTAAATGAAGTGCTTTCATTCCTCTGCATGACAAGATAAAATGTTTTGAAATGCATTTTTAAAAGGATTTAGAAACACAAAAAGCTCTTAAATGTCAGAACACATTCTGCTGTGATAGGAAATGATTTTTTGTATCTGGACTTTTCACTGTGCTGGGGGGGTGGCTCTGGAGTGGGGCAGAAGGAAAACAAAAGATGAGAGAAGAAGTAATAACAGGAATTTAAAATGTTTCTGAGTACATTTGGACCTGTCAACCTCCAGCAGCGCTACAGGCTTGGAGAGGGGTGGCTGGAGACCTCCTCAGCAGAGAAGGACCTGGAGGTGCTGATTGACAGCTGGCTGAACAGGAGCCAGCAGTGTGCTCAGGTGGCTAAGAAGGCCAATGGCATCACAGAATCATAGAATCACAGAATATTAGGAGTTAGAAGGGACCTCGAAAGATCATCTAGTCCAACCCCTCTGCCACAGCAGGATTCCCTAGATCAGGTCACACAGCATCCTGGCTTGTATCAGGAATAGTATGACCAGCAGGAGCAGGGAGGTGATCTTGCCACTGTACTCGGCACTGGTGAGGCCACACCTTGAGTACTGTGTGCAGTGTTGGGCACCACAGTATAGGAAGGACATTGAGGTACTGGTGAGGGTGCAGAGAAGGGCAACTAAGCTAATCAGGGGCCTAGAGAACAGGCCTTATGATGAGAGGCTTAGGGAGTTGGGGTTGTTTAGCCTGGAGAAGAGGAGGCTGAGGGGAGACCTTATCACCCTCTTCAGCTACTTGAAAGGTCATTCTAGGGAGATGGGTGTTGGTCTCTTCTCCCTTATGACTAGCGACAGGACTAGAGGGAATGGGCTTAAGCTGAGCCAGGGTAGGTTTAGATTAGATATTAGGAATAATTTCTGTACTGAAAGAATAGTGAGATATTGAAATAGGCTGCCCAGGGAGGTGGTGGAGTCACCATCCCTGGAGGTTTTTAAGAAGAGGATAGATGTGTTTCTTCAGGGGATGATTTAGGGATAAGACTAGTGTAGGGCTATCGGTTGGACTAGATGATTTTGAGGGTCCTTTCCAACTGTAATGATTCTGTGATTCTGTAAGTGAACAGAAAAAAACTCACAGTCCCATTTTCTGGCATCCTTCTCTGCAATGTGTCACTGATTTTCCCACAACAGCCTCCAGCAGACAAGTGCTCTGTCACCAACATCTCTCAAACCTGAACTACTCCAGGGTGTACTGAGAATCAAACCTGATACCAGGACCATGCAGGCCAGAGGCAGCAGCTCGGCAGAGATGCCGGGTGGTGGTGCATCAACATGGGGAGGGATGCACCACTGCTGAGGGTCTGGCCTGAGGACCCTTCTCTCCCAGGGGTGGAGGAGCTACCATACATGATCATGGTGGATGGACAACTTAAGACAGAAGCTGATTTACCTGAAGGCTTTGGGAGGGTGGAAGTGCTAAAAGTTGTAAGCAGATCTTAACAAAACCTCAGAGTTTTGGCTTCTCGCACTGAGGCAGGCAAAACGTGCTGCCCAACTGGCAGTGATTTCCAAGCTGTGGTGGGCTTCCATCAGCTTGACCAGCTAAACACAAAGGAACATAAATGGTGGAGGCTTAGCAGGCATGGAAAAAGGTTTTAATAAATTAGACCTCACCTAATGTGAGGAAAACGATCCACAGCTCCCCACTTAGCACTCTCCACTTAAGTTGTCTTGGTTTTTATAACTCCCTGAGCACGAAAGGAAAGGTGTCTGTACTGTGGGCAGTGTTCACATAAGAAGCTATCATGGTTTCAGCTAACAGCAGCTGGCTCTGCCAGTTTCCATATTGCAGACCAATCCATTGGACTCCCTCTGTGTGCTTTATGGCACATCAACATAGCAATCAAATCACTGGAATGCAATGAGCTACCACTCATTAGTCAAACTCAGGTAGCTGCATGCAGGTTCTAAGTTTCTCTCATTTCTTCGCTGAAATCACCATCATAGAATCGTCGGAGCTGGAAGGGACCTTAAAGATCATCTAATTCCAACCCCCTGCCTAGCAGGGACACCATCCACTACATCAGGTTGCCCAGGGCCCCATCAAGCCTTGTCTTAAAAGCTTCCAGGGATGAGGCTTCCACAACCTCTCTGGGCAACCTGTTCCACTGTCTAACCACCTTCATAGTGAAGAACTTCCTCCCAATATCTAACCTAAATCTACCCCCATGTGTACAGGTTATTTTGTTTGAACTGTTGACACTAAAGTAGCTGTTCTGGAGAAAACTTCTCATGGATATTGTGCTGATCAAGTGAGGATAAATTTCTTATAAATCTGTGCACATCATTTATGCTGGGGCTGCATGCTAATATAGCAATGTTAACAAAGGTTTGTAGTGAATTATATAAGCTGTGGTCTATTGAGTCTTTAGTTTACTTCTAAATTTGTCAGTGACAGAACCCTCACAGTGTTCTGTCAGAATTCATATCAAAAGATCAAGTTGCCACAGGTTCAAGATCAATTTTATCTATGCTTTACAGCCCTGTTTAAAAAAATAAAAGTTGGCTGTGTTTAGTTTAATTACACATTGCTCATTTTGTCTCAAAACAATTGATATACCAAGAAAATGCTAATGAACTAGCAAAGATTCCATTTTCTATTTTATTTTTTTTAATGTAATGGAAAGTGCAGCCTGGTATTTGAATAACTTCCCTATCCCTTTTAAATATTTATTGTGATTAAGCTTGGAGGTGGGAAGCAGTAGAACCTTAGTATTATCTGAAATATTTTCCATGGCTTTTTAAAAGGTTATTATTCCTGGTTTCTATGGGGAAATCTGTTGTGGAAAATATATACAGCAAAAGTTCAACAGGGCAACCTAAGCAGAGAAGAACTCTATATAGAGAACTGCAAGAAGACTCTGGACTTCAGAATTCATGACTAGAAAAGGTGTATAAAGCCACAGGACTTGATCAGGGATTTACTAACCTTCTGATCTTTGATGGACAACTGTGCATAAGTGGTGCAGTGGTAGAGCCAGAGGCACCAAACACAATGCTAAGGTTTGTCTTGGTAGCTCTTGATCTTGGCTAAATCTGCATGGAAAGTTGCAGCATAGATGCTACTACACACAACACAACTTTACAGATCTCTAATATAATTTTTTTTGTTTGATGAAGGTTTTCTTTAAAAATCAGTCACATTGGCAATAAAATACATGTAAGGGGTATTTTTTTGCTTCAAAAACCCCACAAAACCCAAGAGCTGTTCTTTTAATATTGCATGGCTGTTGGAGGCTGTCAAGAACAATGTAAGATTTCCATATCCTCTCAGTGTAGAGGAGCTTCATCCTAAATATCATAAAGTAGACTTTTTGTACTGAAATTTAAATGCTACCAAAATACTTGAAGTCACTTGTATTAAGTGATATTATGGATTTTGCATGTGTGTCTGTGGAGCTGGAAGAAAGAGTTGTCTTTATGGTTTTATCTGTGCTGTATTGAATTTGTGTCCTCTAGGCTGACATTGGACGATTCAGATTATTCTTCTGTGTTGCTGAGAAAATCTTCATTTATTTCTAAGCCAGCAAGCCTACCAGTCAGATTTTATCCTCTCTGCAAACAAGACAGACTAAACTAGGAACAAGTTCATTTTCTCCCACAGAATTCAACATGTTTAGTTCCATTTACAAATTTTAGAGTTTAGATACATAGTAGTCAGAAACAAAAAGGTGTTTAGGTGTCTAATTTTAGTGTGAATGCCTGAAAGAAGAGTTTAGATACTAAACACAGAACTCATCTCACCCAGGATTAGATGGCAGGTATTTGATTGCTTATGTTTCTCCCCACAGCCTACACTCTCTATATGGCATTTGGAAAGGAAAACACATTTTCAGGTGATAATTCTTTTCATCCTAAACCAGGTATGTGATATAGTGGGAACTCATTCTCCTCTGCATATGACTATTTCACCCCATGGAGAAGAAGAAAGTCTATATGATTGTCACATATAGAATTAGAGAAATGGACTCCTGCTGCTATGCATGCTATGCTACATCTGCAAATCAACCTAAAGAACTGCAATATTCTTGACATTTTTACCCTACGTCTCTTTCTTTTCTTCTTCTTTGAAGTATGGAAATAAATTTTCAGCCTGAGATATTTTTGCATATATCTACTTTACATCACTGTGTACAGCAAGAGCATTTGATAAAAGGGTAATAAATGTGACAAGTATCTTGCAGAAGTCATCCCTGTCATTTTACTAGACCTCGTAGAACCCAAGTAGTCCTTCTCCTGCATCTCTTACCATCTCTGGCTGTAGTTCCAGAAGCTGTGATACTTGAGCACTGCTATATTATATGCTGGGATAAATGTATCTCATAAGGAAAGATGAATCAACAAAACTAGAAGAAATCTCTTTTATAGGAAAAGATGAAATTCATTTGCCTATACTAACCCTGAAATGTGACATCTGCTGTACACAAAACAGAGGGGACTTTTTGTTGCTCTTTGCATCATATATAACACATTCTTCAAAAAGCCACTACCATAAAAGGATGCATTCAGTCCTTAAAAAGATCCTTATCTTCTTTTTCAAGCAAGATATGTAGTGCAGATACCTTGCTTTCCAAAAAAGACCCCATTCAACCATAAAGGTTCCCACATCTGCCTTTTATCTAAATCCTCATACTCCAGCCTCTAAAGTTGCATATCTCAGAGCTGGAAGCTTTTAAACAGCTTCTGTTCAAGTTTCCAGATGTCTGATTTTTCTTATTCTCTTCTTGCTGATGTCATTTGTGACCCTTGCTGGAAATCACAAAATGGTAAGGTAAATCTAGCCTCCATTTTACGGCACACAGAACTTTATTAAATCCCAAACTTACACAGATTAAAAACTGGAATAAAAGTTGCTCAAAAGGATTAAGATTAATTTAAAACACCTCCTCTTTACACAAAACTCCATTAATGAAAACAAATAAAAACTTCTTAAATTATTCAGCACTCATCACACTGCAGAAACACTATGTCACAAAGAATGGTGGTCCCACACACACTCCCCAAACATTTTCTTCAGCAGCTTGGTAGGATGTATCTAAGCTACTTCTGTAATACTTCATCATGAACTTGTGACAGCAGTCTGATAGAATGATGAAAGGGCTCATAAAAGTAAAGAAAAAGTGGAATAATTGTTTCCACACAACTTGGTCCAGTTGCAAGACAGCAACATTATCATTATACCACATGGTATAAAATTATAGGAAATTAGTCTTTGGAGTGAAATAGAAGTTCCTCTAGAATAGTAGTAGTGAAACACTACCCTGAAGTGCATAATGCTGCAAGGCAGACTCTTGGCAGACAATATAAGATTTCTTAATATTATGAATATTCAGGGAGATTTACATAATATTTGCTGTAATAAAGCAAATGGTCTGAGAAATGTAAAAGGGAATTAAACAGGCTTTCATCAGTGTTCATCCTCTGGTTTACATCTTGTCCCTGTAGCAGTCACGGGCTTGAAAAGAAGCACTATCACATTTCAAGTAGACCAACAGATTCTTTTGTAACTTTGTGTATGAAATGCTGACATGCTGAGGCAATCTGGAGATCATCAAACAAACACAACCAGAATCACCCTAGCCAAACTTTCAGTTTGTGAATTGGTATGTAAATTGGCTGCACATGATCCTGTATCCAGCTATTCCAATGAACTAATTTATCCTACCCCAGTTATCTCAGGGATAGGAAGGCCAAGCTAGAAAATGTGTGTGAGTGTGTGTTAAGTGTATGAGTCACATGTTAAGTAAGGTATTGCTTAACATTCCAGATGCAGTTAAAAATGAAACCCATCTGTACACTCAGATCCCAATCTAGTCTGTAGATGTACCATCAGCCAGCAGATGTTTCAAACCAAAGAGTGGGTTTTTTATCTACAGTGAGACACGTTCTGTGAGCCAGCTTGCAGCAACTAACAGCTAGATGTGGCTGAGAGATGTCTGAGAGCAGTCAAATGTAATTGGTTTTCAATTAGAAACATAAGGCAACAGCCACTAGTGAGAAGAATCATATATATATGGCATGTTATGTCTGAACAGATTAGATGACATCTTCAGGAGATCAAACACCCATTTCCCTTTTCAGAAAATCCTAGATGGAGAAATGAGCTCATGAAACCAGAATGCAATGTGTCTAATCCACTTTTCACACTCTGTATTGTGTTCTGAGCTGCTGATGTGTATGCGCATTCTTTTATTCAGACTAAAAAAAACCCCAAACTCACTTTATCTGTTTCTATGACAATATTATGTTGTTGGAAAAAAGTAGCTGATGATACTTTGATGCATGTTTTTCCACAGAACAAAGAAAGGAACTGTGAGAAAAAGTGAGGGGAAGAGAGAGATGCTTTAGAGGATGTCTCCAGGAACATTAATGTCTTCAAGGACAAGCACAGCTGCACATCCCCCTTACCTGCATTGAGCAGATCCTCTTGTAAAACAAGGTGGCTTCTTTTGCATTGGATATTTGGCTAAAGTAAATCAAAAGGTGAGATCCAAGGAAAAAGGGAGAGGAATATGGTCACTTTCAGGAATGATGAAGACCAGCAGGTCCACTGTGGAGTAGAAGTGTTCCGAAGTTTTTCAGATTCATATGCTGCCTAATCCTCACCACTCATCCCAGATAACAAGTGTTTAATTAAGCTGGCTCCACACCAGCTCACAAGAAAGCCATGACTAGTAGAGGTGGTTGGAATTTTGTTTTGAGAAGATTTAGCTTTACCCATTTAAAAATAACAATATTCAAAATATTTTCGTAATGTTTTCACTCTTTACTTATGAAAAACACAGCCTTTTTTCCTTATTTCTACATTTTTCTCCCTCTTCTAATTCCTCCCTCTTTTTAGTAGCAAAAAAAAAAAAAGGAAAAGAAGTAGTCAGAAAATCTTTTTTTCTGGCATTTTGTGAGTCATTAGTATCTCACATTTCATAAAGAATGGTTAAGGTTGGAAGGGACTACCAGAGGTCATCTCTAGTCCAACTTCCTTGCTCTAGCAGGGTCACCCTAGAGCACATTACTTAGGATTGTAAGATTCTCTCCAGGGAAGGAGACTCCACAACCTCTCAGGGCAACCTATTCCAGTGCTCAGTCACCCTCACAGTAAAGAAATTCTTCCTCATGTTTAGGTGGAACTTCCTGTGCTACACTTTGCTCATTGTGTCACATCATGTTGCTTGGCATCACCGAGAAGAGCCTGGCTCCATCCTCTTGACACCCCCCCTTCAGACACTTATATACATTGATAAAGTTCCCTCTCAGCCTCCTCTTTTCCAGGCTAAGCAAACCCAGCTCCCTCAGCCTTTCCTCATAAAGGAGATGTTCCAGCCATATTTGTTGAGATGAAAATTATGATAAAATTCTGAAAAGTCTTATGCATGAAAAATGTATCTTGCTAAGAAAAGAGAGATGGATTAATGGAAGTAAAGTAAGATGGGGAATGTATAGGATGATAATAGTTATTTAATGCACTAACACATTTTATTATGTCTGGGAGAGCCCAATAAAATGTAATCCTGATAAATAAAACAAACTGAAATACTATTACACAGTAGATAATATTCCCACTACCTTTACCACCATTTCTAGACACACTTTGAACAGTAGAAAAGAAAATTCTTGTTCAGAAAGCTTTCTGCTGCAAATATACATTTCAGCTTTCACCATGAACATTTCTGAAGCTTAAAACAATGGCAGAACAGTTCCTTTATCAAAACATTCTGTGTTTCATCATCAACAAAAAGTATTTGATAGAGCATCCATCATCTTACATAGATGACTGCAACAACATACCCCTCTAACACTTTTGAAGCAAATATTAAGGTTGCTGGAATCTCAGAGGATATAACATCATGTTAATTAAATAAATAAAATACAAAAGCATTAGTAGTCTCAAATTTATGAACTTTATCTTGCACAGACAGCAACTGATGAAGTCTCCTGAGGAAGGTGAGTTTGCCTACTGCTGCTGTACCTTCCTGTAAGCTCCTGGCCTTTAATTGTTAATGCTGATCTCACTATTGTTTCAAAACAACCTTCTTTTCACACATACTTTGAAGCATTCAACACTAGTACTAAACCAAAGTGTACCAGTATTCAAGCATCTTTCAGTCACCCTTGCAGCTGTGGGAGAAAGCAGAATAACATAGGGAAAGCTGCTCCTCCTATCAAAAGTACTTGCTATCAGACCAACAAAGAAATACATCAATGAAGACAAAACATTCTTGGCTTGAGCTAATAGAGAACTTGATTAGTGAAAATAGGAAGATGGACAAGAGGAAAATCAGCCTGCAATGATATTTACATGAGCAAAATAGCCTGAAGACAGAAACAGGTGACAAAAAAAGTTGGATGTTTGTGGTCAGTGTTGACAGTCAGCACCAGGAGGAGCTCCGGCTTCAGAACAGTATCCCCTTGAAGCTGTCTTTGCACTTTCTGCCTGACCATAATTAATCCAACCTAAGAAAAATACTTATTTCCATGTCAAATATATAGGTTTAGATAGCTTTCACAGTTAGTGACAGCTAAAGAAGATGTAATGCTTTTCAAGTACTATGAGAGGTAAGAGATCTAATTGGCACCATTCACTGGATGGGTATTTTTAAGTGCTGTATTGTCAATAGTTACTAATGTTTTCCAGAGGTCCTCTTCTTGAAGACAAGGCACAGGAGTGATGTCTGATTTGCCTTAGACTTTCCACAAAACCTTGTTTCTGCACTTGAGCAGAGGTCTTTTGTTTCAGATCAGTTAGAACACAAAATTGTCAATTTCCTGAATTGTTTTAAGACATGGTATAGAACACATGCCATATAATACATGCAAGTTGTAGCCCAAACAGTTGAAAGCAGACCCCTGTGTAGTAGTGAAGGGTAAAACATTTAAAAGACCAGCTCTGAACCAGGCATGGGCTGTGATTTGGAATATGATTTGAGGTTACGTGGTAGGATAGATTGAAGTCTTAGTCCCACATTACCAAAACTTCCTGAACTATTTTCAGATATTTTATTGAAAAATGACCAAAAACTTGCAAAGACAAGGGCAAGGGCATCGTAAGACCGAAGACAAGATAACAAGATAATGTGTGTCTCTATAAAGCAGAGTTTTGTGTCCAACTTTTTAACAAGACATAGCAAAGAAGAATCCAGAGTACATGAGTCACCTAATGCCCTATAGTGACCTCTTGGCTATAATGGTCACCTCAGCTACCTGTTTCCCCTCAGGAGGCACTTCAATCAAAACTGCAAGTTTGAAGCTGATCCCTATAAATGAGGATTAAATCAATCAAAATTGCATGGCTGAAGCTGGTTTTGGTTTTGGTTTGGTTTGTTTTCCTTTTTTAAATAAACCCAACTACAAATTAATTTTATATTACAAATATTTTGAATGTTCTGTGTCTTTGTTTATAAAAGAAAATAATTCTTTACTCCACAATCAACATAATACTGCTTTCAGACAGAGTTAATGAAAAGAGATATCTCAAAATGAAAATGAAAAATAAATAACAAAAAATAAATATCTCAAATTTTATCACCAATGTTCTATGGCTGCATGTCTCTACAAACAGAAAGTCAATGACTTGCCTTCCCAGCAGCAATTACAAGTGAATTGTGGCCCAGGCACTTGTTCAGGTAGTCCAAAATGACGATTTGCTAACAGATGAATCAGAGTGTGAGAACCATCTTCCAAAAATTTCCATTGTAGTGAAACAGGAAGATTGTACGTGCAGACCTAAGCTCTGTAATGCTCTCAGCAGCTGCACAGAGGCAAGTGACCCTTCAGAAATGTGACACAAAATATCTCTGGGTCTCAGAAGACAGATAGCTAAACACAGCAGCACGAGAGAAACAAAAACTTTCTGACTCTATTGGCTGTTTGGTGCTCAAGCAATGGGGAGTGGAAGTTAGATAACACCAGGAGACCCTGATCTCTGCCTGATCTTTTGCACAGTCTTCTGCAATTCACATGTTCATGCAGAAAATATTAAGAGGACTATTTATCTGACACTGTTATGTTCGGGCTGTGCATGTGCTTTCTGCCTAGGGTTTGCTCCATGGGTCATCAGCCAGCAATGAGATTCGGAATAAGAACTATTCCAAACAATAACATTTTACTGTACTTGTTTCCCATCCAGCTTGAGGCTTGGATAGAGGGAGGGTGTTTACATTGAAAGGAAGAGGAGCAACATGTTTGCACAAGGGATTCATTTCACTTAAAGGGAAACTGCCATCTGCTCTATAGTTAGTCTTGCTCTGTAAGGAACAGGAGTCCCAGCTCAACACAGCTGTAAAAGAAGCAAAAAATACAATAATTAGAAACTGCAAGCACAATAGCATAATGACATCTGCAGGAATGATTTCATGTACAATAATCACAGATAACTGTCTGGCAATCTGTCTGGAGTGAAAATAGCTGCTGATTCTACTGTGTTCTCCATGGACACATTTTGACATCACTGTTAGTGTAAGAAGGGTAATTTAAGCAGATTTCTTATTGCAGCACTGATGATGATTTTCCCAGTTGATTATTACTCGCCCCTGTACCACCACATGGTGTAACGGATGCTGTAATAAAGGCACTAGATGGCAGTGTTCCCACCAGCTGTTAAAACAGCATGAAAAGACTACTTTGGGTTGCTGAGTTATGTGGGGTTATATTAGGTTATGTTACAGGAGCAGTTTCAGAAGACATAGCAGACTATGATCTTTATGAATCTGTAACTAACAGAGGAAAGTATATTGCTTTAGACTAGGCACAAAGAAAGCAAGCTCAGTTCTAATCAGGACACAATTTCAAACTGTGGATTTCTTTTCTGCTGAGAAGCAACATGCAAAGCCTTGAACATGGCAGATCAAAACCATTAGCAGCAGTCAGGGATGCTAAGTGTCAGGCAGAAAGGAGGCACTATATACACATTCTTGTGCTTCAAGTTAAATAATTTGTTAATGTGTAAAATAAACATACATTTCAGAAATAGTTTTGACATCTATTGTGGGCAAACAATGACAGCAGATGGAGGATGTTTATGGACTCAGGCAGATAAACTATTTAATAACCCAGTGCACAGATAAAATGAGTGAGCTGGGTGCTAAAGTTGTATTATGAGTTGTATTATGAATTATGAGTTTTATGAGCACAATATGAATGGAAATATATGTGTGTGAAAACACCAGATGAGACAGCAGAACGAAGGGTAGTAGAATAGCCTGCACTGATAACGAAGAACACCATTCCCTTGACACTGTTCCCAGAACATTGTTCTCAGCAGTAGAACTGAGTACTGTGGTGTTTAGGTCAAGCCCAAAAGGCCTGAACTCTTAGACCACAAGACAAAATGACTTGTCAGCAGAAGATGCTGAGCCTTACAACAGATGGATGGTGACAAGGCTGCAGCATATGACATGTAGCATTTCTTTTCCCATTGGCTTGCTGGAAAAAAAACAAGAAAAAAAGGGCAAAACCAGCAACCTTAGGCACTTAGTAACCTTTCTGGTTACATATTGTGTGATTACACAAATGTACCTTCAACTGTTTTCTAAAGGTACCTTCTGAAGGATACTTGAACTATATACTAAAGCTATATAAAGAAGCTGAGGTATTCAGGCTTCCATCTTATTGCCTTATTTAGATGCCTAGATTTAGTTAGGATGAATCTAAGTCATGGTATCAAAAATGGTGTGTAAGTGTAAATGTCTGCAACATTGACTTGATTTACTAAGTTGTTTGGATACTTTTATGGTAAAAATTAAATAAATCAGTGTTGTTATTACAAGAATTAATAATTATTTTATAGGAAGGCAGGTAATGTCAACACCATTTGTCAAATAATGTAATAGTCTTGATGATAATAATAAAGACTTCAGCAGTTTGAAGTTACTACATATTTCAGTTCTCTCTGATTTATTCTGTGTACATGAGACTGCAAAGGGAACACAATACATCCAGCAGGCATTGAATTAAACACAGTGTACTTCAGCACGCTGCAGCAAAATCGTTTGCCCCATTTCATTTCTGTGGAAAATCCAGGTCAACCTTAAGCTCTAAGTAATCATATTCCTTTCTGCCTGCTTTTAAGAAATCTCAGACTCTCAAACACTTCCTTGGCCTTTTCATAAACATGTGTTGTTAACCTTTACTCACCTAACTTTCATATACGGACAGACTATACTGGCCCAAGACTTGCATGAAGCTTCCAATAGCAGGAACAGGTAATTTGCTAGAATTTCCTAGGCCCATGTCTTATTTCCTGGTTTGACTCCAGCATAAGTCCATGGATTTCAACAGAGCTGTCTATGATTCAGGGCCAGGAAAGGTGATCTGGACCTCTGAATTTTCCTGTTGCTGCAGAGAGGCCAGCTGTGTAACTGCCAGTTTACACGCACATACATAACCCTGAAGCTTCCACTACACCCTTCCACTGAGTCTCTTACCTGTTTCTGTAGTATTCATTAAATTAGGTATGGTCTAGAAAAAGACAGGACCTTGCAGCTGGACCCTCCTGTACCATTACTTATGGAGCTTGACTAATGTGAACCATGCAAACAAAAAATCAATCCTGGCCCCATGTAGGTCAGCAGTTTCACCATTGTTTTTTAAGGCATTTGGCTTTGACCAACACACCATGAGGCTCTGCTCATGAAGCTCCAGTGTGACCTTTGAATAATCACTATTACATACTTTTCCTGTCTTAAAAGCTACAAAGAATGTTTCAATCAGTGGGAATGTCAGAAAGGGTAGAGCAGATCTCAAGACTGACAATTTGGAAGATGAAAGGGCAGGGTAGATCTCATGACTGGCAATTAAGAGGGTGTTAGTTTGAAAGCAGACCTTAGCCACTATTACCAGTAAGGATTCTTGTTCAGCTGTGCCTGATACACATTAATAACAGTTACAGACTGCGTAACAAAACACTTCCCAAATTAATAGCCTGAGTTCCACAATGTGCTCACTGTTAGTAGATGATAACCTCTGAAAAGTCATCACAGTAACATCTCAGCACAGACCTACTGAATGCCTTCAGCTTTATTCATTTGCTTTTACACCCAGACTTGCATGAATGGACTTCTTTCTTGAAAGAAACTATAATGTGATACTTTATAGCAACTGAGCAATGGCCAGAAAGGAAATTCACAGATTTTATTATCCCCAGTGGAATCATATAGCATGGAATATATTTTCAAAATAGATTTATTCCCACTAGTTTTACCAGTACACTAGCTCTTCCTTGAAATGAGCCAGTTTGGCCCTACTTGTTCAGGGGCAATTGGGCCTGCTATAACTAGTCACAAGACCTTGACCACATTATGTGATGTGGGAACGTGTGCTGCAGTAGCTAGTGAGGATGAGAAAGTTGAAACCCTTTCCTCCACGCTGGGAAACCTATGCCTGCAGGCCACTTCATGATTACATAAAACAGAGTACATGTTCCAGAGAAGTGGAAAGCATTATATTCTTTGTTTTGTTCTCTGCTGCTTTATTATTAGAATAGCAAATGTTCTTATCTCACTAAGTGCTGTGACCCACACAGTCCCTTCAGAAGCGAGACCTCAGTACAAATACAGGAGAAACGAGTCAGAACGTATTTAGGTGAGTAATATGTACTCAGCCTAGCTCAGAGCTGAGTTTCATCCTTGGATACTGAAGCAGCTGGCTGACAAAATCTCAGAACCAGGTGAAGTTACTGAGACTAGAAACCATAAAATGACCTCTATGTTAAAAACAGGGGGAAAGGAAGAGCCTGAAAACTATCCTTTATGTCTGCTTTAGCGAGTAGTGTGACACAGTAACAGTTTTTGTGCTTTGAGACTCAGTTCAGAAGTGTCCTCTTGATCTAAAGTAAAATTTTGATACACATGCACTTGAACTGTTAGATGAACACTTGATCCTGGGGGGAGAAAAAACCAAAACTAAACAAAACAAAACAATCAAACAAAAAAGCTGGAATAACCAACATGTTTTGTTAAGCACATAAAAAACCCCAACCAACCAACCAAAAAAACCCCAAACGAAAGCAATTAATAGCAGTTAATAACAACTTACCTAGAGCAAGTCAAAACCAAAGCAATTAATAGCAATTAACAACAACTTACCTAGAGCAAGTCACATCAGTATAATTTCAATCTACAAAACCACATTGTCTGGACAGGTTGTGAAGTCTTTAGGACTTGGCTAGATTGTCTATGAAGGAGGACAAAAATATTTAAGATATTTGCTGGATGATGATTTCAGCCCTATGAAGTTAAGATTTGTTCCATGTGAAAAAAAAAGCCAACAAACAAACAAAAACCCCCAAAACACAGGTTTTAATTATGTACAGACTTGTAAAAAAATCTTACTAGATGAACCCCCCCTAGATGTGTGATGTATGCCATATTTTCTAATGTAATTCCTTTTCTCATAAATGAAAGTTGAATCCAGATTCAGTTCCTTGCTTGGGATACTCCTGGACTATGGGAAAGTACAGAACTGAATTATGCATCTGAAATATTAGTATTGATAAAACAACCAACTTTCACAATTCAATGAACCAAAATACAGATAAAACCACTTTGGGTGGTTTTATGCTTTAATAGACTTTATAAGAGGCAGAAAACAGAAGTGAGGCATGAGGGAAGTTTTCCCTTCCATTGCAGATAGCCTTCAGTGTGCCTACTCTGCCCTCTGCCGGGACTCCCCACTCGGGAAGGCCATGCTTACGAGAAATAGCTGAAGTTTGAGACTTATGCTGCTGGCTCTTGAACAGAACTGCTGAATCCGCTCGCCTGGTGCTTATGCATCTCTCCCGACACGGCCCGCAGTGCACGCTCGGCTCCCAGCTGCGAGGCCTTTGCAGTACCAGAGCCAACCACCTTAAAGCCACATCCCAGGAAGCGCAGACACACATTTTGACTAGCTGCTGCTTCTTCTGAAAATAAAGAATTGAAAAGAGCTACCAAACCACCTTCGTACTGCAGTGCGCTAGGGACCCTCCACCCCGCCCCCGTAAGACATGTTGGGCACCTACCTATACTTCCCCCCACTCTCCCCCGACAAGGCATTGCGAGGTACCCTGTGCCAAAAAGGGGCACCGCACCCTCTCTCCACAAGCAGCTTAGACACCTCCCCCAAACTGAAGTGTATTAGACCCCCCAATCCCTACACCTAAACCTCCACCAGCACTCAGCAACCACCCAATAATGTGACCTTCCCTCCTTCGCCACTCCCCCAACGGCCTACACGCCCCGTTCCAGCTCGCAGGCGCGTCAGGGCTGGAGACACACCCCCAGTCGGAGGACTACACTTCCCAGCATGCATTTCGCCCAAGGGGCAGGGCGCGGCGGGTTGGAGTCAGTGGGTTAGGGCTAGGAGCCCGTCATGGAGGCGGGTGAGGGGCCTTCCTGCGCCCATCTGGCTGCGCTGGTGCTGGCGAGGGGCGGTAGCAAGGGTATCCCGCTGAAGAACATCAAGCTGCTGGCTGGGGTGCCGCTCATCGGCTGGGTGCTGCGCGCCGCCGCTGACGCGGGTGTCTTTCACAGGTGCGCTTCCGCTTCGCCCCCTTCCGCTGGCTCGCCGGTGGAGGGCGGTGGTTGCGCTCCTTGGCGGGCGGAGAGGGGTTCTGGGGGTGTACACAGGCCAGGGTGGTGTTCCAGCCCGGGTATTGGGGGTCCCGGAGCGGGGAGCGGCCCCTGCTCGTTGCAGGCAACCTTCCCTTCCCAGTGAAATTGGTGAAGGGTCTAGAGCACAAGTCTTATGAGGAGCGGCTGAGAAAGCTTAGGTTGTTCAGCCTGGAGAAAAGGAGGCTCAGGGGAGACCTTACCACTCTCCACAACTACCTGAAAGGAGGTTGTAACGCGGTGGGGGTCTGTCTCTTCTCCCAGGTATGAAGACAAGAGGGAATGACCTCAGGTTACACCAGGGGAGGATTAGGTTGGTTATTAGGAAAAATTTCTTCACCGAAAGGGTTATTAAGCACTGGAACAAGCTGCCTGGGGAAGTGGTTAGTCACCATCCCCGCAGGTATTTAAAAGATGTGTAGATGTGGCGCTGAGGGGCGTGGTTTAGTGGTAGGACTGTCTATTCTGGGGTGATCTTCAAGATCTCTTTCAACCTAAGCGATTCAGTGAACCAGCTAGGGCTGGTTTCTCCCTGGAGGAGAGAGGCCTGAGTGACAGGCAGGCTTACACGGGGGCAGCTGGTCCCACCGGTCTATCTCTAACCTCACTGAAACTGCGTCTCCGGTTTTGTGAATTAGGCAGATGTGTAGTAGGAGTTCTTTGCTGAAGACAAGGGAATGCAGCTAATGTGGCACCAGGTTATGGATCAGGCAGGGCAGGGCAAACAGGCTGCACACTGCTGTGAACTCTGCTGATAGCAATAATCTTAGCTAGGTAGAAACAAGCATGTTGTTAGTGTTAAGAAAATGGGAGTTACAAATTTTTTTTTTTATTATTTTTTTTTTTTTTTTTTCCAAAATGAAACTGATCATTTTCTACACATATATTGACAATTCAAGGCTAGGTTGCATGCAGCCCTGGGCAACCTGGTCTAGTAGGTGGCATCCCTGCCCATGGCAGGGGGGTTAGAACTAGATAATCTTCAAGGTCCCTTCCAACCCAAGCCATTCTATGAATCTGTGATTCTATGATAATTAAAATCAGTGCATGGTTATGATGCCTTTGGTATGTAGCTTACCTAGATGCAGGTTCCCAATGCAAACCTACTATGTTATGTTGAAAGCAGGGACTTCATGTAGTCAAGTAGAAATATACCCCAGGTAGTTTCAGAGCTGGAAATAAGCATGAGCCTTCTGTATCTCATAGCTGCTATACCATTGTGTCTGAAAAGCAGAGGAAGCATCACTGCATTGCTTTTATTTTTAGTACAGAAACAGTCACAATCTTTCTGATCTAGATTACTCATAATTACTTGGTGCATGTGAATTCATCCTGCTTAATGACCTATGGTAGATGTGGTGGTTTGAACAACCCACCTCATTTTCTAATTGGCATCTGAATTTGCCCAACAGGAAGTAACTACGTAGCCTAATTTTGAGGAGTAACAGGTACATTAGACGGCAGTATGCTGCATTTTCTAGTCACTTTTGAAACAGCTATGCTGGCAGGGTACATGTTACACAGCAAAGCTCCATTGCTTGAATGGGGAGTGTATATTTAAGCTAAGCAGCCTGAAGAAGTTTGTGGAAAATGCCTCTTCTGCATTTTCACATGGGTGTGACTTGACATTGCTGTCACTGTCATGTTTATTTATATTCTGATGATCCCTGATGTCTTTGGATGAAAAAACTTAAATAAAGCACTGTTTTCTATGTACAGTGCTCTGAGAATGGCCACATTGTTGGGAGAAGAAGGATTATTTTTCATAGTTTTCATACTGTTGACGGCAGCAGTGGCCTCACAGTGTTCAGTGCCAGCGTTTGTCATCACATACTATTTAGACTTAGCCCTTCCCTTTGTAAATGTTTATTACCTCTGAACAATCACAATCTTGCTGTACCAGTATTGAAGGTTTTCTATGCCAAAAGCATATGTGATTGTAATTTGAACAGCTCTTTCTCTGGCATTGTATGGAGCCTAATTAACACATTTTAAAACACTTGCAGAATAAGCTAATCTTCCAACTGTGTGGCAGTTTTATTTCTTGTCAGCCTTGTTTCTGAACTATTAAATGGTTGTTGAATGCCTCAGCCAACCTATTCACAATTCATTGATCTGTTAGCATGCCTAACAAATTGTGGCATGCTGACACTAGATTTTTCTGGTAACATGTCTAAATTTTATCTTGCTTAAGCTTCCTGCAATCACTCCACAGTATTAAACTGAAATGCAACTTAAGCTTAAGCTTTTACAATTCACTGTATATCTGTATTTTATCCATGTTGTTAAAAATTGCTTGTTGGACTAACAAGGATAGTTTTCCCAATGCAAACAAAAGAACTAGTTCCTTTCATTACAAGGTGTAGTACCTACATAAGCCAGGGTGTCGTTCCAGTTAGATTATGGCAGGCAAGTCAACAATGCTGGAATTTATTCCCTATAATCCTTTCTGTCACTGTCTGCCAACAGTATATGGGTTTCTACTGACCATGATGAAATCGAGAAGGTTGCAAAGCAGTTTGGTGCTCAGGTTCATCGCAGAAGCCCTGAAGTTTCTCAAGACTCTTCAACTTCTCTAGAAGCTATCAGAGAGTTTCTTAATCATCATCATGGTAAATCAGTAGTGAAATATTCTCAGCTTTTATTTTTTATGCACTTAACTATTGGGAAAAATAAGCAAAGCTACTTATTACTTAGAAAAATAAGCAAAACCTTTAGTAAATAAAAGCTGGAAAGATTCTCCTTTTTTGGGGGGCATCCACTCATACCACACTTTGCAGTTGTGTGTATTAAAATACTCTTTTTTTTCATAAATGTTTCTTTGTTTTCCTTCAGAGGTTGATATTGTAGGAAATATTCAAGCAACATCTCCTTGTTTACATCCCAGTGATCTTATAAAAGTGGCAGATCTGATCCAGAAGGAAGGGTTTGATTCTGTCTTCTCTGTTGTGAGACGGCACCAATTTAGATGGAGCGAGGTAAAAAAAGGAGGTAATGTTTATCTGTTCCTGGTTACAGTTATGCTTATTTTTTTCAAAATGGTTTATTTTCATACACATGGTATTTACATTAGGAAGTGATATCAGAGGCTGAGTTCTTATAGAGGTGTGAGATGGCTTAGAAGAAATTCCTTTTAAATAGGGAAGGTTTGATATTACTAATCATTGCTTAGTCTTTCTGCAATTGTTTTGTAGAAGTGATAAGGTAAAAATTATCAACTTGTTTAGGCTCAAAAATATCTCCCCAAAACTTTACGTATTAACTTCTGCTTTGTGGGTGTTCATGTGTATATAGACATGACACTGAGGTCCTATCTTAAATAGGAAAGTCTTTATTCTTACTATGCAGTAGCTAACAAGGAACGTTAGGTAAAGTCTTAGTGAAGATGTGTTGGCAACCTCTTAGGCTAGAAGCTTAGGGTTTGTTTCAGCCTGCTAATTTGCCTACCAACTTATGTAAAATTGCAAACAACCTTTGAGTCCTGAGGACAGAACTTACGTTAATTACTTCATGCAGATGAATATGCCTGTTTTTCCCAGGGAAAATAAGCCTCTCAGCTACATTTGCCAAGATGACTAAAGACTGAACTCCATTTAGAAATGAAGATTGTACCTTGTTGTAGCTGGAGAAGTACGTTTTGTCCTTGCACAAAGAACCATTCCACACGTTATCTGTGTTGGTTTTGTTTCTGTGAAACATTTGCTTCTTTTTCTAAAAATGGTTAGTTCAGATGCTGTCACATCATTATTTTTATTTTTTAAACATGAATGCCTTACTCAGACACTGCAGTTATCCTGTTGAGATGTAAATTGCTTCAGATGAAGAATTTGTTTTGAGTTTACAAAACATCATGCTGTAAAAAAGCATGCAAAATAAATGAAGCTTGGTATTAGAGATAAGTTGGAATGAAAGTTAGGCCTTTGTTTAGAATAGCCAGAGAACTAGAACATTCTCATTGTTCCTCACAAGGGGAGAAATGACAGGAAACTATTCATAAAGCAGGAGTATCAAAATCATGGATGACAGTTTAGCATTCTGTGGGTTGCAGTTTAGGCAGCTAAGTGAAAGTCCACTTCACATCTTGAGATGCTAGAATGGACATCCATGAAAGACTACATCTTATTTGGATGTAGCATGTGGCTTTCTGAAGTGAGTGTGCCACCAAATCTCTATAGTTAGATTATTAAAATAAAAATGCCTCAAGGCCTGCTTAAAAGAACCGATTATTCTTCAGTATAACATGGCATCTGAAGTCTTTTAGTGTGGCAAGAGATAAAAGAATCACTCAGTTGCAAGGGAATATAGGCCAGGAGAACAAGGATCACATTGTGCAAACATTAGCACACAGAATAACAGAATCATTACGGTTGGAAAGGACCCTCAAGATCATCTAGTCCAACCGATAGCCCTACACTACTCTTATCCCTAAATCATCCCCTGAAGAAACACCTCTATCCACTTCTTAAAAACCTCCAGGGATGGGGACTCCACCACCTCCCTGGGCAGCCTATTCAGCTTAAGGGTAAAAGCAATGGGCCTTTCAGGAGTGTGGTGTTTCAGGTGACAGTGACCTGCAGGAGCATTATTCAGTTTCCCATTGTGCTTTTTTGTTTGTTTGCATTTTTTGCCTTTTTTTTTTTTTCCCAGGCTGCTTTAAAGTACTGATTATGTTAGAAGAATTTTGTATCTTGTCCTGTGTATTTCTGTTGCTTCTTCTGTATTAAGGGTTTAATGTTGATGCACCCCAAAAGAGAAAGGTGTCTCTCTCTGACTGGAAATGTTTACTTTATTGAGCACAACACTCTGGTGCATTCATGTACACACACACTGTGTTTCATATACGAAAACCTCGGGATGCTTTGGGTGATGGAGAATGCCCTCTAGCGTTTTCATGGTTACTAGATCATGACACCTGGTGAATTTTAGCTGCTTCCTGCATGTGAGTTTGAATGGCATAAGGACAGAAGTGTCTGCTCCCTATTTCAGTTTCTGCTGCGTGCACTACTGGCATTGCTAACAATATGGATCATGTTTGTTCAAAGACACTTGTTTATTTTTGATCACTGATTAAACCACTAATAAAAGTTAACATAAGATTTCTGGGGAAGTGCCAAGATGTTTTCACAGGCAAAATTTCTTCTTTTTTGACCTTCCAGTTTTCAAGTTGGTCCTCTCAGCTCTCAGAGTTCATTCAGGGCATTCTTGGGTTTAGGCCTAGGCAGCTGAATGTTTTGGGTTTTTTTCTTTTACTCTCACTGTGAATTAAACTCCTTCCTATTGTGTACTAGGAGATAAAGTATGGAGAGAGTATGGTATTTCTTTCACATTGGCAAGGACAGTCTAGAATGTCCTCCCTACTTCTTTTGGTAACTAGTTTTGGAGCTGATGACCTCTCAGGGTTTTTCTGAGGTTTAAGTAGCAATGAAAAATTGCTTTTTCCTCTGCTAGAAATGCAGGGTGAGTCCTTCAGTTTGTTATCCACAATCCCAAGAAAGAGAAGCAATTCAGTGATTGTTTATAAAGCTATGAAACAAGAGGCAAGAACAACAGAAGGGGATGACTAAACTGTGTTTTCAGTTTTTCAGAAGAAAGCTCTTGAAAGAAAGCTAAGTGTCTGTGAACAGAGATTCTGGAAAACTTCTTTTGTCATTTTTTTCTGTTAACAGAAAACAAAATGACAGAGCCCCAAAACCTGAATCCAGCAAAACGATACCGGCGGCAAGATTGGCCTGGGGAACTGTATGAAAATGGCTCCTTTTACTTTGCCAAGAGGCATTTGATTGAGAAAGGCTATTTGCAGGTTAGTGCTTCTGGTTTTCTTGTTCTTTGGGATGATACTGTTGTTATAGAGGGTTCTCAATTCAGTAATGTATTTCTGATGCAGTCTGTATGAAGTAACAGCACTTTGATCTCAGGACAGTTTGCTTACTATTTGTAACTTAACAGGGCTAGCTGTAGCTAGAGCTGTTCCAGTAGCAGCACCCTCCACAGCAAACAGATTTATACAAATACTATTAAGCAGTATAGAGCTAAAAGCCTAAAAAAATACAATATTGAATTTCCTGTCAGTTCACCAGGATGGAAGTGAGTATCATCATTCATTTTAGGCTGTGAAACTGACCTTCAAGCAGTGATCATAGGCTTCTCATATAATCTAGAAACCTGTATTCTTGGCCAGTTTAGTCTTATGCCAATTTTATACTCTAATAATCTTTTTCCCTTTCCTGTTGTTTACATCCTAGTGTAGTAATGCAGAACAAGTGTGCTTCTTCATGAATACAGATGAAAGCTTTCTTCAGCTTTCATTTTGTTTGTCTGCAAGTATGGACTCTCGGTTTTCTCGTGCAAGACAAGTTCTCCATCTTGCAGATCATTTCTAGTATTTGTCAGCAGGACTGAAGAAAAGCCCAGTGCCAAGATTGCCATATTTCTAACAGGAATGCCTTACTGGATAAGTCAGGAGTACCAGGTTCTTACTTCTCTCTTTTCCAGATAACTCACTAAGAACTCACAAACTCACTAATACTAGGTTTAGTTCTCTGTAGCTTGCACAGACCCATGCAGTGCCAGCTAATACTGTGTGGACTTGTAAGCATTGATCTGGATAGTAAAATTTTGTTGAATTCTATGTTTTATGAAGGTCGGGTCACTAATTCTTGGAGGATAGGGGCTTTTAGGGTTTTCTAAATTACTTTGGAGTGTGCTGAATATTTTTCCAACTGAAATGAAGACTTTGTGTAGATAGCAAACAAAAAATAAATGTGTGCTTACTAAGTAAATGCTACAGGTTATTGCTATTTTACTGTATTGAAAGAACTAGTGAAATCAGTGTGATGTAAGGACTATATTGCATAATGTCTTTCTTGCATGCTTTCTCTGGTTGTAAAATGGAAATATTTGTTAGCTCTTGCCAATAGGATGTTGTTTCTAATGTTTGATTCTGTGTCACTGCCAAAAACTTCATTATTGATGTTTCACTTATATAAGCTATGCTGGCCACTATGTAACCAGATACTTAGCTTTCATTACACAGTACTAAATGGTACAGTTCTGCATTTGTATGAACCCAAGAAGAAAATTTAAAGTGATTTTGAGGGGTTCTCTTTTATTTAGGGTGGTAAAATGGCCTACTATGAAATGCGTGCAGAGCACAGTGTGGATATTGATATAGACATTGATTGGCCTATTGCAGAGCAGAGAGTATTGAGGTAAAAACCACTTTTTATTCCTTTATTTCTTTGCTGTTGCTCATTGTTTCAAGTTATGGTCACGTGAATTCATAATGTGTGTAATGTAAATAATAAACCTCAGAGGTAATTGGACAACTTTATTTCCACTCATCATTTTTCCTGTCTCTGTTGAGATCATCTGCATTTCTTTTGCTATATGTTTGATTTTTGTATTTGTTTGAGGGTTTTTTAAGTTCAGTTTGGGGAAAATTGTAGACCCTACTATAGTGTAGCAATGCAATAGCATCATCTCTGGCTTTTCCAGCTGAGTTGTCGTGGGCTTGCATGGTCTGGACTGCATTTACTGCTACACGTGGCTGATAGTGTTCAGGTACAGGGCATGAGCTGATTACATCTTGCTGGCTGCCTTTTCTTTGCAGCTATTCTGCACCTCTCTGAGGGAGTAATGGATGGGAATGGAATATATTTGCTGTGTCTTTTTCATCCTTTACTGCCTTTTGGTTTTGCCCCATATAGATGCTACAGGAAATAAATCTCATCCTGACTTCTATATGGACAACATAATTTTGCTGTCTTTTGGATCATTCTGCTCTTTTCTTTGAAGAGGGAGAGTATAGTTGGGTGGTGATGATGACAAAAAACCCAAGAATTTCAAAGCTGATTCTTCTCTCTGATGATCACAGTTGTATTTGAAATATTTGAGCTTGGAGTGTGCAAAAACTTCCATTCTAAAAAGATAACTTCTTTCTCTAGCTTTGGCTATTTTGGCAAAGAGCCATTAAAAGAGGTCAAGCTGTTGGTTTGCGGTGTCGATGGATGCCTGACGAATGGTCGCATTTATGTGACAGAAGACCAGAAGGAAATGGTCTCCTATGATTATAGGGATATGGTTGGTATCAGTCTACTAAAGAAAAGAGGAATCCAGGTAAGTGTTCTGAAGTGAGGCTTTATGTCTGATGTAACCTGAACATTAGATGATTCTAAAATGCTGCAGCATACAAGTCGAAGTTTCTTCAGAGTACTTGTGATCAAGCAGCCTAATACATTAGTTTAGGGTTGGGACAAATGTTGCTCTTGGATCCCTCAGAGGGAAATAAAAGTGTTTTGAGAAAGTTCTCAAACTCATTCACAGTAGTAGTCCTGGAAAAACGTGGGAAGACATTTTTATGGTGTTTTGCTGGCTCCCATCATACTGTTCTGTGTAGTCTAGACACTCATTAATTAGAAGTCAGCCTTACCAAGCAGGGATATGTTGTTACCTCTTGGCTATAGAAGAGGGAAAAATAGCCATGCAAATTAGTTGGATCATGGAAATCAAACCCCAAACACTTTTGTCTCTGTAGTTGTTTTAACATTAACATGTACTTTGTCATTGTAAGAAATCAGTGTAAATGAAAAACTAAAACAACATAAAGTGTCTGCTTTCATTATTACTATTACTATTAATTATTATTATTATTACTGCTACTAAATTCTGCTGACCTGAATTTTTGCTTGCACTGGTGTAATGTTAGCCTCCTGGCTATTTTCTGTCTGTGCTGCTGTCTTTGATAAAGCTAGAATATTTTTTTGGAGGTAAGAACCAAGTACAGATTTTAACTACCTTCAAATAGCCTTAACCCCAAGTAGACTTCTCCAGGTGCATTTTTGGAGCCTCTGTTGTAGAATTTTTATATAATAAGTTAGACAAGACATTCCTGACATACTTTGATTCAGCTGTTGCTACCCTGGGGCAGTGAAAAGGAGTAAATGGTTTTTCAAGACTCCCTGTTTTCATTTTCTGTGAAGCAAAAGAGAGAGGAAACTTGTAATCATTGTTTTGTTGCAAGAAGGAGCCCATTTCCATTCTTGCTGTGACTTGGAGTTTGTCATTAAATACTTTCTGATCTTTGTGCTGTGCTTTTTGTATTCGTAATATATGTTGCTGATACATTCCTGCTTTGTGCACCACTCTTGTTCATTCTGTACTTACCTTCAGTGACAAGCATTTGGTAGTATTTAAAAGCAATTGGGGGAGATAAGCTGGTCCATAGCTTGGACAGAAAACTTGGAGGGGTTGTGTCTGAGATTTGATCTGGTTTTTAGCTTACCTTGTACATAGTTTCTGAAATTTCAGATTTGGAATGCACTTCCAGAGGTTAGTGTGTGGTGCTACTTCAACCTGTTTAGTGTTCTGTTTGTCCTCTGAAGTTCCTCTGTAAATAAAATGACGTTATTAGGTAGAGGAATCACAACAAATACTCCTTAACATTCTACTTCTACAGAAATCTTCCTTGGGAATTTTCCTACTCCCTACTGTGGCTTAATTAGATGATATTGCACTAGATAGTCAGCATGACAGTGTACTGTGATATCCAGTATTTTATTTGGTACATGTTGTATTTAAGAAGACAAATGTACTTTTCTTTTTTGAACCTCAGGGAAGCCTACAGAATGTGTTTCGCTTTCCCAAAGCAACTTCAAGACTGTAATGTGATTTTGAATGCTGATGATTTCTGCTCTGAGTTTTGATTGAAGCTACCAGTTAGTCAGTGCTTTTCTGATATCTGAGAAAGCTTCTATGAACATAACTTCCACTGTTTCATTCTGTGTTTTTTTAATAAATCAACTTAGATGCCTTATTTCTTTATATGTGGAATTTATCCTAACTTGACTTTATTTTACCAGGTTCGACTCATCTCTGAAAGGGATTGTTCAAAAACTCTGTCAGCCATGCAGCTGGGATGTATAGCAGAAGTTAGTGCAATAAATAAGTTACAAGTCCTGGAGGGCTGGAAAAGAGACCTGGGTTTGAGCTGGAAAGAAATTGCTTACTTAGGTCAGTTCTGGGGTTTTGGTAGTAAAATTTCATGTGGCATACCAAATAACTTCATAGTGCTGCTCAGCTTCAAAACTGTTTGCTTTTTGTTAATACTCTAAACTTAGTGGGATTGATGTGCAAATTACAGTACACAATCACCAAAAGCAGGTCCATGTTCTGAGGCTTGTTAGGGTACAATCTAAATCTTCAAAAGCATTGATGAATTGGCATCTAATTTGGTAAGGGAAGTCTTAGCTGTTTGTATAAAGAGATTTAGGGAAGCTTTTGATATTACACAAGCATGCAGTTACAGCTCACAATTTTGAACTGATTCTAGTTCATTTCAGATGGATATTTTAGAGATTATATTCTAAAATCAAAACAAGAAATGGACAGAATTACAATTGCAAGCCATATAATTCTCTACCAAGAAGTGACATCTTATGTTTATGATCCTGCTGATGCTTACTCAGTTGCTCAAATGTTATTACTCTTAAAAGTACCATTCCCTTGCCTGAAGATTGTGTGAAGTGTGATGAATCATGTATCACCAAGTTTGTTGTGAGAACTGACTCAGAGATACAAAGTGCTGTTGAACTGCTGAGAGGAGAATTGTGGCAAGAATGCAAATTTTAAGCAACAGATCAATAATGTATCCAGAGAAATAACTGAGTTTACTCAGTTTTTTCCCCTCTGTGATATTTTGTCCTGTCTGTCATCTTTCTCAATAGGAAATGAAGAGTCTGATGTGGAATGCCTGAAGAAAGCTGGCATGAGTGGTGTGCCTGCTGATGCTTGTGCAGTGGCCCAGAAGGCTGCTGGTTACATCTGTAAAAGCAATGGTGGCTGTGGAGCTGTCCGGGAGTTTGCAGAACACATATTCCTGTTGTTAGAAAAAGTGAACTCTGCAAGAAAGCAAATGGAAGTAGTTAGTTCAGCAGGAAACAGTGGGAAATGAGAACAGCAGGAGAGGAAATAAGAAACTACTGAAAAAGGAGCAATACAGGTGGTCAGTCTTGCTTTTCATCTTCTCGTTCTCCTCTATCATAAGTTTGGATCCCAAAGGATGGCTTCTCTTGCAGGTTTTACACTGCAGTAGAGTTAAAACAAAGTTCCCCACTATCCCTGATATCCCACTTTGATTAAGTGCTTATATTCTTAGAATCATAGAATAGTCACAGCTGGAAGAGACCTTGAAGATCATTGAGTCCAGCCTTTGTCCTAGCCCTATCAACTCACTAAATGATTCCCTTCACCGCAACATCCACCCGTCTCATAAACACCTCCGGGGATGGTGACTCAACCACCTCCCTGGGTAGCCTGTTCCAATGACTGACATCCCTTTCAGTAAAGAAATTCTTCCTAATATCCAACTTGAACCTCCCCTGGTGCAGTTTCCAACCATTTCCCCTCGTCCTATCACTCTCCACTAGGGAGAGCAGACCAGTCCCTGCCTCTCTACAAACTCCCTTCAGGTAGTTATAGAAAGTGATGGGGTTTCCCCTCAATCTTCTCTTTTCTAGGCTAAACAGGCCCAGATCCCTCAGTCTTTCCTCATAAGACTTATGCTTTAAGCCCTTTTGATTGTATGCTGCTAATCATGATCATGTTCAAGATTATTTTAAAAGCCATTGAAGTGCAATGGAAGGAGTGCACCAAAAGGTAGAGTCCTGTAAATCTACTCTTAATCATTACACCTACAGGAATGATGAGTCTTTATTTTATAATGCAGATCTTTTCAAGGATCAATGATTTTGCATAACTTGAGAATTTGTAATTCAGACTTAAAAAACCCCCCCCCAAAACTGTCAATTTTGCTTACTTGGGTTATATTTACTCTTATCAAATGTCAACATAATGTTGAATTTGTGTGCTTGCTTTTTAAAGGAATTATCCTTTATAAGGAATAGCTTTAGCATATAGAGAGGTCAGGTGTAAAGTAACTATCAAACTTCTTCCAGTGTTTTCAAAAGACAGCTCAATTACTGTACAGCCAGTAGTTAGTATTAGTTAAGAAAAGCACTTAAGCCTGTGTTCAATTTTAAGCTCATAAATAATGAAGTAGCATTTAAATTGTGCCTCTTTAAATCTGTTAATACTGGGTTTTGTTGAAGTGGTTAAATTACCCATGCTTTGCTAAATTTCACAGAATCACAGAATAATTTGGAGTTTAATTTCCCATTAATATTGAGATCTTTCCTGTGCAGAAACTCTGGGGTTTTTTTCTATGAAGGCTTTATTAGAACCACTAATGACTAGAAAGAAGTAAATAAATCTTTAAAGTTTATTGTATGGAAAAGTAAGTGCTGTTTAAAAAAAAAAAGTTGTTGCTTGTAGGTTTATATAAAAGATATATTCAGACTATTTTTAGTATGTTAATTTAAAGCTGATATGTATGTATGTTTGTATTTATGGAAAATATAGTTTTAACCTTTTTTTTCTGATTTAAAAATCTCAGTATCTGTAAAATATTGTAGAACTGACACTAAGAATATGGATTAGTTTTCAATCCCAGGGTTTATCAGTGAGTCAAGTTCTGCCTTGGATTATGCAAAAAAAAATAAATACCTGGGATACTCAGTCAGTTACTGCTGAGGTGAATAATAATGATGTGTCATTTCATTTTATTTTTCTGCTAAATAGACACTCCCAGTACTGTATCATCTGATGTCTTGTCCTGTGCTTAACTTTGTGTTTACTTCCTTTTACAAAGCAAAATTTTAAGCTCAAATTCTTTTCCCACCTATCTACAGTAGCCAGGTTAACAGGTTAATAGTTTACTAATCAGCTCTAAATTACCATTTAAGTATTTCCTTTCAGTGAGGTTTTGGGGTTCTGCACTGGATAAATCCCATGGACTTTGATAACAGGAGAGCTACACTTTGGACAGAACTACAGACTTTGGTATAGACAGATTAATTATTTTAGTTGACTATGTGGAAAATCTTCCAAAGTCCAGACTGGGTGAGCCATTCAGGTTTGATAATGTCATGTACAATTGTCTCAAATTTGTGTTTTACTTCACCTTGTCATCATCAAGTAACTTCCTGACTGATTTCAAGAGCAGTTCCTGGTAAATAGCCAGCTTTAAACGAGGTGACTCTGATGAGCTTGATTCCTATTCCTTTTATGTTAGAGAAAGGAAAAATATGACTAAGTGCAATTATAAAAGAAATATGAATTTGGCAGTATTGTTTGTGCTTCAATTAAGAACTCTTGTAATGTTTCAGCTGCTTGCTGAATGTGCTGCACATACATCACATCTCTACCCAAAATTTCTGCATGTATCAAAAAAAATGAAATGCAGAAACACTGTATGAGTGTTGGTAATGAGCAGGGAGAAATGGTAGCTGATACATAAGTATTTTCACTTTAACAAGTTCTTGTATGGAAAACATGATGTAATCATACTTTTGGGCATATAGGAATAATTTAAAGAATAAAAGAGCTTTACAGACTCTTTATAAAATAGAGCTTCTTTGAGGGTATGAGAGATGGATGATCTCCTGCCTGATAGGTTCAGATCTGTATTGCCCACACTGCAAGGGAAGGCCTAACTATAAACTAGAGTAGCATGAGGGATATCTTAATTTCTTCTCTTGATTTTATAGGCGATCCTCAATCATATGAAGGATTTAGAGGTCACAGAGGCAGAGATAGTGAAGATCCTAACAGACACCTTAAAGGGGAAATCGCAGATCTCGGGCAAGTTTCTGCCAATGCCAGTTACACACAGAATAACAGAATATTAGGAGTTGGAAGGGACCTCGAAAGATCATCTAGTCCCACCCCCCTGCCACAGCAGGATTCCCTAGACCAGGTCACACAGAAGCGTGTCCAGAGGGTTTTTGAATACCTTCAGAGAAGGAAACTCCCCAGCCTCTCTGGGCAGTCTGTGCCAGTGCTCTGGCACCTCAACTGGGAAAAAATTTCTATGTGTGTTCACACAGAATCTCCTATGCTTCAGCTTACAGCCATTGCCTCTTGTCCTGTCTCTGGGCTTCTCCGAGAAGAGCCTGACCCCATCCCCCTGACACCAACACTTCACATACTTAAAAGCATAGATGAGGTCATCCTTTAGTCTCCTCCAAGCTAAAGAGACCTAGCTCCCTCAGCCTTTCCTCAGAAGGAAGATGTTCCAGCCCCTTCATCATCTTGGTGGCTCTGTGCTGGACTCTTTCCAGCAGTTCCCTATCCTTCTTGAACTGAACTGGACACAGTATTCCAGATGCAGCCTCACCAGGGTAGAGTAAAGAGGAAGAAGAACCTCTCTTGACCTACTAGCTACACCCCTTCTAATTCACCCCAGAATCCCATTGGCCCTCCTGGCCACAAGAGCACACTGCTGGCTCATGGTCACCCTTCCATCCACCAGGACCCCCAGATCCCTCTCCCCTTCACTGATCTCCAACAGGTCAGTCCCCAGCCTATACTGGTCCATGGGGTTGGTCTTTCCCAGGTGCAAGACTCAACTCTTGGCCTTGTTGAATCTCATTCAATTTCTCCCTGCCCAACTCTCCCGCCTGTCTTAAGTCTCACTGAATGGCAGCACAACCCTCCGGTGTGTCAGCCACTTCACTCAGTTTAGTGTCATAAAACATATCCAACTTGAGGGGGCACCCGGATTTGAACCGGGGACCTCTTGATCTGCAGTCAAATGCTCTACCACTGAGCTATACCCCCAGTTGGTTGTTTTAGTACATACCTGGCATCATAATTGCCTTTCATTAAGAGGTGTGTAGTTTACTCAGACTAGATTTCAGTGGTTATTTTTGTTATGCCTGACTTGTTTTGGAATAGTCTCTATTGGTCATGTAAGCACTTGTTTTTTATTTTAGGTTACCTATCTAAGAGGTCTTACTGTGGGCTCTGATCATAATTTTACTTTTTTCCAGTTTCACTATGTAATAATTTGTAATAAATTATTACAGCTTAATACAGTTAAAACAGATAATTGCTTGAAATTTGGAATAAAGAACTTTCTTTATTCTTTTGAGCAGAGAATGGTTATAGGGTGAATATGAATGATATGAATAGTCATATGAATATGATGGATTTGTATACTGTAAATCATATGCTTCCAAGTTCATGTGTCACATGAATCCCAGAATGTTAGGAGCTAGAAGGGACCTCGAAAGATCATCTAGCCCAAACCCCCTGCCACAGCAGGATTCCCTAGACCAGGTCACACAGAAGCGTGTCCAGACGGGTTTTGAATCTCTCCATAGGAGACTCCTCAGCCGCTCTGGGCAGTCTGTGCCAGTGCTCTGGCATCTCAACTAGGAAAAATTTTTTTTCTTGTGTTATACCTAATGAAGGTGGACAGATTTAATGCCCAAATTAATCACACTGACAGTTACTCAAAATCCTCATCTTGATCTGATCTTGGAGGCAGGTCTTCAGCATTCTGTGTGTGTTGTTATACCCTCCTAAGTAAACTTCTTTACTTACCTGTGTTCCGTGTTTTCAAGTAGCTAGTTTTATGGTGCTGTGTGCTTTGTGCCTGTGTTTGTGAAAAGGTAGGATTCATCTCTGTCTTCTGAGCTGTCAAAGCCAGCCCAGTGTTTCTATTGAAGGATAATCTTGTGAATTGAGCAGAACATACTGAGAATTATTTGGCAGGATGTTCTCAGAGAGAATTCCTGTTTCAGTTAGGCCTCAAGATCTGTACTGGTTTTGGGTGTTTGTTGACTCTTGCTAAGAGAGTTGAGGAGAGGGGAGAAGGCTAGACAGTAGCATACTGTTATTACATTTGCTGACTTTGGCACAAGGGATAGGGATTAGTCCTTCACCTACTTCTGACTGCATTAATTTATTTTTATCTGATCTTTGTCCTATTCAATACATGTTCCTCTCCAGTTCTGTGCCATTTCCTGCAGGGTGATCCAACGTATTCTGACCTTAGTTCACTTCAAATCAATATGAATCATATAAAACTCAGCCTTTTGAGTTCAGGGAGATTTTATAATACTTGGTGATTTCAAATTCTTAAGACTTTTAAACCTTGAGCATACATTAGTTAAGTACCTTTTCCAGAGCTCATGCAGGAAGAAGATTTTATATTTTCTATTAATTTTCTCTTAAAAGACTATTTCCTGTTTCCAGAAATAACTCCAAATAAATGAGTCCAGTTACACCCAGCCGGAGTAATTAACCTAAATTCAGCATTATAAAAACAATAATAAAGTCTATCCAGTGGAAGAAAAACAGGATGGTAGGTTTGTTTTTCTTGTTCTCAGAGAGACTCGTCTGTCTGCATTTCTGATCCCAGATATGTTTATGTATGTGGCTCTGGTTTACTAGAGCTTTACCACTGCTAAGGACACTGGAGGAGAGAGAAATATTTGGGAGCAATCCCATTCTATAGCTGTCTCCACACCTCCATTTCCTCTAATAGGGTTCTATTATTTTCTTTTTGCAGATGGATTTTTTTAATTGTTTATAAAAGAGGTTTTAGAGGGAATCAGGAGTGAGCAATGCAGAGGCAATGTTACCAAATTGCTCGTGTAAATTTGTAAGTAAAGAGCAGGGCTGATGACACTGAAAACACACACACACACACACACACACACACACACACATATATATATATATAAAATGACCTTAATAGGAAAAGGAAACTGAATTTTAGGAATTATTATGAAAAGTTGTTGAGGGTCGAAGGTGGGCCAACCACCAACCCAGTGATAGATGCTCCCTGTTACCCTGTTTTTCCCCCCTCCCCACACAGGAAGGGAAAGGGGGTAAGAGAGAGAGACTTGTGGATTGGAAAAGAAAACTAAAACTACTTTAATGATAATAATTATGATAAATGAAATATAAACAAATAAATACAAATATGTACAAACCCCATACCCTAGCCCCCCCTTGATGGTAACTATGGCACCGCTGATACTGCAGCAGAAGACCTCAGCAGCAGGTGGGAGCCAAGCTCAAGGGCTGGATCCTGGTACTGCATGCAGGAACTTGCCCTCAGGATTGAGGGCAAAAAAGACAAAGAGTTCTCCTCAGATGCCAACCATTGAAGCACCAGAGAAGAAGAAGAGCGAGCTAGCAAGGGGGAGCTGACCCCCAGTTTATATATGGAATATGATGTATATGGGATGGAATACTTGGTCAGTTTAGGGTCTCCTGTCCTGTCCTCTCCTCCCTGAAGGTGCAGCCTTTACCCTGCACCCCCTAACATGAAACAAAAGATTCAGCAGTGACCTTGCTTTGCATACAAATCCCTGGTAGTAAATCTAAACATGAGGTCTTATCACTGCTAGAAGCAGGCAGTGTCTGCAAAAACATGCTGTTAGTTTCAGAAAGTGCAGCTTCTCAGAGGAGCTCTAACTGAAAAGTAAAATCACAGAATCACAGAATATTAGGAGATGGAAAGGACCTTGAAAGATCATCTAGTCCAACCCCCCTGCCACAATCATCAAACAGAATTAGTTCTGTTCTAACCCAAACCAGGACAAAAGTGTACGGAACAAAAAGGATCAAAGTAATTATAAACCTGTGTATAAATCAATGATTTGGATATATCTTACATACTGCATGTTTTGTTTCTTACATCTTAAAAAGATTGTAGCAGTCAAAGGGTTCGTAGGAGGATAAAGTGAATGGTGAAAAGGAGTCAGGTTCAGTGTGAGCAATAGCCAAGTAAGAATTCTTCCCTTTGGAAGAAGGGTGACTGGAGTTGTGAAAAGTACCTGTAAAACTAAGAGAGTCAGGGAGCTAGGGGAAGACCACTAAGGAAACTAGTAGTGACCAAAAGCAGATGCCTAAGGAATATAAATTTACACTCTCATATTTGACAGTGCTTTCCTGTTTTCCTGTGGCCTCAAAACATTTTCAGCTCATGGATTTCTAAAGCTGGACCTGGGTCACAGACATTTGATAAGCCTCTGCATGCTTAAATCAGCCTTTGGCCATGTGTTTCACAAGTCTGACACCTCATACAGTTCCTCTGTTTCTGAACCTTGGTTTCTTTTTCCTGTTTCTTGTATGGGAAATAGCCAGGTGCATTTTTATCTTTATTTCACAATATATATCAGGGGTTCATTCTGAAATGTCAATAGCTTTGACACAGTGAGGAGCAGGGCACATCATTGCTATTACCAACAGGAATTAATTATCTAATCTTGAAAGCTCATTGTAAAGAGGGCAAAAGTGCACACAGAACAGTGTAAGAGTATGGTGACATCACAAGAATCAGCATCCATTGGTCATAGACACTTACTGTAAATTGCTTAGAATTTCTTGGACAAAATGTAATTGGAGGTTAGGAGAATTACCACCTGCTTGACCCATTTGGTCACATACTCCTGCAGACACGTTTCCAGGCTAGACTGACATATGTCTGAGCTAGTATGGCCACTCTTACATTAAAGTTAAATGTGGAGACAGTCTCTTCAGGGATGTAACTTTTAACAAAAGCTGCAGTTGCACAATTTTTTTGTTGCCTGAATGGTCCATATAAGAGTTTGACTTTTTTTATAATCTTGCTTTTTTTTTTCCTGGTTACATCTTATCCACAGCAAGTTAGAAGAGCATGCATAACCAGTCACTGATCCTTCTGATCAGTGATGCCCAACTGAAGTGTTGCTATTGATTAGATGAAGCCTGATCTAAAAACCTTGAGAATGGGATAATCTGAGAGACCTTTTACATTCATTTGACTTAATGAACTTCAAGATTTCTTCAGGATATTTTTTTATGATCTGCCTTTGGGTTCATTGAATTCTCTGAATGCTACCATGTGTTCTCTGAAAGCAGCTGGGGCTACACTTTTCATGGGCAGTAGTTCTGGTGAGTCACAAACAAGGCCTAGTCCTGACTCACTACATCTGTCTGTGTGCACTCTTACCATATACAAACTCCGGGCTGTCTGCAAGCCATGCTGCTTTTTACTTCTTGCTCTTGTATGCTTCATACACCCTCAGGTTTTTACCATTGTGTCATTGAGCACCTTGCAGCTCATAATAGCAAGGTTGGTTGTCTAAAGAAAGTACACATATGATTTATAATGAAAGCCAAGAAATTTCAGAGGTTTTTGGGGTAAACTTGCAGGCAGTGCATGGTAATGTAGAGAACAAAGTGCTAACTGGATCTGTGTCTTGTAGTGCTTTGGAGTAGCAGGGGAAGTCAAATCTGGGCTCTTTTAATGAAGCTGCTGTCATTGGTGCCTGAGATGGATAGCTCAGAGAGACACAAGCTGGTATTGTATTGCATTTCATTCACCTGCCAATGAAGTCTTGCTATACCTTTTTTTTATTGCAATATAGGTAAATGTTTAATTTACCCTGTAGGCAATGCTCTAAGCTGATTAATTCCTCATCCCTCCTAAGTAGCTAGGCAAATAACTGCAGTTTGAGCAGCACAGTGATACTTACCTGACTGTTGGATTAGGTCCAAGTAGTTTACCAAGGTCAAAAATGACAGAGAACAGCAAACCACAGTTATCCTCTCTTTTAGAGAAAGGCCTTGCAGGCAGAAAAGGAAAATCTGGTTTTGCTACACCTATGCATCAATATTTGCTTAGAGATGAATCCCATCACCTATGCCATCATCTGTCCCATCATCCTGTCTCTACTGTGGCTGCCAGTAGATTCTCAATAGATTCTCAGTGGTGCAGATTGATCATTCCCAGGTACCTCCCTGCAGACAGCAGCAGTCAAAAATTACAGACTTTATAAGCAGGCTGTGCACCAGGACTGTCCCTACCTACCCAGAAACTGAACTTCTCCCCTCAAACCTGTGTCTGATTCCCTTCAGAGTCTGCTTTTGTTGTTGAGCTCAGCAGCATCCTGTAAAAATGAATGGCTAATTGTTGTGCAGAGCTTTGCAGTTAGAACACTGTGGTCAATAGATGTCAGTGAAGAACAGACCTTTTGGAGGCACTGCTGCTTTCCTTTCTCCTGGCAGAAAGCTTGGATGGCTACAGAGCCCACACCAGAGTGGACATGTCTCTGGTGCCATGGGGTTGCAGTTGTTCCCAAGATGGCTATTTCTACACTTGTCATTGGCCTGTGGGACCAGTTTGGAAAGAGGCTGGAAAGAGGTATGGCAATGGAATTGATGGATTGTTCTGTCTGCAGAGGAGAAGGCTCCAAGGAGCCCTTATTGTGGCCTTCCAGTATCTGAAGGGGGCCTACAAGAAAGCTGGTGAGGGACTTTTTAGGAGGTCAGACAGTGATAGAACCAGGGGAAATGGGTGTAAGCTAGAGGAGGGGAGATTTAGGTTGGATATTAGGAGGAAGTTCTTCACCGTGAGGTGGTTAGGCAGTGGAACAGGTTGCCCAGAGAGGTTGTGGAAGCCTCATCCCTGGAAGCTTTTAAGACAAGGCTTGATGGGGCCCTGGGCAACCTGATGTAGTGGATGGTGCCCCTGCTAGGCAGGGGGGTTGGAACTAGATGATCTTTGAGGTCCCTTCCAACTCTGACAATTCCCTGATTCTATGCTTTCCTGTCACTGGGTTTTTTGCTCGAGCAGCTGCTCCTTGGTGGGGCCACCAGGTGCTGCCACTTATCTTTGCTTGGCCAAGGAGAGGGCTCCTCTGCAGGAGCCCAGGGAAGGCAGTGTCTCACAACATGCACCCACTGACTTTCACTATCCTTTCCTACAGTTTATCTTCTGTGATGTGCAGGACAGATATAAAGATTTGGGAAAAGGGGAGGACTGTCTCCTATACTAGAGATGTTGCTGCAGAATTTGTCTTTCATGGTCGTTGATCCCTTGGAAGAAGGTAAATTCTGGTCACCTGTGAGGCTGGAACTGATGACAGAGTGATAAAGGCCACTCAGTCCTTTTCCCATTTCCTGAGCATGGTCTTTCAGCCATAATCTTCACCTCCATGCTCATCCCTTTCTGTCAGGCTTGATTCCTCCTGTCCCATCCCCACAGGATCTTTGTGGCATCCCTTGGCTCTTTGTCTGTGGTCTGTGACTGTCTTTCACTGTGATCATGACACAAGCCCCATGGAAATTCCTTCTGGTCCTCCATGTTTACTCTTCCAGCTGACAGATGATTACAAGTAAACCCTTGTCTTGATCCCCTGGGCTTCTCTGATGTACTTAGACACAGATCTCCTGCCTTGAATCTTCTTTATCTTCCTCTGAGTTCTGGTTTCAGAGATTACCAGAACTGTCTCAGATTCCTTCCTTTGCCTGCTCTTGCCCCCTCACTTCTCCAGACTATTTTGCATCTTCCACAAGGTGTTCCTGAAGCTATTCAAGGAGATTTTTTTCACCAGTCATCGTTTTCCTTCAAGAAAGTGCTTTAGGCATCAAACTCATTGTATCAGAACTACTGTGACTTAGTGTCAGGTTCCTAGGAAGGTTACCTGAGCACTTTTTCTTCTCTGAGGCATACTTCAGAAAACAGTTGTGTGATTTTTTTCAGGGAAAAGGTCCTTGAAGCAAAGCCTGGAATTCACATGTTGCTGTCACAAGAGGTCTGGTCCTCCAAATGCTTTTGCTCTCTTTTTCATCTGACCCAAAGGCCAGGTAAGCCTGGGTAGCAAGCAAAGCAGGCTAACTTTGACAAGAGCTAGTAGGAGCCTCACATCTCTGCTCTGATGGCATAAATGTTTAATGCTGTCTTCTCTAATTAAATCAATCTAGAGAAGAGCCCTTACTAAGGAAGGTGGAACATATTACCCAAATGGAGAAGCAATATTGTAACCATTTACATGTAATAGAGATGGCATAGGGGTTTGTTTCTTCCAAACCTAGTATTTATATAAACTGGAGTCTCGTTGCATTTTGGGTCAGTATTTTTAGAGTTTGTAGGGCTGAAATTTTTCTTTCCCCAGAAGTTTTAACTGCCATGGAAAAAAAGGAAAGAAAAATGGTGAGTGGAACAGACATTTTTACATCTTAGTGTGGAAGTTTTGACATTTTTTTAAGATCTCCATGACATGCCAAAATGACTTGTGGAGCCAGATTGACAATTCTTTGAAAAATTCAATTTGCATCCCTCTGCTACAGTCATAGGAAGGGGAGGGGGAGTAGCAGCACAGTGGGGACAGCAAGAGAAAAGAGGATGAAGGAAATGGTAGGTGTAGCAACTGCTAAGAGACCCTGGTTGCCAGTACCTACCATCACATACCCCTGTCCTTTGGTAACAGTGGCCAGCCTAGCTTCCTGGACCTCTGACATATGCAAGTTTTGCCACACTGTCCACAGCTGCACTGGGTTGTGCCAGTACCTAGGGTGGACCTGCTACTCTGTAGTTTTACTGGCAGAAGCTGCTTTCTTTTGGACCTGTTGGAGTGAGTCCAGAGGAGGGTCACAAGGATGATCAGAGGAGTAGAGCACCTCCTCTACAAGGACAGGCTGAGAGAATTGGGGTTGTTCAACCTGGAGAGGAGAAGGCTTCAGGGGGATCTTGTAGCAGCCTTTCAGTACATGCAGGGGGATTACAAAATAGAGGGGGAGAGACTTTTCAGCTGGTCAGATTGCAACAGGACAAGGGCAAATGGATATAAACAGTTTGTTTAAGAAACATTTAGGTGTGGTACTTAGGGGCATGGTTTAGTGTTACGTTAGTGGTAGGTATGGTTGGACTTGATAATCTCAGGTCTCTTCCAACCTTTGTGATTCTGTGAAGAAGGGGAGATTTAGACTCGAAATTAGAAGGAGGTTCTTTACCCAGAGGGTGGTAGGGCACTGGAACAGGTTGCCCAGAGAAGTTGTGTCTTCCCCATCCCTGGCAGTGTTCAAGGCCAGGCTGGAAGTGGCACCTGGTCTAGTGAGTGGCATCCCTGCCCCTGGCAGGGAGGTTGGAACTAGATGATCTTTAAGGTCCCTTCCAACCGTTCTATGGTTCTTTCCCAGGCTGATACTCACTGCCAGCCAGTTGCTGCACTCTACCTCAGGTGTGGCTGCATTGCATAAAGCTTGGGCAAAGCTGTATGCAAAATTAGAAGTGCTGTATGAGTCCAAAGCATTACTGAGAGGAACTTTATTTTGGAAGTCCATTTATCTCTGCAATGCAGTGCTAGAGTTCAGACAGCTGACAAAACACTTGCTACCTTATATTCCAATGCTATGCCTTCAGCCAATTCAGAACTGTATGCTTTAACCCCCTCACAGATCCACATGGCGTGTCCTCCCCCTGTCCTTTTGCATACAGTTTCATATTGGAAATACACATATAAATGCTGCTTACAGCAGTCTTCTCAATACAGTTAATAAACTTACTTGCAACCTTAATTTTCCCAAGGAACCTTTGGCTTTTTTCCATACTCAAAGGGCTAGAAAAAAGTAAAATGTTCAAGCATCATCATTAGCTAACCTCTTGCCATTTATTAATAGTGGTAGGATGACACCTGAAAGGAGGGCAACTGTGGCTCTTGGTATCTTTAGAGGGAGACAAAGTGATTTGTGTGTCAGAAGAGCAAAGAAACACCAACAAACTTCTGTTTTCCTAATAGGTCATTTGCAGAAAGCAGTACTCAGTGCAGCATCTCCCTTAAAATGTTAAATTGGAAATCGGAAAAATTGTGTTAATTTGGAAAATGGCAAGGGGCTGATATTCAACAGGCTTTTCTCTCACTGATATCTTCAGCACCTAACTTCTGTATCATCAGTGCAGATGCAAAATTGGCTGCTGTTGATGTTAGCTTGCACAAGCAAGGTATGAAATAAAAGGGCTACGTGGCAAGCATGAAATGTGTAGCTAGAGAGAACATTAGTGTTCACTGTAAATAAGGCTATACCTCAAACCACACACCCTGAGGTGAGCTTGCCTTACAGAATCACGGAATCATTTAGGTTGGAAGAGACCTTTAAGATCATCAAGTCCAGCCATCGATGTATCACCACCATGCCACTAAACCATGTCTCTAAGTACCACATCTCTAATGTTCTTTAAACACCTCCAGGGTGTATCTTCAGAGCACACAGGAGTCAAAGCAGAGTAATCATGTTTGTCTGCATGTGTTTCTTTTTTATCAGCTTTTGCTATGTTTTTTATGCCTGCTGATGCCTTGGAATTGGTATGGTTGGGGAGAACTGATGTGGGGAGAAGAGTCCTTAAAGCCAGCCTGCAAAGCAAATTGAAGGTGAGGATGGAAAACACATTATGGAATAAATCAGAAGAAAAATCTTCACTGGGTTCATAGAACAGTCCCTCAGATGTGAGCACAGACAGCTGATGCTTGGAAAATCTTTCTTATCAGGGCAGGGTAAATAAGTTGTGTTCAGATTAAACTCTCTCTGTGTAGTGACTTGTTTGCCACAGTGGAACTGTTGGGTTCTATTGCACAAGGACTGTGAAGTAAAATGATTCTCATCAAAACACTGGAAACAAGCATTTTGCAGGAAGAAAGTCGAATGGAAAAAAACCATGGGTTTATATCAGTTGCATTTAAAACACAAACACTATACAGTACCTAACTCAGAAATAAGTTACATCAAAAACCCTACATATTGTAAAAGAAAAAATAAAAGGCATTTTATAAAGCAGCTTTACTTCAGATCTTCACATGTGCAACTGCAATTTTCAACTTCAGTGTCAGTAACAAGTCCAATAAGATAGGCACTTTCCAAATCATGGTAGATCAGGGAAGGAGCAACTCTGGGGTCAAATCTTTCCTCATTTTCTTATGATGTGTTTTCAGACTCTTTATATATTCAGATTCTTACAAGTTTGGTTTTTGTTATTTTTTCTTAACATCTTTGGTAGAATTCCTAAATAATACCTAAGAATTCCATTCATATCCCTCTAGAGCAAAAAATAAATAAATGATAAAGTAGATTTGGTTGCAGAAAAATGGGTCTGACACCTGAGTCTGTAAAAACATATACATTTGCCTTCTAAAAACTGAGTTCAGGCATTGTGTCAGAATTTTCCTGTCCTCAGAATCTCACATTTACATCCTTTCTACTGGGAGGATTGTAAACTGAGTGAGAGCCCCCATTCAGAATTTCCCACCAATTCTTCTATCTGTGTTTGTTGATAAATGGATATTGTTCTTCACACCAGGTTAAAATTCATAGGTAAGACTTTTTGCCATTTCACTCAGCTTCATTTTCTCGTTAAATATCTCCTCAAATCTTCGGTTCTGTTTCGGAGTGAAATGGTTCTTCCAGTCACCAACAGTGCCTAGGAGAGCAGAGACAGAAAAAGAACAGTGAAGCTAACAATATATGTAGTGCAGAAAATGATATAAATGCAACACTTTTTTTTTTTAATACTGCAGCTGGCACAAATTATTAAGTTTTATTAACCATAGTCTTTAACTTTTAATTTTTAACCATGATCTCTGCTATAGGTCATGATCATGAGATTTGTTGGTCTGGTGAGACTCTGATGGAAGCAGCTGGATCATCGTCCATAAAGGTTGTTAAACCTTCAGCTTCAGACTTGGTTAGTGTCAACTAAGTGGAACATGAAGAGCAGCAGGATTCTTAAATGGAATTACAGTTTTTGGTCATCTCAGCAGAAAAGTATCCCTCTGCACCTCAGATGTATACAGTTAAAGGTCTCCACCTGGGCTCTTTCACAATCAGAGGAGGGAAATAGTTACCTTCTGGCTGAAATTTGTCTCAGCCTAGTCAACATCTAAGCCTAATCAAATGAATGGTTCCCCAAAATCAGCTATATCTCTCCTTTTACTAAAGATGACTCCTGAGAAGGAGCCCAGAGTGAACTGATAGATGAATCCTCCCCCTCGCACCTACTCCTAATCTCTAGTGCTTTCTATGGATGAGGTGTCCTACTACTCAAGTGGGAATTTAACTGCTTCTGGGTGACCATTCACCTTCCTGTTCAGTAGTGTTTCAACTGTTATCCAGTTTGAGCAAAGAGGAAACTGGTTTTTAAGCTGATGTATTTTAATGAGACAATGCTTTCAGTTTCCCTTCATGTGCACCTTCTAAAGACCTAGCATGGCAAAACTGCTGACTAAAACAGCATTCCAAACAGCAAGGAGAGGAAAAGAGAGCTTGAAGAATAACATTCTTTCATATGTATAAAAAAAAGTCTTCTGTAAACTGGTTGGAACTAACTAAAAACATGGGATTTGCATAGGAAATGCTTGGAAGTGAAACTGCTGGGATTTTTCAAACTTTTCAAGATAACTTTGTCAAAGTTCTCTGACTTAGAAAAGTGTACCTGAGTTGGTTCCTTGGTTGGCTTTTAATGACAGATTGTGTTTTGCCTTTTGCTTCAGCTCATTGGTAAAATCATTCTGAATTAACAAATGTACCATTTCCCTAGTTACTGAAACAACTCAAAGTTTTAAACTGTCAATTATTGTTAAAAAATTAACAGTAAAAGTAATCAAAATCCATCTAAACATGATGGTTTGGATTCACTTATTATACAAATCCAAGGAAGCTTCTGAAATGCCAGGAGGGAAAAAACAGCTCTTGCAAGTATTTAAAAGACATCTAAGCTAAGTACTGTAGAAGACTTTACTGCAAATTCTATCTTGGCCATGGTTTGAAGGCTGCCTCTGAGGCTATTAGGTGACTGAATCATCTCTTCTTTCTCTGTTGTTATCCTCAGCATATTCCTTTTCCAGGAATATTTCAATAAGATAAGAGGTGGTGCAGAGGGTAAGGGCTATAAGCAGTCTCCCTCAGAAGGAATGTGTCTTGCCCTTCCTCATTCTAGTAAACTAAGTGACCTTTGTAGGTGATGTCAAGGAGACACATTGTAAAAGACTGAAGTGGTCAACTTTTAGATAAAGAAAGACAGATAAAGATTAATGCTTTGTGAACATTTTCTTCTAGCTCAAAAGCTCCTATGGAGCAATATTAGCCAGACTTCTTCAGACTCCTCCATGCTTCTCTAGAGTAAGTGTTCATTTGCATCCAGACAACTTAGAAAGTGACTTTTAAGATTCCTTCAAACTGAAGGATCCTGTCACTGCTTCCTGGGACTGACTCAAAGAATCACTACAGCCCAGGAAAGATCTTGGCTTGTGGCCTCTGGCTGGATTCTCACTCCTTCTGCTGTGTTAAGCCTGGCCCAGGTGACTTACCTTTTCGGAAGATCAGCTTCCTGTTGGATGTCAGTGCACAGACAGTGTGGCTGGGATTGCTGTTCTCCTTTTCTGTGTCACTTTTCATCTCTGAGAAAGAGGATTTCTTGCAGATCTCTTGGATAGCATTTTCACTGACACTTAAACCCAGGAACAGACTCATTTCCTTTATAATTTTAGAGAGATCCTGAGGTACAAGAAAAAATAAGCTTTTATATTTGAGCTAATTATCACAGTTTTAGTTGACATGTAAATGATGATCCTTTTTTAGTACATATCAAGTTTAGCACACATTTATTTGTTTTCAAGCAAAACTATATATATCATTAGACTGTGTAGATGACAGGTACAGTAAACCTGATTCCCCTCTTACATATACTCACAGAAATGAGTAAATGCTGAATATGTGATACCAATTATAGTAACAATGCCAATTTTACTTTTAATTCAGCCAAAGCATTATCCTGCCTCTTGGAATTATTTCACTGGGAATAAAGAAATACTCAAAGGTCATCTTCTGTGTAAGTAGCTTATTTCATTGGAGGTTTTATATCAAGAGATCCAACAAGTGACTCAGGATCCAAAATGACTTTTTTATATCCTTTGGATTTTTTTTTCAAAAGATGAGCAAGACTATTGGAATGGAAACACTAGAAAGTGTTTTCTATTCACCAAAAAAATTCATTCTCTGAAAGCTAAGGTATGTTTGCATTTGAATTTTCTGTGAAGTAATTTCCTTTCATAAAATCTTTTTTCCTACTCTTCAAGGCTCTAATTCTCTTCTTTATTGGGAGTACAAGTCCCACTGTCCAAGAATAACTCTGTTGTCTTACATCACTTTTTGAAGATTTCACCTGAAATGTTAGGCATAGCAGGTTAATGTGTGGCCCCCAACAGATATCCCTGGTTGATCTTTCCGTAGGAACAGGAACAAAGACCTAAAAATTCTTTCTGTAGCCAAGGGAAAATAATCTAATATATGTGCCACTCCTGCATCTATGAAATGCAACTCTCACGGGATTTGGTATTTATAGAACTTGTGCAGTCAGAATTAGCTCACTAATATAAAGTTCTATGCAAATATCAAATAAACCTGAAGACATATGTTCACATTTTCCTTCTTTCTCCTTTTTCATTATAATTTGCTCTTTGATATTTTAATGATGTTAATTTACAAGTGATGCATTCTGAAATAAGAACAGAAAAATATTTACCTTCTTCATGTCTTCGTAGAACAAAAAGAGGATGTTTTTGTCATTTGCATGTGCTTCCCAGCTTAGGAAATGATCAAACCAGGATCCACAGACAACTGAAAAGAAAACCCATGTAAAAGACAGTTATCTAAACTTTATTCTTATATAACTCTGACTGTATCTCATACACTTACAATAATGACCCCTTAGTGTGTAACCTGTATTCCTCTAAAATGGATTAAATTCTTTTTGTGAAGTTAATCAAACTTAGAGCTATAAAGTTTACCATTCTTGTTGGAATTCGGTTTTGTATCACAGATGCAGACACAGTTCTGATTCTGTAGTGAAAACCAGCTCCAAATCTAAGGAAAGTTCAGTAATGAAGGAAAGTGTAGTGGCCTAACAAGATCTAAGTATTTCAGAGAATTTTAATTAAAAAACCAAAATTTTGACCCTTCTGGTTGAAAAACAAGATGGACTGCATTGAAAGCTTAGTTGAAAGCCTCCTATAGGGTGATGAGAAGAGACTTGGACAGAGCAATCACAGCCAGAATTCTCCAGAACTGTGACTTTAATAACCACTGCCAGAAAAATATACTATTGTAATGGACATCATTTTGGTTGCAAACCTTGAAATGTAATTAAGTATTTTGCTGGATGCTCCAGTCTGTAGCCACCTCCTGCTCACAAAGCGGTGACTAACTGCAAGGTATGTGTACCCCTCAGTGTTCCATTAAACCCTGCTGTCCCTGTCAACCACACTGGGGATGTGGCCAATGATAGCATAGAACATCCTTGTTGGCTTTAGGGGCACAGAATAGAGCTTCAGAGACTCCATGGGCAGCATCACAGTTGTCTCTGTACATCCTCACCCATGTTCTGAAATGAGATTAACTCTGCAAGAGTGCTATAGGATCCATATCAAGCAAGACAACCTTTATATGTTTCTATTAGGAGCAAAACCAACATACTCTCTCAGAATCAAATCTTAGATAAATTTCTTTTGTAACCAGTAGTTACCTTTATATGCCATGCATATAAACACAGAAAACAGAAGGAGGATACTAATTTACAGATAAATGGGAGATGGTTTAAAAATGTAATATAATCCTCTTTTCTTTTTTTTTTTCACTATTTTATGTTCAGGGTTGATACTAAACAAGCCAAGATCGTGAGGATCACTCAAGCATATGGCTTAGGGCTGCCCTGAACCAGGAACACAAGATCTGAGCCAAATGCCACACAAGCCACTGGACAAACTGACTTCTGGAGCTTTGATGTAAGCCTATGATGGCTGTAATGGCAATTTTCTTGCAAAGTTTTCAAGGTGTTCTATCATTGTTGCTGCTATCATCACTCTGGTTGGAGAGCAGGAACACATGTCTTGAAAGGAGCAATAAAACACTAAAAATGGGAGTGGGCAACTGAAACATGATCCTGTTGTCAGCTTCCATGGCACCACTGAAGCTCATAAAAATCTCCCTCTTGTCCTTGGTCTTTGGACCCCACTACTAAGACATTACATCAGGCACAGTGTGTGCAGGGCTTTAGGAAAGCATCTAGACTCCCTTTGAAGGGCCATCCAAGATTATCTTCAAGAACAGAGAAGGCACCACATCCACAGACACAGCTTTCAGCTCAGCCTGGGAATGGTCTCTCCATGTACTCCATTGTCTGCACTTCAGCATTGCAGTGAGCCATACAGAGCTGGCTGAGCACCTTCAAACTGAGCACCTGCCCCTTTGGCCTTCTCTCCAAGGGCAGGAGCTGGCTCAGGTGAGCTCAGCTGCCTTTACCTCTGCTTGGGAGGAGCTGTGTGTGCATATCTCCTCTATCACAGTTTAAACATGAATTCTTGGTGGGAAGCAGTCTTATTTTGCTTTGCAAGACAAAGGTGGAAATGTGTTGACAGAGGCAAATCTACAGCAGAATCAAGAAATTGTCAGAGGATTCAGTGTGTTTGTGGGAAGAAATGAAAATAGTAACTTGTCTGTGAGAATATGACTTTTAACAGCTATGTCAAAGAGCAGCAAAAACCTGCAAAGATCAGATGGGCTGAAATACTGCAGCCTTTTATCAAAATGTCTCCTTGCATGGCTGAAGCTAGCATCCCATTATTTGCTCTTGTTTAGTTTGGCATTAGAATTTATCTTGAAAGAAAACCTCAACTAAAGCCATGTGATTAAGGAGTTCAATAAGGAGTTTTCACATGGTTTACTTTTCCTAACCTTTTCTGTGCATAACAAGCTAATGTGAACTGCAAGAAGAAAACATAACATTTATCCTTACCATCTCCTTTTAAGAATAAGTCAAAGAAAGCTGTCCAGGTGTCTACAGTGGGAAGGTTTGGGTTCTCTCTGTAGTAATGATACATGGAAACTGCAGTATCTTTGGGATTTCTGCTGATGTAGATCATCTGTAAATGAAGATGATACAGTTATTAATGATAATATCCTTCCTTCATTTTAGAGGCACTCTGGCCATAAATGTAACATTTTTACAGGCAGTTTGCAGTGTCAAAACCCCTCCCTTTAGGATTCCTCTGATGGTGGCTATGCCATTAAGACAGAAATGTGTTTATCCCTGCTTAGGCAGGATTCAGCAGTGGTTAGTAAACCATTTCATGTAAACAGAGATATTTGATGTTTCGTGAAAGGAGTTGTGTTCATTTTAACTCATGAATTGGTATGCAATCTCATAAATCTAAAATAAGAAACTACATGCTAATTAACATTCACAGAACAGCTACAAAACAACTTTTGGCCCTTTGTTCAACTTAGCCTTGCCCCAGAAGCCTGTATTTGAGTAAACTTGAAATTTTGAACTCCTGATCTAAAATCTGATTTTTTTTCAAGACTTCCCACATTAGCATGGGAGCAACCCAAAACTGTGATCTGAATCCACCTTCTACATTTCAATTCTTATACTGAAGAGCAATATGAAGGCAGAGTATCTTCACCCCAGAACAGCCTGTAAGTACCCAAGGTAACTATTTTCTAAGCAAGTACTCCAGCCACTAGGCAGAGGCCATGAGAAAATCTTCATCCCTAATATTTCTGTTTCAAAGATGTTGATGTTTTATTTTATGTAGTTCCTGATATACAAATCACCCTGGGGGAGGAGCAGGGCAGGAGCAGAACCCTACCCCTAACCCAGTTATCTGCTCAAGCTGCCTTTGACTGCTGGTCAGCTGTGTCTCCAAAATACACAGCGAACCACTTCTGGAAAAATCAAGTATATAGTTTGAACATTATTAAGGAACAACAAGACAATAATAATGATAGACACTTAACATAACTTAATGCTTTTATATCTTTTTGCCTTACCTTGCAATTTTTATTCTTAAAATTTAGGGGTAACATGTTGTAGTCCAAGTGTGTTGGGATGATTCTCTTTGATGAAAGTTTGTTCAGCTCCTCCAGTTTGGATATGTCTCCAAATTCAATTGGAGATGTTAGAGTAACATGAGTATCATAAAGTTTTGTTATAACTCCTGCAAGCCAATGAGTACCTGCAGAAAAGTAATTTTAAGGGGGGGGGGAAGAAGATTTGTTACTGAGAAAATACATGGAACATGAATTTTGCTTATCAAAACAGCTTGCTAGTGTACTAGCAATATAATTCCCCATGTTCAAGAAACTTTCCATAACTGAATAATCCTATTGGCTTCAAATGCAAAATATCTGAAAAATTAGTGCTACAACTGGAGTATAAACTCATGAGACAAACTGCCTGTCATCTGAGAGGTGGTTATATTATTTTTATCATTAATTTTAGAATAACCTGGGTGATCTTTTTTCTTAACTTGAGTCTGTTTATTTGGGAAGCAGTAATTGACCTGCTTCTTTGGTAAGTGATTCTGTGTGCAAGTGAGGTGGGGTGAGAGGCAATAAGAAATTAATAAATCTAAAGCCAAGAGCCATACAAATAACTTAATACAACTCTTGACTTTCTCATAATTGGATGTAGAACATCCTCAGGAAAATTCTTCAAGTACAGACTTTGTTTACAATAAATAAATATTTATTTGATTTCCAATATGAAAACACTTGAGATTATTTTCAGTTAAAGAATCAAAATATAGACAAATGACCTTTTTTTTTTTCCATTTCAACACTCACAGACAGAACAGTATATTCACATACTAAAACAACCTTCCCTGTTTCTTGTACACAGACACTACCCAAGTAGTTTAAGCAGGGAACATGAAGCAAAAAATTGCAATTTATATTGAAGAGTAGAACTTACCAGATTTGGGATAGGAAACCAAAAGGACATCATCTTCTCTAGCATCGAAAGCATCCAAGGATTTTAAAAGTTCTGGAGAGGACATGGTGGTAAAGGGAATCCCCTTAAACCTGTGGATGAGTTCTGCCTTGCTGGGGCTGGACATGTTTGCTTAAAGTCTTGGATTTCTGCAAATCAGATAACAGTGAAATGCAGGAGGATTTAAGAGGCACTTCTAAGTCAGATGGTGACAAAGTGGGACTGAGCAATACCAACTTCATGCTTATATACTTTGTTACACAGCATGGAGTCCTGTCAGATATTGATTTTTCCAGGTAGTTGATAAAGGCAGGTGAAATATTAGAGGTAACTTGATAAATAACTGAAATGCAGAGTCATGAAAAATGGATATGATTTGTCATTTATTAGCTCTCCAGATAAAGTAATAGGGTGATCGTAAAAATGTATTAATTGCAGAAAATTAAAAGCATGAACATTGTGTATTACCCTAAAATGTGATTATTTTGTAAGTTATACTTACAGTGGAAGCTGTTTTACCTTTCAAGAAAAAACTTACATCTTAAAATACTTCTTATGGATTCAAAACCAATGGTACATTTTAAGCAAATTAAATAGTTTTTGTTTTGTTTTACTGAATATACAATAGCCTGGATTTTGATAAGTGCCAATTGATTCCAAATGTTTGAATTGTGTGATGTTAAATAACTGGTTCTTTGAACATTGTAGAATTTCAGCCTGAAGTATTTTAAAAACCAGAGGCATTAAGAGACACAATCACTTTTTAAACTGTCATGTGTCTCCATAAAGTACAGGTAACAAAAATCACAAATTTAAAATAGATATTTACCATTGGCTTGAATCCTGCTTGGTCATGACTAGAAGTGGTTACAATTAAGTCATAGAATCATCATAAAACTATAGAATTCTTGGGGTTGGAAGGGGCTGTTAAAGGTCATCTAGTTCAACCCCCCTGCAGTGAGCAGAGGCATCTTCAAATAGGTCAGATTGCTCAGAGCCCCACACAACCTGGCCTTGAATGTTCCCAGGGATGGGGCATCCACCACCTCTCTGGGCAACCTGTGCCAGAGTTTCTCTACCCTCGTTGTAGAAGATTTCTTTCTTATATCCAGTTTAAATCTCCCCTCTTTTAGTTTAAAACATTACTCCTTGTCCTGTTGCAACAAGCCCTGCTAAAAAGACTGTCTCCATCTTTCTTGTAGGCTCCCTTTGAGTACTGGGAGGCCTCAAAAAGGTCTCCCTGGAGCCTTCTTCACTTTGAACAAGCCCAATTCTCTCAGCCTTTCTTCCATAGTAGGACAGGTGGTCCATCACTCTGATCATTTTTGTGGCCGTCCTCTGGACCCTCTCCAAGAGGTCCATGTCCTTCTTTCTTTCCACACCATATGCAGATTCATGACAATAAAAGTTGCTTGCAGGAAAGAGGCAGTTCTCAATTAATTATCTGTTCTGAAATGGATTTTTTTAGATGTTTGAATCTTTGGAAATCATTGTTTATTTTTTGTTCAAACTGAAACATCCACTTTCATTTAAACTGACCTTAAGAAATCTGAAAGCATCAGAGTAAAATAGATAGCTCAGGTTTGAATCAAACCAGTTTGGAATGCTTAATATCTTCACTTTTCTTTTCAATGCCCACAAATTAATTTACTCATGTTTACATCCTTTTCCTCAAACATCCAGTGGCTTCATTATTCCTGCTGAAACCCCCCTACAACATATTCAGCTGCAGCCCTTCCACATCTTCATCTCAACTTGAGAACTTGCATACAAATCTTGTTTTAAAATAAAGCAGTACTTCAGGGATTTTCCAGATTTACCAAGGTCCCAGCTCTTGTTTTACTATTTATGGTATCTTAGGTTTGGTCATGAGAGCTGACTACAAAATGTACTTCCCATGCCCCATGTTAAGAAGTTAATGATTAGAGATGCCATTCCAGGAAACACTTGAGCAATCAAGATTATTCACAAGGAGTAAGGAGTTACTAGCTACTTTATTTCTTCTTACTAATTCAATCTTCAGAAAAGCCAATATAATAAGATTATTTTTCCACCCATTCTTTTCTTTGTAGTGTTTCCAGCCTACCAGTCAAAGAGAAGTCTAGATCTTCTCACCTGTTTTGCTTTCAACAGCTACTGCTTGCAAAATGTGCCTATGCCATCTGAAAACCGAATTCCAGTTACACAGGGCCAAGTGGGGATAAAAATAATGGAAAAAAAGGCTACAGAGAGATGTTCCCTATCACTAGGGATGAGAGATGGCAGGGACTTTCTAGGAGGTAATCAAGTGAGGGCACAAGAAATACATAGATAATGATGTTCAGGTAAGAGATGGGGCGTTTCTCAGTAGTGAGGGGGTCAACATTTTTCTCTTGCTCTCAGTCTGGAGACCTAAGCCATCACTTCCTATTTTAGGGCCTAAACCCTTAAAAATCTATCCTCTGTCAACAGATTTCCCCTTGGTTACCTCAGGTATACAAAGTGTGTTTGCAGGCATAGTGGTTCCTGTTAGTTTATTATTCTGAAGTTCTCTATTAGTCTGAGTACAGAGATTTCTAAGTTTTATTTTGCAGGCATCATTCCAGCCATGTCCATTTAGTGTAAGGTAATAAAACTGTATTGCCTTGACCTAGCAAAAAAAAAAAGCTTCTTGCAAAATGCATTGCATATTTACTATGCTTTTCCCCTTTCATTTCTTCCTCCATTCCTATTATGTTTTGAGTCAGCATATTTGCCTAATCTAATCACTTGGACATTAATTAATCATTCACAAATCAAATGGCCAAGGTGTAAACCAGAAGCAATATAGTAACAAAGAAAATTCCAATTCTCTTCACTCATCTCAATTACTTTTTATGCTAGCATCTGTTTTCAGCATACATAATGTTAATCCAGAGCAATCAAAGTGAAATTGGTCCTGCTCAAATGCTGCCTGTATTTGGAAATCAAGCCTGTCTCTGCAGTGCATGGTATCCTTAATTTCAATAATTTAAGGAAAAAGAGAGTATTCAGTACCTTTCAGGGGGGAAAAAATGAAAAGAAACCCTATTAAGTTTTTAGAAAACTATGTTAAAAGCCACACTTTTTTATTAGCATAAAAAGTACATTATTTTAACTAGATTATATGAAGAGAGCATGGGTTTAAAGAATGCCATGTCAAATCCTCCATCTAACTTTCTATGTTTTTCCTTTACTGGTGTTAAAACACAGAGTGTATACAACAGCTTGTGCATTTTAAATGGGATGAAGACAGGCATGGTAAGCTAATACTGAAGGATTCCTCTATCTACTGCCTACATCTAGCTCTGAAGAGCTTCTCCCAACAGCAAGTTGTCCTTGTCCTGGACTCTGGCCCTCCTATTGGTGCAGATGTTCTTCACATTTTACCAGCAGGCTTCACAGGTAGTGAAACTGTGGAAAATACCTAGATGAAGTCATACATGTTGGTTACATGAGTCAGACTTTGGATGTCCATCCACAGGGTTCTGACTGTTTTTACTTTACACTGTAAAGCACCTGTTTTCTTGCTTTTTTTGAAATGCTCAAAAACCATGAAATATTTCAATCTTGTCACACTAGTGAATGGAGAGGTAAAGCTAACACCATTGGTCATAAGGTTTTGTTGCTCAAGTTGTTCACCAGATACATTGGTCACTTGAAATTAGTTAAAGTTATTGACATAAAGATTGTCCCTGTGCATCTATGGAAAATTTGTACTCGGGCTCTGAGGCAGTGATGCAGTGACACCTTCCAAGACTTTCAGATTTCAATGCAGAATATTTAACACAGCTGCTGCTACAAAGTGTGCAAGACTGGTCTCCAGTACAGTTTCAGCCAAGAAATCCTCTGTTATATATAGGTAAGCTGTGTAGTTCCCTTCCACAGCTCCAGCTTCTTCCCACAATGATCCACTGAGTCATTTCTGCAGGGATTACTCCACCGAACCTTTGCTTTCCCACACTGCTGAATGACATCCTTCCTTACTTCAATGTTACAGCTGAAGTGTCTCTGTTAAGTTTATGGTCAATCAGTATTTAATAGAGACAGCCTGTAAAATGTGAAATACAGCATGAGTGCTCAGACTGATTGGAAAGTTAGGTCACCTCAGTGCCTAGATGTCAACAGTTTAGGAACCTAGCCCTAGATTTCTATGTGGTTCTAAAAATCCCCTGTTGCGGGGTGGATGTTGGCACACTAAGACTCAAGTGAGCTGTAGTAACTGTCCCCTGGTGCAATGTGAGTTGGTCCTATCTGCCAGGTGATGTGACTTAGCCAAAACTGCTTCACTGAGGTGGGCATTTCATCACTTTAAACCTCTGACAGCAGTCCTCTACTTGGCAGGCTTTCCTCCCGTGCCTAGACTCTTGCAGAAAAGCCTCCCTTCATTGTCCCACAGTTCAACACTTACCAAGTACTGTGATTTGACAATTCCAATTTCAGAAGTCTCAGATTTCATAGGCATTGCTGTCTGTGGCAGCTACTCCCACATTTTGACATTGATAAGTTCCTGTGAAGGAAGTTAACCATATGTGTAGTCCTGCTGCATGTATGTCATGTCAGATTATAAAGTCCCTTGACCCTCTTTTGTCCCTCTCACAACAAACCGTTGCATAAGGGTGTTTCATGCCATACCCACAACTGATACAGCTAATCATAACAGTCCCATTGCTGCCAGCAGAGCTGTGCCCTTTGGAGATCTGGCAGGCAAATGCTACAGCTGTGAGGTTACCACTACTGACCTAGCTCCTGCCTTGCGATGGCACGTGATGGTACCTTCAAGGTATGAACGCAGTCAGGAGGGGGCAGAAAGCAAATGAGGATTTGAACCTTCATTGGAGTAAAAAAGATGCTGCTATGTACATGCAGGAAGACTCAACTATGTAAGCACTCACCTTGCAAATGCTTGTCTGTCATGGTGAGATGTCCTGGAAATGTTCCCAGGTTCCCAGCGTGAGAGGAGAGCCTTTGGAGGCCTGGTTTATTTTCTGCTTATCTTTGTTGTAATATCTAATGTGAAGGCTTAAATAATAGAATCTATTGAGTCACTCTGTTATTGCTAGTGCACTGTAGCATTTTAAGTGGTGACAATGACTTCACTAGTGAATTGAAATCTTTCCACATTGTCTCAGTTTGTTAGCATAACTACTTAGAAATTGTCTGATATTTTGAATCACACATATAATAGTAGGTTACAGTATTCTGTTGGGAGCCAGATAAATTTATTGCAGAAAAAAAAAAAAGAAGCCGTTTGAGATGTATGTCCTTCAGAGATCTACACCTGTGGAGCATCACTTTACACAGAAAAATCACAGCAAGCAAGTCTGATGGCAAATTCTATTCTGTCAGTTTGCACACTGTCTTGAAATACCTCAGCTGGGGGAAACTAGCAATTCAGCTAACCGCAGCTACCACTGGGAAGGGCTTGCATTCCACAGCCAGTGGAAGTGTACCAACGAGAAAAGGAGCACTTGTGTCCTGGTAGATGGAAGGATGACCATGAGCCATCAGTGTGCTCTTGTGGCCAGGAGGGCCAATGGGATTCTGGGATGGATTAGAAGGGGAGTGGCTAGTAGGTCAAGAGAGGTTCTTCTCCCCGTTTACTCTACCCTGGTGAGGCCACATCTGGAATATTGTGTCCAGTTCTGGGGCCCTCAGTTAAAGGAAGATAGGGAACTGCTTGGAAGAGTCCATTGTTCTAATCCAAACCATAACAAGCACAGAGCCACAAAGATTATTAAGAGGGTGGAACATCTTCCATATAAGGAAAGGCTGAGGGAGCTAGGTCTCTTTAGCTTGGAGAAGATGAGACTAAGGGGTGACCTCATCTATGCTTTTAAATATGTGAAGGGTAGGTGTCAGGAGGTCAGGCTCTTCTCAGTGAAGCCCCGTGACAGGACAAGGGGCAATGGTTATAAGCTGAAGCATAGAAGGTTCCATATGAATACAAGAAAATTTTTTTTCACAATGAGGGTGCCAGAGCACTGGCACAGACTGCCCAGAGAGGTTGTGGAGTCTCCTTCTCTGGAGAGACTCAAAACCTGTGTGGGCACGCTTCTGTATGACCTGGTCTAGGGAATCCTGCTGTGGCAGCGGGGTTGGGCTAGATGATCTTTTGAGGTCCCTTCCAACTCCTAACATTCTGGGATTCTGTGATACACACAGTGAGACAGTGCCCAGCATGCAGAGTGTTGCACTCTATACTGGGTCTCTGATGGGTCCAACATGAATGAGCAGGGTGATCCTGATGCAGTTTCCTGATGCAGACAATGCTGTTTGCTTTTGAGGGAACTGTCTGGAAACCTTGGGACTATGTAAATGTCAGAGGTGAGCCAATCTTGGCTACCAGGGAATGGAGGCCTCCATGTGCCTGATCTTTATATAGAGCTTGCAGAAAGCCTCACACAGGACAGCTGATAGCCCCATTGCACCATGTCTCATTTGCCCATGTCCTTGTGATAGCCAAGGGTCAGCTAAGTTGTTGCAGCATAAGTCCAGCAGCCAGAAGCATGAACTTTTGGTTTTGTTATCCCTCCAGCCAGCCCACCACAACAACCCTGTAAGCACCTCTCTTCTCTCAGGAGGAAGTAAAGCAGTGATCAACCAGTGCCAACCTCAGTGTTACCTCTCCCTGACCCAAGGAGGCTGACCCATGGGCTCTAGGTCTGCATCCTATCAGTTACATGGTACCATTCAGGACATCAGCGTGGTAATCTGAGAGTGACTCAGCTGCAGGACCCATATCAACAAGTACAGACCTCACGTTGCAGACCCCGTTGGATGGGTCCTATCTTGAGTGGAAAGGTCAGAGGAAATATTGTTTTTAAGAAAGGCCACCTCCACAGCAGCCAAGAAGAATCTCTGATAAACACACACGTGGCCTGTCAAGTTATCAAGGACTGTAACAAGTATTTGTTATCTTCTGACATTCTGTGATTCTGTGACACGGTGGAGGGATGGGTTTTTTGACTGCTGCTCAAGAGAGATTTGATCAGCAGCAGCCACCACTTTGAGTTACAAACACACTCTTCAGTCCCATCTACACCTGCAGACTCCGTCCCATAACAGAGAGCTGAACCCCACAGCCTCTCTGTCAGCATTATCCCCTCCACCTCTGCCTTCTTACTCAGCAGAGCTGCACTGCCTTGGACCTACTTTATTTTAAGGTCCTAGCTTATCTTAAGGTCCCAGCTTATCTTAAGGTCCCTTATTTTAAGGTCCTTTAAGGTCTCTCAGTCAGAAGTTATTAGACATGAGCTGTAAAATGCTATAAGAAAATCAGAAAGTGATCGAAAGGAAACACAACACCATGACGACAGTCATGTTTTCCCAGCCAGAGCCAGTACAATCCAATTGTCGCCAGAACAATTAGTCACTCCTGGACAGATGAATGAGTTCCAAAGTCCAAGCAGAAGTTATTTGGCTGCTGTTTACAACAGCTTTCTGTCATTTGTGGTAGGAATGGAAATTGAAACAGACTAGATAGAGACTGGATAAGTGAAACATACTTCAGAGCTGAATCTCTGCTTTTGTGTCCCACAGTGGCTCTGTAATATTTTGCAAGCTTTTCTATTTCTTCTGTGCTCTTATGAGGAACATTTTTTCCTATGTTCATGTGTCATATGAACAAAGCATGGAGGTTTTATAAAAACTTTTACTTTTTTCTATAAGTCAAGAATTCTCACTGCATGCTCATCCTTTCTGACAATCAGGATATGGTGCAGTACAAGGGAAGAACAAATCTGTCATTGTCTGCCATCCAGTGTTTTAATCTTCATGTATGATGGGGGCAACCTTTCCTGTGGTTCTAAAGGCAGCTATCAAACCAAACATTTCACAGCTGGCCAGACCTTTTGCTGAGATGGAGCACAACTCATTAATCTTTCCTCCCATCATGTCAAATATAATTTTTTTTACAGACTTAAAGGTACAAATGGCTCCATAGATCCTGTAGTCTAACCACAAGTACAGTTTCATCCAGTTTTACCTGGTCACTTCTCAACAATCTTCTTTTACGTATCTCAGTAAATTTGAGAATATAATTGAGAAATCATACATGTAACCACATCACAAAATGTATGATGTAACTTAGCTGAAATCATAGAATGGCTTAGGTTGGAAGGGACCTTAAAGATCATCTAGTTCCAACCCCCCTGCCATGGGCAGGGACGCCACATGCACTAGACCAGGTCATCCAGGGCCACATCCAGCCTGGCCTTAAACACTGCCAGGGATGGGGCCTCCACAACCTCTCTGGGCAACCTGTTCCAGTGTCTCACCACCCTCCTGGTAAAGAACCCCCTTCTAATCTCCAGCCTAAATTTCCCCTCTTTCAGCTTATAGCCATTCCCTTGTGTCCTGCTGCAATCAGACCAGGAGAAAAATCTCTCTCCTTCTGCCTTATAATCCCCTTTCAGGTACTGAAAGGCCTCTATAAGGTCCCCTCTAAGCCTTCTCTTCTTCAGGCTGAACAACCCCAATTCCTTCAGCCTGTCCTGGTAGGGGAGGTGCTCCAGTCCTTTGATCATCTTCGTGGCCCTCCTCTGGACCCTCTCCAAGAGGTCCACATCTTTTTTATGCTGAGGAGCCCAGAACTGTACATAGTACTTCAGATGAGGCCTTACGAGGGCAGAATAGAGAGGCAGAATCACCTCCTTAGACCTGCTGGTCATGCCTCTCCTGATGCATCCCAGGACACCATTAGCCTTCTGAGCTGCAAGTGCAATGGTTATCCTTCTCTTCCATGATTACAAGATCAGAATCCAATCCAGATTAACCAGGCTAAAAACCTTCAAAGATTGCTAGGCCAACATCCACATCAACTTTTAAATTCATGGATCCACATAAGACCTCTTGGATGTCATTCAGGTCCCTAAGCTTAATGATTCACATTGGCTGCCTCTCTGTTTCCAGAGCTATCTTACTGTAAGATACAATAAAGTTTGTAATTAAGGTGTAAAATTAAGGTGTAATGTGGAATGATCTGTTGGTGTTTTGTTTGGTTTTTTTTATTCTACTTGTTGACTCACTAGGTTCCACCCCACATTAGGGCTAGCCAGCTTCAGTAACTTCCCTTCACGACCGCAGCATCTTCATTAACTAAGTATAATTACTTCAGATGCACTTTAATCACTAAACTTTTTGTAAACACTCTCATACTGTCAGCTTAGAGTATAACTTCATGAGCTATTTTATTTTCCCCTAAAGAAAAGCAAATGCTTCTGAAGACCAACAAGTTAAATGCAAAATTAAGCAAATTGGTGCCAGCTTTATAGGTCTAGAATTCCATCTGCTTTTTACAAAATTGCCCTCAATTTCCTGCATTTTCAGATTATTATTTCTTAACGCTTCTACCATCCTGTTATTATTATACAAAAAGAAGAAAAAGTAGCTGGCTGAGAGATAAAAGGAAAAGTTAACAGAAGAGAAAGAAGTGCAGTTTGTTTCTGCACTTTGGGTTGCAGTCAAATTGTTAAAATGATCCTTAAAGTGAAATAAAATATAGAGTTCAAACATAAACATCAAAATACAGACTCATCTTTTTTTGAGGTTTCAAGTATCCATATACTTAATTAGAAGATGTTTCTTCCTTTCTCTTATGAGTGTAACTTTAGGCTCAGTGCTGTGTTTTGTATTCAGAAAAGAGGAAATCACATCGATTTTATTGGGAGCAGTGTGTTTATGCATGGATGGCAGAAGCTGGATTTTACATTAGTAGGTCTGGCTGATGGGAGTAGAAATTTTTAAATGATAGAAATAAAAATATTGAATGTTGCCAGCTGAAAGAATGTCACTTTGCAAGACCACTTGATTGCTGAATAGAAAATGAAATAGTTGTGTGCATGACTTATCTATCTGTGCATGAAGAAGTCACAAGCACACATGAAAAACATGACTTGAGAATGTGGAAATGAATGTATAAATATATGTAAATGTAATCTGGATTTTCTTTTATTCTTAAAACCAGAGGCATCTTCAAATGAATATTTATGATTTGTGCAAACATCTTACACAGTTATTAGGCCTATTTCTTTTCTTTAAGCATGTAAAGTGATTTATCCTGCTGACAGTGAAAGATATAGCATCAGAGGTCTGCCATCATTATCAGGCAGCACAATAAACAGTGACTACATCCCTCTCATTTGAGGAAGATGTATTAAAATCTTCAAGCTATTTTTCAACTACTTTTGTTGCTCTTTTGATGAAATGTGAAAGAGAAATGCAACAGAAAAGCAAATGCAGCCAGTCAGTATGATACATCTTAATGCAGAATTAATGCTTATCAATTTTTGAGACTTAAGTCTAGAGGTGTACTTACTGTGCTGGGCATTGTGCCACTGTTTGGTTTTTGAGTATATAACATTTTGTTGCAGAACACACCATCTAAGGAGTCTTTCTGCTGTGTCTTTTGCAACCGTACATGCCTATCTCGTATTGGCCTTTTTAGCCACCAACGCGTGTGCAACAAACGTGGGTAGAGCCCTTCCCAAATCTTCGTTTGCGAAGCATAGCCATGATGATGATATAACATTTCGACTTATTTGAATTAATTTCCAAATAACCACTAAAATAGATTTATGGTATTTATTTATTTACTTAGTGAACAGAGGCCAGTTCTACCATTAAGGAATATTTCTACAGACCAGCAACAAAAGGTGTAATAGGTATTCCTTCTTTTGGAAACATAAATTAAGATGTGATAAACATTAGGGCTTGAATGCAGTTCCTAATCTCTCAGTTTGAGCTCTGGAATGTGAATATCTTGGATTTAGATGATAGTATAAATACCAAACCAGGTCAAAAATTCACAGACATTTATCTTCTGAAGTTGAGCAAACAGAGTTCTCCAGCTGGTCTGAAGTTGCCCCTCTAGCTGCCTGAAAAGATTTATTATCACTACCTGATGCTGGTAGCTCTCTCATATCAATAGACTTGAGCTTTGTATCTCAGTCTCAGTCTTAGGTGTGGAACAATACAAGGAGGAGCAAACTGGCTTGTCCCAAGTGATCTGGAATGCATGAGAGAAGGACTTGCATAACCTCTTCCCTCAAGCCATGTACTCTTGAAGGGCAAGAGGAGGATGGATCTGTGCAAATGGACCTCAGCTGTGCTGTGAATGTGCTTCTGAATCAGGTCTGCTCTGTGCTGGTGCAGTTACAGCCATGTCAGTCTGAGCTCAGGTCTAACCCTATATATATCTGTATAGATACAGCCTCAGTCAACACTCCCATATCTGGACAGGCATATCAACAGGATGTTTGGTAGCTAACTTGGGGAAACTGACACTTCTCTCTACAGTAGTTTCCCATCAGCATGAACCTCTCTTATTCCTCCCCTTTCCAGCACTTCTTCCAGCACTTCTTCCACTACTCCCTTGTGACTTTATGCTATTGAACTATTACTACTGGTAGTAAAGACATTAAGAAATAAAAAGCTGATTTTTGCTGACTAGACACTTCTTGGTGCTGTGTAAGCAGATCACAGCTAGAAGCTTATTAGAGGACATCAAACCAGGCCCTTAATAGTTGTTACCTCTCTCTTTCTGGTGACTATCACTCTCTCCCTTCACTCAACATCTCCGAAAGATAAAAGACCTCGTACTCTTTCTCATGTGAGGCAGGTAATGAGAGCTGCAAGACACAAAGACATATGAGACAATTATAACTTGTCTGGAGGTCTTGGAGAGGTGTCCAAGGGCCTGAGGCTAAGTTCCCCCAATTATTTATATATAAGCAGGTTCAGTAGAGGTGAAGGTCTTCCCCAGATTTCAGGCCAATTTCTCCCCCAGATTGCAGGCTGTGGGCAATGAAAGTGGATCAGTCTGTCTACTTTCTAGCCAGGAGACCTCTAGATTTCTGATCAGCAGAGGATGGGAGAAGAACAATTTAGCCATGCTCCCACCTTGGAGAGATGCTTCGAGTCACTTTCTCACATCTGAGACCCACCCTACTAGCTCATGCAAGATCCCCCTGTATCTTGCCCCTCACTCTCATATCCACATCAACTTTAGCCATACATTTTTCTTCTACCCTCTGTTTCTGCTAGGCTGTAGTCTTCATAATCCCTGGCTACTCTTCTCCTGAACCCTTTGCCAAGAAAAGTTGACCAGTGCAATTTTAATTCTTTAAAATGTACTTCATTTTTTTTTTGCATAGTTGAAGGCATCTACACCTGGCAGCACTTCCTACTCTCCCAAATAATACTGACAGAGGCAGCTTGTGGCTTCCTTTTTTTTTCAGTTTCTGCCTATCAAGCTCAGGTAAATGTTGTCCAAGTGCAGTTTAGATTTGATAACACAATGTAGCCCTTTGGACTATTCAAATCACATTGAAAACAGCCTTCTTGAAACCACCAAAGTCTTCCTGCACATATGCAGGGCAGTGTATTGGTATGTGAGCGTTTGGCATAGGCATATCCAGACAGCTACATTCTTTTTAAATGTCATTGTATCAGTACTGCCTCAGGTGTGTAAAGTTAACTATGCAACAAATAAGAGAACTATGAGTGTCTTGGATTTGGGGACCATTATAAAGACCCAGGAGATTAAGAAATATTGGCAAATAGTTTGTTTCATTTTTCCACCCAGCATGGGTTGGGAAAAACCCCTAATTTAAAAGACCCCATTTGTGTTTTTTTGGCATTGTTCTACAATCCATTAATATGCAAGCAAATTTCAAGAGAATGAAGGATTTAAAACACTTAGAGATGATCTTAGAGATCTCTTCCAACCTTAATCATTCTGTGATTTTGTGTGATCTTTAAATTGTCTTCTTGTCATACACTGATAACAAAAATGATGCTCAACTGTGATATAGGGACACAGGTAGGATGATTTTGTGCTTGACAAGAACAAGACATTTTTAGGACCTGTGTCTCATACAGAACCTAAGTCCTGTGTTCTGGGTTGATTATTTATAGTTCATCACCTACACTCAGGCATGCACAGGAGGCAGTTCAGACCAAATCACAGGAAATTAATGCATCTGCAACCTGACAGATTATTTGCTATACTGGATATATAAATAAACCAAAACAGGGAGCAGCTGCATGACAAAACAAATAATATATTTTTACTAGTGATCTCTTCAGGAGTTACAGGAGCACTGAATCCACAATCTACTAACAATAGAATTGTTTGCAGCATCTGTTATGCATGAGACAAACACCCAAAACGCTGTCAGGAAAATATTTGCAACATGGGGTTTGGGAGAACACAAAATCTTCAAAGTAAATGAGATTCTTTGAATATCTAATCCATTCCATCTCCTTCTGAATAGTGTTACACTTGCTGGGCTAAATTCTCCTCTCAACCTCCTCTGCAACCTTATTATCCTCTCTTCACTCATTGTGTTTAAACAAACCAAAGAAAAAAATGGGAAATAAAATGAACATCTAAACAACATTATTCATATGGATTTGCCAGAGATATCATATTAAATTAGTTTCTGGAGGATGCTGCAGCTGCTACCTAGAAGATCAGTCACCTGGCTTTGGTTAGATTTGACAGCTATAAATGCGTCTAGAGGCAAAGTCTGGCAGTCTTAGATTAGCCTCCTTAGGAGTGAAACCTCACACATCAATGCAAGTTTAGGATAATTGCCCTAGCGAGCATTTATGAGGGGCTAAGAGAAAAATGTTTCATATATGGGTAAGTGACTATATTTGGAAAAGAAAAAAATACAGAAAAAAAGGTAAATCTTGGAAAATAAAAATACAAACATCTGAGTTACTACTTCTGGCATAATAGAGCAAAAGGCACCACAGTGAGATCAGACTCAGAAATCCAAATTCCTTGCTCTGGAAAGTTGTTCTGCTATTAAGTGTTGCGTGTGTGTGTGTGTGTGGTTGTTTTCAGGCGCTTTGTTTGTTTTCTTGCTTCTCTGAAGTACAATAAAACCTTTTTGAAAAGCTGTCTGATCAACTGTACTAGGCAGATTTCCAAAGCAGAGGCATCTTCCAAAGCCTATTGAAATCAAAAGAAAAGCCCTTGTGTATTCACCTGGTCCAACATTCTATTTGGAACTGTTCTTCCTTTATTTGGACACCATCCCATATAATTAGCTGACACAGGCATCCAGTCCCTTGGGTGCTCAGTCCAAATGGACTTAGTTCTCTTCCCACAGAATAACATATACTACTTTGAAAACCATTAGAAAGAGTACAAAACAACCGAGAACACACAACTGAGCCAGCTTGAAACATCATTACGTGTCCTTTTCTGCAATCCTCCTCCTTGTAGAATCGCTACTGAAATGCATGAAGGTGATTGAAGGATCACACGGTTTGGCTTACCAAGCATTAACAGAGAAGGATCTTATTTCCAGTAGAAATCTTTCAAAGCTCCTAACCTTTCTTTCATGAAATAATCTAGCAACTGAGTTCTGAGTAATAATAGGACTGCAGAGAAAACAAACTATTTAGCCAGTGAAAAAAAAGAGGTAACTCATACCCTGGTGATTTTTCAATATCCTTTCCAAAAATTAAACCATTACAAATTTTCCTCTGTAAAAGAGTCGGTCACTTGCCAGCAGCTGGGTCAGGTATTATATTCACATCAACAACTCAAGTTTGCTTAAATAAAGCAAACTCCTTTCTTCATCTCCATAACATTTACATTACAGTAGATAATCCACTCTCCTACATCCTGAGGACTTTTATACTGGAAAGCACATGCTTCTGACTTCCTGGGTTCTGATGAGGTGGCATTTTCTAGCAGAAAATGTTGTCTTCAGTTATCTAGCCAGCTCCATTAACACCCCCAGCAGTTTAGTCTGATCACTTTACATAACAACATCCCCAGCTGTGACTGGTATGCACTTGACTACTTAGCACAAATGGTACTCACAGTGCTTTGTAAACACTGAACTCAGTGAGAAATGAGGGAATTTGGAATTTGGGCCATGATCTAATCAATCTCTGCTCCATCTTGTGGGAAGGTACGTGCTTTTTTATCTCTGTTGGTGATGTTGTTCATTTTGTCCTTTTAGAGCTTGAAAGGTCTCAGAGAAGTCTGTGGGTGTCTGCAATTCTCTCCATGGCACCTGGAGCACTGTGTTCAGTTTTGGGCTCCTCACTACAAGAAAGACATAGAGGCATTGGAGCATGTGCAGAGAAGGGCAATGAGGCTGGTGAAGGGTCTGCAGAATAAGTCTTATGAGAAGCATCTGAAGGAACTGGGGTTGTTCAGTCTGAGGAAGATGAGGCTCAGGGGAGACCTTACTTCTCTCTACAACTATCTGAAAGGAGGTTGCAGTGAGGTGGGAGTCAGTCTCTTCTCCTGGGTTACCAGTGAGAGGACAAGAGGAAATGGCCTCAAGTTGCACCAGGGGAGGTTTAGATTGGATAGCAGGAAACATTTCTTCACTGAAATTGTTATTAGGCATTGGCACAGGCTGCCCAGGGAAGTGGTGGAGTCACCATCCCTGGAGGTGTTTAAAAAGCGTGTTCTGTCTACTTATGTGGTACTTTTTGAGGTTACTATCTTTATTGTGTGTGCACTGTAAGATTCCAAATACAATTGGACCTGGTATGTGCAGCTGTGATGTATAAGTGGCAGAGGGTATAAAACTGGTGAAGGGCTTAGATGTATAGGGCAAAGAGAGAGAAGAATGCTTGTGGCAGACAACATGCTCAGAGGGCTTGCAAAATACCATGAAAATAAAAACTCTGAGATCTACTCAGCTCTAGCCATAGGGGAGTACAGTGTCAATGATATAAGAGAAGACTGTGATAAGAATGTGTGATTCCCATTAGTATTACCAAAATACATGTACCTAAGTCCCCTACTGTGATCTCTAACAGCAGGATGTAGGAACATGGATAATTTACTCTGTCTGTTTTCATGTACTTCTATTTGGTTGACCTGCTAGAAATTTCTAATTGACACATCATGTCTGTAAGTAGATGGAGCTCTTGTGGGCACAAATGTCAGATGCCAAGTCACTGCTGGAGATGTGTCATTGTAAGCAAAGGAATTGCAGAAGGGAGGAATTAGCCCTGCAGTAGTTAAAATGTCTTGTTATACATCTGGTTCAGGTAGCTGCACATTACCTAAAATTTTCTAAGTGACACTGGTGGTGACATTATAGTGAAGAATGAAAGCAGCAGAACAGGCAAGTTAACTGTATCTGTGGCCACAGTCACACTAGCCTCATTAACTAAAGTAGAGTAGGTGAGGCTGCAGCTTGAGTACTGTGTTCAGTTTTGGGCCCCTCAAGAAAGACAGAGGCATTGGAATGTGTCCAGAGAAGGACAATGAGGCTGGTGAAAGTCTGAAGAATAAGTCTTATGAGAAGCATCTGAGGGAACTGGGGCTGTTTAGTCTGAGGAAGAGGAAGCTCAGGGGAGACCTTAGCTCTCTCTACAACTACCTGAAAGGAGGTTGCAGTGAGGTGGGGGTCAGTCTCTTCTCCTGGGTTACCAGTGAGAGGACAAGAGGAAATGGCCTCAAGTTGCACCAGGGGAGGTTTAGATTGGATAGCAGGAAAAATGTCTTCACTGAAATTGTTATTAGGCATTGGCACAGGCTGCCCAGGAAAGTGGTGGAGTCATCATCCCTGGAGGTGTTTAAAAACGATGTCGATGTGGTACTTAGGGACATGGTTTAGTGATGTGGTTGTCATAGGTTGACTGTCAGGCTTGATGATCTTAGAGGCCTCTTCCAACCTTTATAATTCTGTGATTCTGTGATTTTAAAAAAGAGTAGTCAAAATTATAGAAGAGTCCATTTCCTGTTGTAGTTGTCAAACCAGCTATGGTAAATTAAAGAGAACCTATACATACTTTATGAAGACACAAGCACTTATTTTTCTGGCAAAAATTTGCCATGTGAGAGTTTTCATTTTGGGAGAAAATTATATCACAGTAGTAGTTTTGAGGGAATGGATATTGATTCTTTACCCTGTTATTGAGAAAAGGGCCATTTTTAAATGAAGAGAAAACAAATTACTTTGTCATCTCACATTTATCTATTCACTGCCCAAGCAAAAACTCCAGGGATCATTTGAGTAATTTGCATTTGCATTTTATAACTTCCTTGCCAGAGATGAAGGAGGAGTAGGAGCTGATCTATTCTCTCTCATGACCAGCAACAGGACCTGGAGGAATGGCATGAAGCTCTGCTGGGGAGGTTCAGGTTAGGTATTAGGAAAAGGTTCTTCACCCAGAGAGTGGAGGAGTATTAGAACAAGTTTCCCAGGGATGCAGTCATGGCACTAACTCTCATGGAATTCAAGAAGCATCTGGACAATGCTCACATGGTATGAGTGAGAGTAACCATGAGTTGGACTCGATGATCCTTGTGGGTTCCTTTCCAACTTGGGATATTCTGTGATTCTGTGATTTGAGTCAAAAACCTCCCAGTCAGCCCTCCTGTATATGTAAAATTGGCAGGTGATTCTGTGATTAATAGTTATGAAAAGATGAATACCTCTGTTTATCATGTTGAGCTACTGTACATACCTGCCCACTGAACTGGGCTGGCTCTTTTTTTCAAGGCACTTTGTGAGAGTACCTGTAACGACTGTGTGCATTGCTCAGCCTTGTGAAAGGAATTGGAAGCACTCAGAGATTCACTCCTCCTTCAGTAATCCAGTTTCTTAGTGTTAGAGCATCCTGGAGGTAGCCTGATGGCTGGAAAAGAGATTTTTCCCTAGCTCTCACCTTGGAAATGTTTTGGGGAAGACAATGCCTTCTGGTGCCCTCAGAGCAGCTTAATGGTCATCACAACTCCATATCGCCTGTGAAACAATATATAACTGATTGAAACCAGCTGCCCAGGGCTAACAGTGAGTTTGAGGGACCTCTTTCAAGTTGTCAGTAGTTTATAATACCAGCTATAAATTGCTGACCAAGGCTACAGTCATATGGACCAAAACTCTGGAGGGTTTCCTCAAAGAGAAAAATGTTTGTGAAAGCAGATGAAGTTACTATTGAGGTTTGTCAGAAGAAAATGAAAATTAAGGTGAGTGGCTTACTATTCATCAGGAAAATATCTTTAGTTTATGGTTTTCCTGTAGTCTTAGGAAGCATGGAGAATGTCAAATTCCAGCAACTATTTTTCTGCAGAAGCACTGAATGTAGGAAAAAACTTTACTGATTAATCTTGTTGACCATGGGCCAGAGGAGAAATACTTATTTGCCTATTCAGACTGATTACAAAGTCAGTGGAGTAGAACAAAAAAATATTGATTCCTGAGCAGGAAGTATTGGCAGCCTGCCACATCTCATCACTACACCTTCAACTGCTTGTTGCAACCTTTATTTTGCTCTGTGTAGAATCAAATATATAGGTTCTGCAAGAAAGCGCTGAAGATGCCAGTCAGGAGAAACAAATAACCAGTCAGCAGCAAGGACACCACAATCTCCAAGTCAAATTACTATTTAAGGAAGCAGGATAGCTGCTCAAAAGGGAAGGAAAATGGGAAAATGTGGGATAATGTGCAAAACTATGTAAGCAAAAGGAGGCCAAGCAAAATGACTGACATGATAGAAGTGCAGAACTTATACACCTGACCCAGCAGTTCTGCAAGATCCCTTCTCAGAAGTGAGGAGGTGGACAGACACAGGAGAAGCATTTGAACATGAAAGCTGGCTCACAGCTGCAGAAAGGCGGGTGACAGGCTGGTAAGAGTTTTCTAGCTTTATCAGCCTCTTCAGAAGAGTGGCTGTGCATTATATATTGTTATATAGCAATGTTGATACCATGCTAGTGGTACTGCTGCAGATATTAGCAACAAAGGTGTATCAGAGTATTATAGAAATTATTTTAAGTGACCTTAACCATGTAGACTAAACTATCAATGATCCTCATATAAGAATGTGAGGAGTGAACTCTCACAAAGAAGCTAGGAGAGGTTTTGAGACTGCAGGCACAGGATGAAGTCAGCAGCCCCAGGGCTAAAAGTAGACATTTTGACTCATCACTGAAGGAATACAACTATGATAGAGATAAGTTTTAGGGCCTAACAAAATAAATAACCCTGTAACACAGAGGTATGCATGGCTAGATTTTGTTAATGAAGCCTTTAGTTATGCTAGAAGGATGTTGCATCTCAAAGGCTGTGGAAGGAGAACAGGAATATTGTAGTGAGTGATTATATACAAGTTCTATAACTAAAACATGTAAAATCATATTAAATATGCCCATAACTGATTATTTTTAACAAAGACATCTTTTAAAGTGTATAAATACTGCGACTGAAACTAGCTATGGAAGCATCAATGCTTCAAAATCAGGTATGCAGAAATGATCACTCTGGCACCCTGCAGCACTCTATATATGCTATCTTACTACTGCTGAACAGAATTATATATCCAATGCCTATAGTTGGCCTAGTAACCAAAGGTTTGGCTGGAATTTGGGTGTAGCAGTATGAACTAGTAACAAAGTGAATGAAAAGGAGATTTTATGGGTAGAGATGATGAGCCAGTTCCTTGGGGAAATCAATTTTTCTGATAAGGAAGCAATCTGGTCTTTAAGCAATTCAGATCTCTGAACTTCTGCCACCTGGCCAACTAGGCTTGGCTGGGGCAGTTAGAAGCCTGAACTTGGTGGCCTTGAAATGAATCCAGTCACTTGCTACCTCAGAGCTCTGTCTGTGGGCTTGCCTAATTTGATAAGCTAAAGCTGACTCAACTGGTCTGTGAATTTGAATATACCTATAAGCTCAGCTTATCCTGAGCTAGCTTCCAGGGTGGACTCTAAAGATATGCTCAAATGCTTAGAGCTGTTTAGTGTGAAACACAGGGTCTTCATAGGTAGAAGTATAGGGGGAAAAAAAGTAAGTCAAAAAATTGGGAGAATTTATTCCAAAGTCAGAATGCTCGTGGTGGGTCATATTGCTTAGGCTTCTGTTATGCTGATATAAACACATCAGCCCCAGTTACTGCAAAATAATGTAAAGCCTACCCAAGCAATTATTCTTCAGGACCTGCAGAGGCATAAACATCACATTCTTCACAAAGCAGAGCAGAACTTATTATTTTAATTTGAGGCAGCATTAAAATTTTCAAAGCAAATTGCAGAAGGAAAAAGCACATTTCAGCTCCATGGGACAACACCCACTGCCCATTTTGAATAGAGGAACTGAAAGTCTTTGTTTAGAGCTTCCAGTTTTGGATTCGTATATTTGAGCAGTAGTACTAACATAACCTGATTTCTGCTCCACCTGCTATTTGAAAGAGGGAAAGGTGTTCTGGCAAACTGAAGTAAGCTACAGACTGACTTATTTTTGGGGACATTGATATTAAATTTCTCCCTGATATGGTTTGGTTAAACATAATTCTAATTCTAACAAACATTTCATTATTGTTAAAAGCTATCTGTTAAAAACTTCTTACTATCCATGGCACTGCTAACATGCTTTGCAGATCTGCCCTGACTGTGCAGAGTGCATCCAGTCCCCCAGAGCTTTTATTACTTCGCAGTGGTGTCCCTCCATCCAAGGCAGTCCTATCTCTGCTCTCCAGCAGAAAGATGGATCCCGTTTTCATTGACAGCAGTTCATGGTGTGCTCACCACTCATCCCCAGGAACCATCCCAGCACAGAATGGTGTCCTGGGTCCATGTCTATAAGACCAGCCAGTTTCTTATGTGCGTTGACACTGCACTTAAATCACAACAGTTTCCCCTACCATGTATATGTAACCATTCAGATTTATCACCTGGTCCACACTATGGCAGCACAAGGACCAAGGGATGACCAGCCATGCACCACAGTATATGGGACAGACTGTCTAATGGATTAGTGACACACCATGAATTTTAGCACATACTTTTCATCAGATGAAAATGTACTTGTTATCTTGTATTATTTCTACCTGAATGCCTCATTTCAGCCTTGCATTTATACAAAGAGTCCTTCTCAGCTAACTTACACTGGACTAATGCCATTGACTGATATCATTAACAAATGAGCCAAATAAGGACTAGGCCAGTTGAACTATTCCATCTAGTTTCCAAAGGCATAAACACAGATATAATATGCTGCTGATAGTCCAACACTATGTCCCCCAGGCTACCTCTCTCTGAGAAGTGTCTGTCTCAGAAAGCAGGAGCTCAGCTAATGAGATTGGGTGGGAAAGACTATCGATCTTCTCCCACTTGAGCAGAAATTGGGGAAGCGGGGTTTCTGCAAACATATTGTCTTGCCATGTCTACTTTCTACACTATATGCTTATTGATTTTCTGAGTTATCTATTTTAGGATAGGAATATTCCCTGGCTGCCCACAAAGCAAATTCTGCATCGACACTGAGCTTTATTGTTTGTACTGAGGCATCCAGTGAGCATCAGAGAAGTTGATGAAATTTCTATTTCATACCTGCCTCCTGCAAAGAAGGAAGCGTTGCTTGGAGAGACAAAGATTTTAGCAGGAAGTCCACAGAGCATTTAAAGAACTCATTCAAGTTCTGTCCTCTGTGATCCCTAAGAAATATAATAGCAAATTTCATACAGATAGTGTTTTGGTATTTTACAGGCTGTAGATCACAGAATCACAGAATGTTAGGGGTTGGAAGGGACCTCTGGAGATCATCTAGTCCAACTTCTCTGTCAGAGCAGGTTCACCTGGAGCAGGTTGCACAGGACAGCATCCAAGTGGGTTTTCAACGTCTTCAGAGATAAGACTCCACCACCTCTCTGGGCAGTCTGTTTCAGTCCTCCACCACCCTCAAAGTAAAGAAGTTCCTTCTTATGTTTTGATGGAACTTCCTGTATTCAAGATTGTAGATTGTTTATTGGACTAATGGTCAAGGCTCCTGACTTCACTTCTTGACTCTGCAGTTGCTGGCTGACTGTGACCCTCCCTCTGTTTGCATAGCAGAGGTGAAACAGGGATATTGGTACAGACCTTCTGTGCAATCTAGAGTCAAAATCCACTACAAGTATTGTTCTCTTCAAAGAGGTGGTTAACAGCAACATGTTATTCCTTTCCACAGATAAAGTTGAATTGAGGATGTGAAAATTTGGTTTGATATCAGGATGAGAGCTAGATTTGCAGTCTTAGCTCCCTTCCCTTTTTCCAAGTCCTTCTTGTGGAGCACTCTAAAATTTACCTAGCTGTTGTATTGATCTGTAGAACACAGAACAAAACAGAACACAGAGTAAAACCCTATAAAAAGCCAATCAAGTGGAAAGAAGAGAAAGGGCAAAAAGGAGCCTGAAACTGCTTATAAGTGCATGCTATATTTCTAATGCTTTACAGAGTTTTGTGTTCAGTAACCCGAATGATAATTCAGTCCTTTGTTCTCTTGCAGTCTTTGTGGATGTCCAGGAAAGGATGCATTAACTTGAGATAAATCATTTATCTAAATATAACTTTTAGCTAAAGCCAGGCCAAGGTAAAAATAGGCCAAAGTATATATGAAAAGTAGACAAGACAGTTTGCAAACACTTCTGGAAACATGGGAGCTAACAGCCAGACACACTGAGGTTCATCTTACCCAACTTCAGTGTCCCCCTAAGGGGATCTGTGAGCTTGCTTGCTAAGCTCCCTCTGTGATAATACGCAGCTAGCCTATGAGGTATGTACAGAGGAGGTCCAACACAGTTGCTCTCAGCTGACTTTGTTCATGGAAACACACAGGAATTTAAGGATCACTTAATTTAGAAGTCAACAGCAGACTTAGATAAATTGTGCCCTAAAATGCTCTTTGCTGACAAGAATGTGGGGAACAGTGCAGGTAGGGACCTCTCTGCCACAGAAAACTATGTGGGGTCAGATAACTGCAGTGAGGCCTTCCCATTGTGCTAGGAAATATCCAAACCACACAGTGAAACCTCTTTGTACTTTAATCTTTGTAGTTCATTCACTCATGAGAAGAACATACAGGCCTGACACAGGCTTGTGAGACTTTATGAGACATTACAGCTTATGAGGCAACCTGATCTAATGGATAGTGTCCCTGCCAGGCAGAGGGGTTGGAACTAGATGATCTTTAAGGTCCCTTCCAACTCTGATAATTCCATGATTCTATAATTACTATAAGAGGACACAGAAGTAACCGAAGGAGTGAAAAGAAGTCCTTAGCCATACCTTTGACAAATATTGTGACAGGAACCTCTTGTGTCTTGCAGTCTGAATGATACCTTATCCCATAAGAGTGCTCCTAGTAATATATCCTGCAAACAACAGATTGCTCTGTAAACAGACACTTGTGTGAGGTCAGGGCCCAAAGAGATATTTCACAATGGCAGGTCCCTAACTCATTAAGCATATATAGTTCCAGCTAGCTGCTAATGAGCATTTAGAACTAAAAAATGCTTCCTTTATTTTTTTCCTTCCCTTAAGTGACCAATTTGACAGAGAAAGTCAATGGCAAACAGCCCTCACCCCATCATACTTGATAAAGCTGTTTGATAAATACAATCTACTTCCTCCTATTTGTGAGGCTGTTGAAAAGAGTCTGACTTTGCCTACAGCAGATGCTGACCTTGATTATTGCTGAAGATTATCTGCCAAGAACACAGCAGTTCCTCCTGTCTACCAGGAAGCAATAACTGATGTACATTAAGCACAGATTTTTAACTGCATGTTATTGAAGCAGTACAGTGAGGACCCAAAGGAAACAAGAATGATTCACTGAGATGGTTGTAGCAGTGGAGGAATAGGGGATGTAGTACTGAAATTTGTAAGAAAACTGACTTCATTGGTTCTGTTACTCTTTTGAACATTTCTATTAACCTGCAGAGCATCAAGTGAAGAACTGGCATCACTAGAGTCAAAGAAATTGAAATTCATTTAATAGCCTTGGCAGTGCCACTGCATTTGCACTCATTTCCTTTTGCTGAAAATAAGACAGTAGTAAAACAATTCCTAGAAGAGATTTTGTCTTAACCACATTATGAAGTAGTCCTTCAGATCAAAAGATGTTTCTTTTATCTTCTTCTTGACTAGCCTAAAATCCCTGAAGAATTTTCCTTACTCTTCTGTAGGTGGGAATAAGTAGTTAATGACATGATTTTTACCATACATGAAAAAAAGGGTGCTTAAGGCATTATAAGAGGAACTTGTGTTTCAGGTCCTAATTTGCTTCAGAGTTTGCAACATGTGAGAAAAGAGTGAACAGTAAAGGATAGTTATACCAGTTCTTTTTGCAGTCTTCTTTTAGTACAACATCTGTGCATTCAGTTTCATATTGAAATTATATAAGTATGAAATTAAATTTTGTTTCTATTATGAATTCATTTTAAAATGTCACACAGTCACATTATACTATTTGTGCTCCAGGGCTTATAGGAATATTAACTGTAGCTTTCAGGAGATTCCTTACATGATTGGTCATAGAAACATTTAATTAGCTTCCTGCAAAAACGTTGGCTTGAAAAGTCTGGGGAAAACTTACCTGGAACAGTGTCCTAGTCTTCCACTTTTCCAGGTCAAAATAAGAATGCAAGAGGTACAGAAATCTGACTCCATCACACCCCAGTGTAGTGGAAGAGTAGGAAATCAGTGGTGTATTCCTTTCACAAACAGAGCCATGTTCCTTCCAAAGTTAGCTTATGTTTCAAAGAGCTTACAGATAATCCAAAGGCCATGCTTTCACAAAAGCAGGACCAGGTGCCGTGGAAGCCAGGCACATGGCCTTTATGGGAACAGCATTAAGTTCCTAAATCCTACAACTGGCAATGTTTGGCTATCCAGAGTAGCCTCATGACAGGTGGTACATTTGTAACTGAGTCATTAGGAGGGAGAGTGAAAGATTCCAACTAGGAAAGCAATCCACTTATTATGGGAAAAATGCGAGAACATCACTTTGTCCAGGTGAAAACAAAGACTGCTTGTGCCCATATCCTCTCAGTATTTCTCCTGAGAGGAGGAAGAATCTTGTAAGAGGCTTGGCATTAGCTGTTTTGCTAAAAGAAATGAGAGAAGATATGGGGAGAAAAAAACCAGGCACCTAAATGAGTTGAAAAAAACAATGTTTTCTCAGGAATTAATTGCTCTACTGTTTCTTGGTGCAACATGATATCACCATGTTATTGTTGGCTTCTGAAGCTTGTCTTAATCACTACAGATTCTTAAAAGAAACAAAATTCCTTTCCAGAAATGAAGAAGTCACTAGGATATCAAGAAATCCTGCATGAAATCTGCAAATTAAACACCAGTTCTAGATTAAATTAATTTATGGGCATAAGTGAATGGCTTTACTCTTGAAAAGAAAGTATGAAACCAAGTCTCCCTGTCAGTGCATGAGCAAACCCAAACTTAAAGTGGAAAGAAAGGATGTAGGTAAACACTCCAGGCAAATTGCCTGGCCTGGATCCCAGAAAATCTGAATTCTTTTCCACTATTTGGCATGACATTGCCACAGAATTTGGGGTAAGTTGTGCCAGGGCAGGTTTAGATCAGATATTAGGAAAAATTTCTTCATCAAAAGAGTGGTGAGGTATAGGAATAGGCTTCCCAGGGAAGTGGTGGAGTCACCATCCCTGGAGGTTTTCAAGAAATGGGTAGATGTGGCACTTAGGGGGATGGTTTAAGGATAATGATAGTGTAAGGCTATCGGTTGGACTTGATGATCTTGAAGGTCCTTTCCAACTCTGACGATTCTATGATTCTTTGAGTGGGGTCTCTACATAGATTTAGATACAGAAGTTCCATTTTAGGTACCAATGTGCCTCCAGTTCTTGCCACAGAATTTTCCATCATCAGTGTTTCCCAGGCATTTTCCATCATTTCCAGATATGCCTTACCATTCCCTCAATAGGCTTTTGCATCCCCCACTCCATCTGCTGCACATGTTCAGTAAAGCAGAGCATACATCTCATGCTAAAGACAGGCGAGTTCTATCCTCTACAGTTTCTGATATATATGCAGATTTGTAACTTTGGGGACATCAGACTTGTTGTACATGTTCTGTGTATGTTCTCAGGAGGGATGGTACTATCTGTTGAGTCAGTCATGCAGCCTGTAGATAAGTTGATAAGTAATTACTAGATAAGTAATGTGGGCCAGCCAAGGAGAAGGAGAGTAACAACAGTTTATGAGAGGAGTAATCAGGATAGACATTAAAGCAACAATGAAACTATCATTTCTACACAGTATGAGGTGGATATGCAGGACAAAAAGCAATAAGGATTGCCTTGGAAATCCCACTGCTTTACTCTGGAACTAAAGTATCTGGACATGTAGAAGATACCACATTGATGGGAACAAAACAGACCACTTCCCATCTTTCACACTGCTGTTCCTGGGTGGAGAGTCTTCTCAGTGTTGTTGAAAACTTGGGATGCTTACACTTTGAGACTTCACCACCACCCAAAAATAGTCCCCTGCTGCAGGAACCATCTGTCTTGCTAGGAGAATGGTAGCATTGACCTGATTCTGTGGAGGTGGAGACATTAAGTTGCTCTGCATGGATGTGTTATGTTTCAGACAGTTAGAAGGAAACAAAGTAATTCTCTGAGTTTTGTTGAGGCAGGTTTTGAAACCATTAATGTAAGATAACAATTGATGATTCAGTGGAAGGAGGAATCTTTCTTAAACTGTTGAAACTAGCATTTCATTTAATACATATTTCTCCCCAGAAGAGATGCATGACTTGGCTCAAACAGCCAAGACAATTATCTTCAGAAGAGCCAGAGGAAGTCCACTTGTTACAAAAAATGTTTTCTTGGCTGGCACCATGCTGTTACAGTCCACTGACTGATTTAACAGCATAGGTTCTTCTACACTGAAAATACGTTATAATTGTAGATATGCAGCACAGGCAGGATTAAAATGGATGAACATATGTTTCTTTGAAGGCTGTTTGCTAACAGTAATGCCTTTTACTTCCAAGAAATTTGTCAGGAACTCCTCTAGCACTTCTCTTGCAGAGCTATATGGGAAGTGGAAAAACACATTTCAGAGATAAATCTTTCAAATGCAGTATGAAATTCATTAATTAAAGTATTCAGCATTTCAACTAATCTTAAGTTTTAGGTTCAAAGCTGGTGGCAAGGAAATGTTGCTGCAATTTGTCATACTCAGAAGACAGGTAAGATAGATCCACAACAAAACAGAGAAGCCCCAGACAAATCAAAGCTGATTTTAATGAACACTATACTTTACTTCTAGATCCATGTTTTATAAGGTTCAGGTTCACCAAAACTACACTGATGGAAGTTTCCCTGAACAAAGCCACAGGCTCAAGTCTGGAGCACATGGTGGGTCTGTCCTCATATGGTCTCACAGAATCATAACGGTTGGAAAGGACCCTCAAGATCATCTAGTCCAACCAATAGCCTTACGCTACTTTCACCCCTAAATCATCCCCTGAAGAAACACATCTATCCTCTTCTTAAAAACCTCCGGGATTGGTGACTCCACCACCTCCCTGGGCAGCCTATTCCAATATCTTACCACTCTTTCAGTAAAGAAATTCTTCCTAATATCTAATCTAAACCTGCCCTGGCACAACTTTAGCCCATTCCCTCTAGTCCTGTCACTAGTCACAAGGGAGAAGAGGCCAACACCCGCCTCCCTAGAATGACCTTTCAAGTAGCTGAAGAGAGCAATGAGGTCTCCCCTCAGCCTCCACTTCTCCAAGCT